>CANJKZ010000737.1:1412500-1945000 GCA_947471745.1 Closterium sp. Naga37s-1
CGACTTCGGCTCGCTCGAAGTTGCCCCGCCCCTTTCCATATCTCTGCTGTCCTTCCCTCGCTTACTTTGCTCCCTGCTGCTTCCCCCCTTTCCATTTTTCTGGCTCCCGTTTCTCCTCTCCCTTCCCCTTCCCTCCCTTCCCATGCCCTTTTCCCCCTTCCCCGTGCTCCCTTTCTCCTTCCCCTTCCCCCCTCCCCCTTCCCCGTGCCCCCTTCCCCCTTCTTCCCTCTCTCTCTCCCTACCAGCTGACGCGAGCGGCAGTAGAGCTAGCAAAGGCATGGCGAACGGATAAGTACCTGAGGAAGCTGGATGTGAGATTGGGGGGGGTGGGGGACAGGGATTGGTGGGTGGGGATGGGTGGGTATTGAGCTGGCAAAAGCATGGTGAACGGACAAGTACCTGAGGAAGCTGGATGTGAGATTGGGGGGGGTGGGGGACAGGGATTGGTGGGTGGGGATGGGTGGGTGGGGTGTGTGGGGTGGGTGGGGTGGGTGGGGTGTGTGGGGTGGGTGGGGTGGGTGGGGTGGGTGGGGTGTGTGGGGTGGGTGGGGTGTGTGGGGTGGGTGGGGTGGGTGGGGTGTGTGGGGTGGGTGGGGTGGATGGGGTGGGTGGGGTGGGTGGGGTGGATGGGGTGGATGGGGTGGGTGGGGTGGGTGGGGTGTGTGGGGTGGGTGGGGTGGGTGGGGTGGGTGGGGTGGGTGGGTCAAGTTATAACGTGCGAGCAGCAGTAGAGCTAGCACAGACGTGGCGCACAGACACATACTTGAGGAAGGTGGATGTGAGATGAAGGGGTGTGGTGAGAGGGGGGGGGGAGGGAAGAGGGATGCAGTGCGGTGGGTGGTGGTGTGGGGGTGTTGATTTAGCTGATTGCACGTTAGCTGCTGATCTAGCTGCTGGCAAAGGCGTGACGAACCGACGAGCACCTGAGGAAGCTGGATGTGAGATGGGGGTGGAGGGAAGGGGGAGGTAGAGGGATGGAGTGGAGTGGTGGGGGTGTGGGGATGTTTGTTGAGCCTTCTTCCCCTTCGACTCAAAAGCAGCCGATTCCGCTGCTGGCAAAGGCATGGTGATGTGATGTCTCACAACAAGATGTCTCGTACCGTGCATCATTTCTCCGTTCCCATCTCCCTCTCTCCCTCTTCCTCTCTCCCTCTCTGTCTCCCTCTCTTCCTCTCTCCCTTTTCCTCTCCCTCTCTCCCTCTCTTCCTCTCTCCCTCTCTCCCTCTTCCTCTCCCTCTCCCTCTCTCCCTCACTCCCTCTCTCCCTCTCCCTCTCTCGTCCGCTCGCCCTCTACAGGCCATGCTAGTAGTGGCAGACGCCAAGGTGTCGCTCTCACTATCCGGCACTCATCCACCTGATAGTAGTGGCAGAAGGTGTCCTCATTCCCCTCCTCTTCATCGCTCTCCCTCCCTCACCTCTCCTGCCCACAGGCCATGCTAGTAGTGGCGGGGCGGATACCAAGGTATCTCTCACAATAAACAGCACCCAAGCATGAACCCGATTGTGACGAGGCGATTTTTTAGTCGACTCAAAAATCGCCTCATCACACGCAGCACCCAAGCATGAACCCGATTGTGATGAGGCGATTTTTGAGTCGACTCAAAAATCGCCTCATCACACGCAGCACCCAAGCATGAACCCGATTTCACCTCTCTTCCTCTCCGTCCCTCTGTTTTCCCCTATCTCTCCCTCTCGCCCTCTACAGGCCATGCTAGTAGTGGCAGATGCCAAGGTGTCTCTCACAATAACCGGCAATGGTGATGTGTTGGAGCCACATGATGGGATTATCGGTGAGTCGGTGTGTGTGTGGCATGGCATGGCAGACGCCAAGGTGTCGCTCACAATAACCGGCAACGGAGACGTGTTGGAGCCACATGATGGGATTATCGGTGAGTGAAGTGACGTATGGGGCACACAGGCTTGGTACGCACCGAATCATGTGTGCACATACGCTTTAGACGCCAAGGTGTGTCTGATCTGACTCTGACTGCAGAAGCCAAGGTGCCTCTCTCACCACCACGGGCATGTGAGTATGCAGCTCTTGTGACATGTTTGGAGCCACAGGATGGGGCACAGGCAGAAGAGCTTCAAGGATGTGACATGTTTGAAGAACCCCTGTTCTTCCCCCAGCTTCGTGCTGCTCGTTCACAAGAAACAAGCTCTTCTGCCCCTGCTCCTGTGATTGAAGGTTTGTTTGGAGACGTCTCAAAAGTCGTCCGCGAGGCACCTGGCGTTGGTTCCGGAGTGCACTAAGAGCCGGTTTTTTAGTCTAGGATTTAGGGTCACCCCGGAGGGCACTAAGAGTTGGGACATCTGAAGAGCCCCGGAGGGGGTCACCCCGGAGGGCATAGGGAGGCATCTGAAGAGCTTCTGAAAAAATCTTCCTTCTTTGACCCCCTCCCCACGTTTCCCACCTCCTGCCCCCTCCCCCGCTTCCTTCCCTCCCATCTCCCCCCTCTCTTCCCCCTTTCCCCCAGGCATCGGTTCTGGAGGGCCCTATGCGTTGGCGGCAGCACGGGCATTGGCCGACATCCCTGACTTGACGGCTGAAGCCATAGGTGCGTGGCGTGGCGGGGTATGGTGGGATGGGATGGTGTGGAATGGGGTGGTGATGGCTTGGCCAACGGGCAAGGGTGTAAATCCTCATGCATTGGCCGACATCTCTGACTTGATGGCTGAAGCTATAGGTGCGTGGCGTGGGGATGTCATGGGAATGGGATTGGCATGGCACATGTAAGGTGGCATGGAATGATCAGTGGGCATGGCGGAGTGAGTGGAGGTCCCTATGTGTTGGCGACAGCAAAAGCATTGGCAGACATCTCTGACTTGACGGCTGAAGCCATAGGAGCGAGGCGTGATGAGTTGTGATGGGATGGGATGGGATGAGATGAGATGGGAGGGGTGCAAGGGGATGGGAGGGGTGCAAGGGGATGGGGAGGGGTGCAAGGGGATGGGATTGCATTGGCAGGCGTCCCTGACCTGAGTGGTTAAGCCATAGGTGCGTGCCATGGGGTTGGGATGGCATGGCATGGGATGGCTTGTTGGGATGGCTTGTTGGGATGGCTTGTTGGGATGGCTTGTTGGGATGGCTTGTTGGGATGGCTTGTTGGGATGGCTCGTTGGGATGGCTTGTTGGGATGGCTTGTAGAAGTGGCATGGGATGGCTTGTTGGGATGGCTTGTTGGGATGGCTTGTTGGGATGGCTTGTTGGGATGGCTTGTTGGGATGGCTTATAGAAGTGGCATGGGATGGATGGAATTGCATTGGCAGACGTCCCTGACCTGAGTGCTGAAGCCATAGGTGCGTGGTGTGGTGTGGTGTGGTGTGGTGTGGTGTGGTGTGGTGTGGTGTGGTGTGGTGTGGTGTGGTGTGAGCCATGGTACAGCTTGTTTTTGAGACGTCTCAAAAATCTACTTTCTACACGTGGTGTGGTGTGGTGTGGTGTGGTGTGGTGTGGTGTGGTGTGGTGTGGTGTGGTGTGGTGTGGTGTGGTGTGGTGTGGCGTGGTGTGGGCCATGGTACAGCTTGTTTTTGGAATTGCGTGCACACACAACATGGCATGGCAGCACGAGTGCTGAAGCCATAGGTGCATGGTTCGGGAATGGCATGTGATATGATGGGAGATGATGGGAATGAGAAGGGAGGGGAGGGGTTGCAATGGGGCATCGGCAGACATCTCTGAGTTGAGAGCATGGTATGGGGATGGGGATGTTGTGGGTATGGCATGGCATGTCTGTTGGGAACACTTGAACGTGTGAGAGGTCATGGTGGCATGTCATTGACATGGCCAGGTTCTCTGCACTAGTCTCGTGTCAACTTCCTGCTCTCTAGGTGACTTTTGAGTCGGCTCAAAACTCACCTCTGCACTACTCTCGTGTCAATTTCCTGCTCTCTAGCTTTCTCCTTACAATTCCTCCCCTCCATTGGTTTCTCTTTTCGGCCATTTTCTTCGTCTTGTCTACAGTGAAAAAGGCGATGCGCATCGCAGCAGACTGTTGCATCTACACCAATGAGAATGTAACCATGGAGCAAATCACCATGGAAGATGAGCCAGCTGCCTCATAGCCAGTCAGTCATCATGGTTTTAGGTATTGGGAAGCTGATGGTTGAATCTACACCAACGAAAACGTTACCATGGAGCAAATTGTTATGGAGGATGAGCCAGCTTCTTCATAACCTACAGTAGCTTCTCTCCAAAACATTGTCAATAAACTTCTTCTATACCATAAGATGTACTGTACAGATGATTGGCGCACTATCTGTCTTTGTGCAGTAGAGTTTCTGGGGGTGGACAATCTTGTAAGCCCCTCCTGTTGGAAACAAGCAATTTAACGCTCCTGTTGTGTCGAAACAATAGACTACAAACGAGGCGAATCACACCGGAGCAACGGCGAGTCAACCGAGGAGGTTGACAGTGAGTAACAGCTGGAGGTTACGCGAAGGTCAAAGGTCAGCGACCTTTGACTTGACGAAATACAGCGCGACAGCAAGGACAAACAACTGACTCGGTATTGAGCAGTTGCCCGAGTCGTCACTGTATCGAACCGCAACAGCAAAACAGTTAGTTGCACCCTTTCGTATTCCTTGTAATCTTATAAAAGCCTGTGTATTACCTTGCTATAATCAATCTCTTGCTCTCACACACTAGTGCAAGTTGGTTCAACAAGGTTACTAAGGAATGCTTCCGCAATTACAACATCTCTACTCCAAGTCTTAGCCTTGAAAAGATTCTAAGGGCTTTTTTCTCAGCCCAACATGGTATGAAAACCTCCAAAGGCAAGATCAACTACTCAAACTCCTACAACAGCACAAGGCATGGCAACTCAGAAGGAGAGGAGTTCCTCCAACGGATCTCCCGGCACTACTCCTACTCCACCGCCTCTGGCCTACAGACAGAGGAAGGCATAGCAACAAGACCAGCTGCGGAGTCTACCGAAATTCCCGGGAATCAAACAACAGGCTTTGACCCAAGCATGGTGGAGAAAATTTTCTCCTTCATGTCCTACGAGCAGCACCAGCAAGCAGCACCTGCGCACTCAAACAACAGCGACAACAACAATGGGGTTACTCCAATGAGCCTTGACGGTTCATCCTATGCGCGCGGAAACAAGCAGCAACCTACCTTTGCCCCGTACGAACCTCAACGTGGCTCCATCAGCTTCATGCCACACCAACAGCCTTCACCTAGACAAGAGAAGACACTGGACTCGCTTCAGGTTCAATCACAGTTCGCACACGTTTTGAAACTGCAAACATCGACACCCTTTGACGGAAAGGACTTCTATACCTGGTCATTCGAGTTTGAGCTAATGATGGAAGGCGCGCAGATTCTCGGATTCTTCGACGGATCCCTGCAATACCCAACACATGGGACGCAGTACGACAAGCAACAGTACACGTATCAGTCACTGATGGCATATACAATTCTTCTGCGAAACGTAACTCCGAAGGAACAGCAGAACATCCGGTCTTATCGAGGGTACGGCAACTCCGCCGAGCTCGGTACAACCACCTGAAGGACCTGTATCAAGCAACAGACAGTGTTAATCAAAGTCGTCTCATGGCACAGTTGACAACAGTGGAAATGAAACCTGGTGAAAAAGGGATGGCGTATATCAGCCGTTGTCGTGGACTGCGCGACAGAATCCTTCGATGCGGAGGATCGATATCCGAAGAAGCCTTCGTGACAATTGTCATCACTGGCCTCGGTCCTCATTGGCGCTCCACTCGAGCTATCCTTCGAGCTCACGGGAAGATCTCCGAAGCGGCACTCTGCGCCGAAATTCACGCTGAACAGCAGGATATGGACCTACACGAAGAACGACACAAGAAGAGAGCGTCAGCACCAGAGTTCGCGTTTCACACTCAACGGCGCTACAACAACAATCGACAGAACAAACATCAAGCTCAACAGTACGTACCACCGTTCTGCCATCTCTGCAAGACGTCAGGACACCCTCGCACTCACTGCCCGAATCAGCAGCACTCAACGCCGCAACGACGACTTTGGCCATCAAGCAGTCAAGTGGCTTCTACACAGGCGCATCCCACCAGTCAAGTACAATCCTCAACGACATCGACGACAAAACCTGCACAAGGTACAAGAAACATTGTGAGCTGCATGACAAGAACGACAGACTCCTGTATCACCGGATCACCACCATACTACCCACCAGAAGAACAGCTCGATGAGAACACTCCTCGTCGCGAATCACTGGAGCCCAACCCGGCGTATGCAGCCATCGCCCAGAGCGAGCCGTCCGGGAAAGACACCTGGTTCTTGTACAGCTGCTGCGGACAGCACATGCGCTCCTCTGGTTGCTTCGTTCAACAGGAACACCAACTTCAGCGCGAAGTCTTAATCACCGTCGCCAACAACCAGAGCCTGCACACACGACAAAAGAGGATAGTTCAACTTCAATCTCGAAACCAACGTTATTCTGCAAATGTCGAAGGTTTTTATCGCAGGACTCGGTTATAACTTACTCAGCGTCAGTCAACTAATGGCAAAGGGAATTCATCTCGAAGCAGATAGCACCACTCAGGAGTTCAAGCTGTACCACGGGAAAGGTGGACTCTGTCGGAATAGTGAAGGAAGGAATGACTGAACTAGCAAGCAGGTGGGTACAAGTAGGAAACCTAAAAGTGTTGTACCCTGTATGAACTACCCCACTACAGCCTAGACAGACTATAGCATATAAGTTTGACACACCCCCATAGGCAAAGTGGGGAGAACAAGAGGTCACAAGACCGGTCAAGAAAGGCAAAGTAAGCTCAGGGTGGATCACGACGTCACCACGCATTCTGAGCACAAGCAAATGGCCACAAGGCCAGTTCACATGCAGAGTTATATAAAGGAGAACAAGCAATACAATGAACACAACCTAGCAAGTGTAAGCATGCAGGTATATGTATAGAGATTACAGTACAAGCAGAGTCAAGAAGTAAGCAAGTGAGGTACAGTAGGTACAAGGCCTAGAACAGTACAGAAACACTGATGATCACAAGGCTGAAGTGTCTTGGTGAAAACATCAGCAGTGTTGGCCCGAGTGGCCACGTAAGCCCGAGGCAGCTCTCCCAGGTCAGTTAGCAGGTAAGTGAGCCAGCGTAACTCCTGTGCAGCCATGGCCCCTGCGTAGATCTCAGCCTCACAACTGGAGCTGAGAACAGAAGACGAGCGGGTAGACCGCCAAGAGACAGAGCCGGAGCCAAGGCTGAAGGTGTAACCCTGTGACGTCCGCTGCGTAGCCAAATCGTCAACCCAGGAAGCGTCTGCGTGACCAGTGAGGACAACTCGAGCCCGTCCTCCAAGCACGAGCCTTATGCCCGACGTACTGCACAAGTAGCGCAACACCCTCTTAGCTGCATCCATGTGCTCCTTCCTGTGTCTGCTAGGAGCGACATAGCGTGCTAGAATGCTAAGAGGGTAGGCAAGGTCAGGTCGAGTGCAGGTCATCAGGTACATGAGGCAGCCCACAAGCTCTGGATACGGGCCACTCGGCTCTACGGACTCGTCCGAAGGTGGAGCTGAGAGCGAGTGACCGGTAGGCAGAGGAGTGGACTGTGGCGAGGAGTACGTGAAGCCGAAGCGCTGAAGGACCTGCTGCACCATGTGTGACTGAGTCAAGGTAATGGTGCGCTGTGCTCTGTCCTGGGTGATCCGCAAGCCAAGATAGCTTGTCAGCTCACCCAGGTCTGTGCACGTGTGTCTCTTCTGTAGCTCCGACTTCACGTGGGCGAGTGCCTCAGTGTCAGCAGTAGCAAAGACCAAGTCATCTACGTACACGAGAACGTAGAACGGCGGCAGAGTAGTGTCGGTGCGTAGAAACAGCGACGGGTCAGCAGTGGAAGGAGCAAACCCAAGAGCAGCAAGAGTCGTCCTCAGTGTGTCGTGCCACTCACGGGGCGCCTGGCGGAGACCGTAGACTGGCCGCCGGAGGCTCCACTGGGTACCAGCAGGAAACGACCCAGTGAAGCCAGGTGGGCGGCGCAGCCAGATCTCCTCGTGCAGGCTGCCCTGTAGGAAGGCTGTGCTGAAGTCAAGAGAGTGTAGCTCGTAGTCACGCTGAGCGACGACGTGCAGCAGCACCCGAAGAGTGGTCATCATCGGGGTAGGGGAGAAGGTCTGGAAGAAGTCAACTCCCTGTCACTGACTGAAGCCTCGTGCAACGTAACGCGCCTTGAAGGCAGGCGGAGAACCCGGCGACCGCTTCACCCTGAAAATCCACATGCCACTGACGATGTTCGCCCCAGGCGGGGGAACCTCGTCAACATAGGTGCATGTGGACTTCCAGGAAGCCATCTCTGCATCCATGGCTGTCTGCCACTGAAAGGAGTAGGGACCCTCTATCGCCTCTGCGTAAGAGCGCGGGGTCGTGATGTCTGGTGCATCCGGGTCTCCCTCAGGGGCAAGCAGCATGGACACGAGATGAGGTAAAGTTGCGGCAAAGCACTCAAACTCCTCCTGTCTGTCCTCAAGGACGTCCGTGCCAAGAGCACACTCACCCCCGACGGACGGAGGACAGACAGACGCAGACTCAGACTCAGCAACAAGACTAGCGGCGTAGTCTAGAAGACAGGCGGAAGCAAAGTCAACAAGCTTAGCAACTAGAGCAGACGCAGCAGTGGACTCAAACGAAGGGTCAGTGACAACAGTGGCCAGAAAACACGTGACAGTAGGACTAGCAGCACGAAGGGAGTCAGACTCCGGGTCCGGACCATCAGGAAGAGAGGACGCAAGAGGAGACGGCAGAGGGAGACGCTGTGGAGCAGTGGAAGGACGCAGAGTCATATAGTGAGTGCCGGGGACAGGAGGAGGACGCTGACGCGGAACACGTCGACCAGTGCGAACAGTGCGAACAGGCGACTCAGGACGAGACTCAGGTGACGTAGGACAAGACTCAGGCGACGCAGGACGAGACTCAGGCTCACGACGCTCCGTAAGACCTCTAGTCGGTACAGAGTAAGGAGAAGGACCAGGCAGTGGAGAGGCTGGCTGTAACTGGAACTGTGACTGGACAGGCGGTGGACTCAGTAAGGGAGGAGTACGACAAGTAGAAGCCGGGAGACCAAGAACCTGCTGAAGGAGCGGAATGTAGTACGGCCGCGGCCACGCAGCGCCTCCAGAAACAGCAGAGACAGCACCAGTACCCTCCAGCTACAACTCCCGCAGCACCACCAGCTCCAGTACCTCCAGCAGCTCTAGCTCCAGCACCTACAGCTCCAGCTCCAGCAGCACCTCCAGTAGCAATAGCTCCAGCACCTAGAGCTCCAACTCCTGCAGCACCACCAGCCCCAGCAGCTCCAGTAACTCCAGTACGAGCACCTCCGGGAACAGCTTCTCCAGCACCTCCAGCAGCTCCAACACCAGCAGGACCTCCAACAGTGCCAGTACCTCCAGCACCAGCACCTCCAGGACCAGCGGCTCCAACAGCTCCAGCACCAGCAGCACCTCCAGCAGCTCCAGCTCCAGAAGCACCTCCAGCAGCAGGTCCCGTAGCTCCAGCAGCACGGCTACAGCGCCGAGCATACCACTCACGTAGCCGCTGCGGAGAGAGGGGCTCCCGCCGTGATGGGACACTCGGAGGACCTCCAGACTCAGCACGCTCAGGCTCTGCACCCCCAGGCGCAGCACCCCCAGACTCAGCACCCCCAGGCTCAACACCCCCAGGCTCCACACGCTCAGACTCAGCAACCCCAGGCTCAGCACCCCCAGGCCCCGCACCTGCAGGCTCAGCACCCCTAGCAGCACCAGAGTCGACAGCTACCTCGACAGGCTCGACATGGTCTACCTGGGACACACCTGAGGGGGCAGGACTCTGAGGGGGGAGGGGGTCAACCGGAGGAGCACCTGGTGCTAGGAAGAGTGGCGGGGGGTGGAGAGGGGAAGTGCGGTAGGGAAAGAGACGGTAGAAAGATACCGACTCGTCAAACGTGACGTCCTGAGAGGACAGAACACGACGCGAGGTGGGGTGGTAAAACTGCCACTTGGGTGCGTCAGGGGGGAAGCCAAGGAAGACGCAGGGGATGGCACGGGAGGACAGCTTGTCCACGGAAGTATCGCGGACAAAAGCTCGAGATCCCCAGACACGGAACACAGACGCATCGCCAACCTTCCCCGTCCACCGCAGAGTAGGTGTGGTTGTCAAACTTATATATGCTATAGTCTGTTTAGGCTGTAGTGGGGTAGTCCTTAGAGGGTACAACACTTTTGTGTTTTCTACTTGTACCCACCTGCTTTCTAGTTCATTCATTCGTTCTCATTCTAACATGGTATTCTGAGCAGGTTCCCTAGTGGGAACGTCTGTCTTTGGGCCCACCACGAATATTTTTTTTTCCTACCCGAAGCGCGCCTCGCGCCTGTTTCACCTGCGCCGTCGCGCGCTCTGCCCTTGAGCCGCCCGTAGTGGCCCTGCCTTAGCGGCCCGTCGTGGCCCTGCCTTAGAGGCCCGTCCCGGCCCCTCCCTAGAGGCCCGCCCCGGCCCCGCCCTAGAGGCCCGTCGCGGCCCGTTCCTAGAGGCCCGTCGCGGCCCCACCCTAGAGGCCCGTCGCGGCCCGTTCCTAGAGGCCCGTCGCGGCCCCGCCCTAGAGGCCCGCTGCCGCCCGTAGCCGGCCCGCTGCCGCCCGTCCCCGGCCCGCTGCCGCCCGTAGCCGGCCCGCTGCCGCCCGTCCCCGGCCCGCTGCCGCCCGTCGCCGGCCCGCTGCCGCCCGTAGCCGGCCCGCAGCCGCCCGTCCCCGGCCCGCTGCCGCCCGTTGCCGGCCCGCTGCCGCCCGTCGCCGGCCCGCAGCCGCCTGTCGCCGGCCCGCTGCAGCCCGTCGCCGGCCCGTCCCCGGCTGTCGCTGGCCCGCTGCCGCCCGTCACCAGCCCGTTGCCGCCCGTTACTGGCCCGTCACTAGCCTGTCGCGGCCCTGCATGCACCGCCAGTAGCGGCCCTGCCCCCCCCGTTGCCGCCCCAGTCTCGGGCCTGTCTGCACTCTCCCCTGGTAAGCACCCGCGCCGCCAGGAGCCGAGCCGCGCCGCCCAGCCGAGCCGCGCCGCCCAACCGAGCCGCGCCGCCCAGCCGAGCCGCCCAGCCGAGCCGCGTCGCCCCACCGTGTCGCCCTGCCCTACCGAGCCGCACTGCTGTGCACTGTGAGAATGATAGACGAAAGAATGAATGAACTAGAAATGAGATGGGTACAAATAGGAAACACATAAGTGTTGTACCCTCTAAGAGCTACCCCACTACAGCCTAAATAGACCATAGCAGATATAAGTTTGACACACCCCCATAGGCAAAGTGGGGGAGAACAAGAGGTCACAAGACCAGTCAAGAAAAGCAAAGCAAGCTCAGGGAGGATCACAAAGTCACCACACAGTCTGAGCACAAGCAAAGGGCCATAAGGCCAGTTCACATGCAGAGTTATATAAAGGAAAGCAAACAGTACAGTGAACACAACCTAGCAAGTGTAAGCATGCAGGTATATGTATTTTGTGTACAGTACAAGCAGAGTCAAGAAGTCAACAAGTGAGGCACAGTAGGTACAAGGCCTAACACAGTACAGAAACGCTGATGATCACAAGGCTGAAGTGCCTTGGTGAAAACATCAGCAGTGTTGGCCTGAGAGGCCACGTACGCAAGACGAAGCTGGCCACGCTGCTGCAACTCTCGAGCAAGGAAGTAGCACAGAGCAATGTATAGCCCCATAGCCAAATTGGGGTGTAATCAGCACAATGAGCAGGTATAGCAGGAGTTCACAATAAGAAGCAAAGCTAGAGGTAATCACAGCGGGCAAGTGAGGAGGAGGAGGGACTGTGAGAGGAGAGAAGATGAGAGATGGCGGCTGAAGCTGCAGACACACGGGCAACAGGAGCTGCTGGCACAGTGGCTACCGGGACAGTGCGCCCCGGACTACTGGAGTAACTGGCTCACGGGCTACGACGAGCTACAGGAGCAACGGACCCTCGGGCGACAGGCGCAGCAGACTCTCTGGGCTACCAGGACAGTGCGCCCCGGACTACAGGTGCTGCGGACGACAAGATAGCAGCCTCCGCTCAACCTCCTCCAACTGTCCCACACACCCCCCACACACCCACTGCTTCACTCCTAACTCCACTTGCACGTCACCCCCCTAGTACCACTCCTTCGGCTCCCACACACCCACCCCCCTCAGCGGCAGCTGCAGCACTGGGAGACGGAGGAGGAGGAGGAGGAGTAGGGGACGACGCACAGAAACTGCACCCCCATACCCCCCACCCCCAAACCCTAATTCAGGAGAACGGGCAGCAGCAGGGGTGGGGCGCCGTCAGAAGCACGGGGGACAGCGGGCAGCGCAGGGGCAGAGAAAACAGGGCGCCCACGGGCCTGGCGCAGCCCGTACGAACCGCGTGCAGGCGGCCCGAGGCGCGCCCTGGCCTGGCGCAGCCCGTACGGGCCGCGCGCGGGCCTGGCGCTGCCCGTACGGGCCGCGCGCGGGCCTGGCGCAGCCCGTACGGGCCGCGCGCGGGCCTGGCGCAGCCCGTACGGGCCGCGCGCAGGCTGTACGGGCCGCGCGCGGGGCCTACGCAGGTCGCGCAGGCCGCGACGGGCGACGGGGGGCGACGCGCGGGTCCCCGTCGCCCGTCGCAGCGCCTCCCGGGAGCGACGCGCGGAGTGACGGGGCAGAAAGCCGCCGCGCGCCTCGGGGCGCACGGCGGGCAGAAAACCGCCGCACGCTCCGAGCGCGCGGCGGGATGAAAAATCCGTCGCACGCCACGGGGCGTGCAACACACAGAGTAGCAGTAGCAGCGGAAGCAGTGAGGTGGTGGGCCCACCCACAGGATCGACCCAAGGGGATCGACCTGCTCTGATAGCATGTCAGAATCAGCAGTAGAAAGTAAGAATGAAGAAAGGAGGAGGTTCACTAGCAAGCAGTTGAGTACATATAGGAAACCCTAGATTGGGCTGTACTCGCTATAGAGTACCCCACTGCAGGCTAGACAAATACAACATTCTGACACGTAGAAACAGAGAAGGGTCAGCAGTGGAAGGAGCAAAACCAAGAGCAGCAAGAGTCGTCCTGAGCGTGTCGTGCCACTCACGGGGCGCCTGGCGGAGACCGTAGACTGGCCGCCGGAGGCTCCACTGGGTACCAGCAGGAAACGACCCAGTGAAGCCAGGTGGGCGGCGCAGCCAGATCTCCTCGTGCAGGCTGCCCTGTAGGAAGGCTGTGCTGAAGTCAAGCGAGTGGAGCTCGTAGTCACGCTGAGCAGCAACGTGCAGCAGTACCCGAAGAGTGGTCATCTTCGGGGTAGGGGAGAAGGTCTGAAAGAAGTCAACTCCCTGTCGCTGACTGAAGCCACGTGCAACGTAACGCGCCTTGAAGGCAGGCGGAGAACCCGGCGGCCGCTTCACCCTGAAGATCCACATGCCACTGACGATGTTCGCCCCAGGTGGGGGAACCTCGTCTACGTAGGTGCCTGTGGACTTCCAGGAAGCCATCTCTGCGTCCATGGCTACCTGCCACTGAGAGGAGTAGGGACCCTCTATCGCCTCTGCGTAAGAGCGCGGGGTCGGGATGTCTAGTGCATCCGGGTCTCCCTCAGGGGCAAGCAGCATGGACACGAGATGAGGTGAAGAAGCAGCAAAACACTCAAGGTCCTCCTGTCTGTCCTCAAGGACGTCCGTGCCAAGAGCACACTCACCCCCGACGGACGGAGGACAGACAGACGCAGACGCAGACTCAGCAACAAGACTAGCGGCGTAGTCTAGGCGACAGGCTGCAGCAAAGTCAACAAGCTCAGCAACAAGAGCAGACGCAGCAGAGGACTCAAACAGAGGGTCAGTGACAGCAGTGGCCAGAAAGCGCATGACAGTAGGATTAGCAGCACGAAGGGAGTCAGACTCCGGGTCCGGACCGTCAGGAAGAGAGGACGCAGGAGGAGAGGGCAGAGGGACACGCTGTGGAGCAGTAGAAGGACGCAGTGTCATAGAGTGAGTGCCTGGGACAGGAGGAAGACGCGGACGCGAAACACGACCAGCGCGAACAGGACGGACAGGCGATGCAGAACGAGACTCAGGCGACACAAAACGAGACTCAGGCTCATGACGCTCCGTAAGACCTCTAGTCGGACCAGAGTAAGGAGAAGGACCAGGCAGCGGAGAGGCCGGCTGCAACTGCGACTGGGACTGGACAGGCGGTGGACTCAGGAAAGGAGGAGGAGGACCAGGAGAAGGCGGGGAGCCAAGAACCTGCTGAAGGAGCGGAACGTAGTACGGCCGCGGCCGCGCAGCGCCTCCAGAAACAGCAGAGACAGAACCGGTACCCTCAGCCCCAGGGTATCCAGTCCCAGCAGCACCTCCAGCAGCTCCAGCACCAGCACCACCTCCAGCAGCGCCAGCACCTCCAGGAGCTCCAGCAGCTCCAGCACCAGCAGCACCTCCAGCAGCTCCAGCACCTCCAGTAGCTCCAGTAGCACCTCCAGCACCCCCAGCACCAGCAGCACCCCCAGCAGCGCCAGCAGCACCTCCAGTACCTCCAGCAGCTCCAGCACCAGCAGCACCTCGACAGCGCCGAGAGTACCACTCACGAAGCCGCTGTGGAGAGAGGGGCTCCCGCCGCGACGGGACACCTAGAGCACCTCCAGACTCAGTACACGCAGGCTCAGCACCTCCAGACGCAGTACCCTCAGACGCCACACCCCCAGGCACAGCACCCCCAGACTCAGCACCCCCAGTCTCCGCACCCCCAGGCCCCGCACCCGCAGGGTAAGCACCCCTAGCAGCACCTGAGTCGACAGCTACCTCGACCGGCTCGGCAGGGTCTACCTGGGACACACCTGAGGGGGCAGGACCCTGGGGGGGGAGGGGGTCTACCAGGGGAGTACCTGGTGCGAGGAAGAGCGGCGGGGGGGGGGGAGAGGCAGTGCGGTAGGGAAAGAGACAGTAGTACGACACCGACTCGTCGAACGTGACGTCCTGAGAGGACAGAACACGACGCGAGACGGGGCGGTAGAACTGCCACCCGGGTGCGTCAGGAGGGAAGCCAAGGAAGACACAGGGAACGGCACAGGAGGACAGCTTGTCCGCGGTAGTATCGCGGACAAAAGCTCGAGATCCCCAGCCACGGAACGCGGACGCATCGCCAACCTTCCCCGTCCACCGCAGAGTAGGTGTGGTCTCCGGCAAGGAGACACGAGGCTGAAGGTTGATCTGATGCGCTGCGTACTGAACCGCGAACGGCCACAGAAAATGGGGAGCAGCCGCATGGATCATGGACGTACGAGCGACGTCCATGACCATGCCAATGCGGCGCTCAGCAATCCCATTTTGCTGCGGGGAGGCCGGAAGCGTGAACGTCTGGCGGATGCCCTCATAATGACAGAAGGCTCTCAGGAGGTCGGAGGAAAACTCCCCGCCTCTGTCTGAGTGCAGACGCAGAACAGGAAGGTCTGAGCCGAAACTCTCACTAAGCTGACGACGAGCACCGCGGATCCAGTCGATCAACACCTCAGGGACCTCACCCTTGCTGCGCAAGGGGAATACTGTGGTGTAACGCGAGTAGTCGTCAACGACCAGGAGGAAGTAGCGCTCGTGACCCTGTCCACGGACGCGGGCTGGGCCCCACACGTCCATGTGAAGAGTCTGCAGAGGAGCCTCAGTCGGAGGAAACGAGGAGGAGTGAGGGGCGGCGCGCTGCCGGCCCTCGACACAAGGAACACAGGTGGGGGCAGGCTCCGGAGGAAGGGGAGGGAGGGACCTGGGTAGACCCGAGACAAGGGCACGGGAGGCCATACCTCGAAGACGAGGCAGGGAGGGGTGACCAAGGCGGTGGTGCCAAAGGAGAGTCTCGTGTGCCAAAGGGCGACACGAGCAGGGGGCAGACGCAGGACTATACCTGGACGCGGCAGCAAACACCTGACTGGACGCAGCTACCTGACCAGACGCAGAGACCGGAGGAGGCGCAGTAGTCAATGTGTACAGACTCGACCCTGGCCGACGGGTGAACGTGGCCAGGTGACGGCCCGTCCGAGAGCAAGTGCAGTGGGTCACACGCTGACCTCCAGGGGTGAACTGGTCAACCCACGTGTCCTGGAGGTCAGCTCCACTCACCAGGTTCGTAGAGAACGAGGGGAGGTGGAGTCCCGACAGCAAGCCCGACGGGGCCGCAGGACACGGTAGGACAGTGGAGGAGTGTGCAAGTACTGGGCCCCCTGAGGGGTCAGCAAGGGAGACCGCAACAGGCCGACTGAGCGGCGTGAGCGTGGTGCTGTCTCTAAAGAAAGAGCGCGAAGCACCAGAGTCAAGTGTGAAAGTGTGAAAGGACGCAGTAGGTGTAGTACCAGAGAGAGGAGACGTACCAGCACCTGGAGCAGCAGACGCACTAGCACCTAGAGCAGCAGCCGCACAAGCACCTGGAGCAGCAGACGCACTAGCACCTAGAGCAGCAGCCACGGTGCCCGGGTCGGGCGGGACACGCAGGTAACAGTCACCCTCAGTAATATCAGCAAGAGCATACATGGCAGCAAGGATAGCATCAAAGTCTAGATCAAAGATAGGCACATTCTGCAGAAGCAGATCATGCCAACGAGGAAGATCAACAGCGTCAGGAAACTGGGTACGCCAGGCGTCAGTCAAGCGGCCGAAGCAGCGCTGCGTGGTGTGTGGGAGACCACACACCTCCCCACTACGAGTGCCGGTGCGACGAACGTACGTGCAGGGACCTGCACCCCCAGACCTCCCACACCCAGCGTACCACTCACGAAGCTGCTGAACAGACGGGGTCTCACGGGTGCGCAGCTGCTGCTGACGCTGGCTGCCACCAAGGCCTCCACGCTGCGTGGCCGCACCGCGACCAGCACCACCTCCTCCGCCACCTCCTCCGCCACCGCCGCCACGGCCTCCACTGCCGCCACCGACGCCCCCACTCCCGGAACCACCCCCACCACCACCTCCACCTCCTCCACCTCCTCCACCTCCTCCACCGCTGCCTCCACCGCCCCCTCCACCACCCCTGCTTCCCTTGCCTGTGGCGTCGCTCACTAGGGGCAGTAGACGCAGCGCCGACCTCCTCAGTGCCAACGAGGTCGACAGCAGCAGCAGAGGCAACAGAGGGGAGAAGGGGGACAGGGGAACACCCCTCAAAGAAGGGGGAGCGACGGTCGCCGCGAGAAGCACCGACAGCTAAGATACTCTTCTCAGCTGCAGCAAGGCGCTCCTCTAGCAAGTCGACAGTCAGCTCGGTGGGGCAAAGGGAGAGGAAGTGATCCCTGACTGAGGAGAGAGAGTCAGGGAGGCGGGTGACTAGGTAGTAAAGGGTGATGTACATGGGGGGGGAGTTCGTGGGAAGAAACTCAGTGGGAAGGGCAGCGCGGTAGCGAGTGTCACTAGTGCGGAGGTGAGCAACTAGGTCAGCAACTGTGGCAAAGGCGGCAAGGTCAGGAAAAAGGTACGGCAGCATGAGGCGGCTGAGGGCAGCAGTGGTAGGGGAGGAGTAGCGTGCAACTACAGCGTCGTACAGAGCCCTAGCACTCTTGTACTGACTAAAGTGCGCGCGCTCAGTAGACGGCAGGTGATTACGCACAGCAAGACGAGCAGCAGCATCGCGCGTGAGCCACTGCGAGCGAACAGTACTGTCAGCATCAGCAGCAGGGGCAGTAGAGGCGCCAGACGTGAGATCGAACAGTGAGAGGCCATCCTTGCTATCACACTGAAGGAAAAGCTGCAGATCATCTAGCCAGACCTCAAAGTCAACAGCTCGACCCTCAGCATCAAAGGTAAGTACATTGAGACTAGCCATGACAGGAGTAGCAGCAGGTTAGCAGCAGCAGCAGTGCAACTCGGCAGGGCAGGCTAGGCAGGGCGGCGCGGCTCGGCAGCGCGGCTCGGCAGCGCGGCGCTCTTACCAGTGGTGAGGCCGGGGCAGGGCCGGGGTAGGGCCGGGGCCGGGCCGCAAAAGATCCGGGGCCGGGTTGGGCAGGGCCGCGACAGTGCAGGAGCAGGGCAGGGGCAGGGCCGAGGCAGAGCCGGGGCAGGGCCGGGGCAGGGGGCAGGGCCGGGGCAGGGCCGGGGCAGGGTCTGGGCAGGGCCGGGGCAGGGCCGAGGCAGGGCTGGGGCAGGGCCGGGGCAGGGCCGGGGCAGGGCCGGGGCAGGGCTGGGGCAGGGCTGGGGCAGGATGCAGGGCCGGGGCAGGGCCGGGGCAGGGCCGGGGCAGGGCCTGGGCAGGGTGCAGGGCCGGGGCAGGGCCGGGGCAGGGCCGGGGCAGGGCCGGGGCAGGGCCTGGGCAGGGCCGGGGCAGGGTCGGAGCAGGGCCGGGACGGGGCCGCGACAAGTCCGGGGCAGGGCGGGGGCCGGGCCGCGGCAGTGCAGGAGCAGGGCCGGGGCAGGGCCGAGACAGGGTCGGGGCGAGGGCCGGGGCAGGGCCGCAACAGTGCCGGAGCAGGGTCGGGGCAGAGCTGCGACAGGGCCGCAGCAGGGCCGGCGCAGGGCCGCAACAAGTTGGGGTAGGGCCGGGGCAGGGCCGGACGGGGCCGCTAACGGGTCCTGACGGGGCCGTACGGGGCCTCTAACGGGGCCTGACGGGGCCTAACGGGGCCTGACGGGGCCGCAAACGGGGCCTGACGGGGCCTGACGGGGCCTTGCAGGGCCTTACGGGGCCTAACGGGGCTTTAAACGGAGCCTGACGGGGCCTTACAGGGCCTTACGGGGCCTTAAACGAGGCCGTAAATGGGGCATTACGGGGCCTTACAAAGCCTAACGGGGCCTTACGGGGCGTTACGGGGCCGTATGGGGCCTTAAACGGGGCCGTAATCGGGGCCTTACGGGGCCTTACGGGGCCTTACGGGGCCTTAAACGGGGCCATAAACGGGGCCTTACGGGGCCTTATGGGGCCTTACGGGACCTTACGGGGCCTTACGGGGCCTTAAACGGGGCCGTAAACGGGGCCTTACGGGACCTTACGGGGCCTTACGGGGCCTTAAACAGGGCCGTAAACGGGGCCTTAAGGGGCCTTACGGGGCCTTACTGGGCCGGAAAAGGGGGCCTTACGGGGCCTTACGGGGCGGGTGCTGGCTCTAAGGGCAGGCGCAGGGGCCGCGACGGGCCTCGAAGGGAAGGCGCGAAGCGCGCGTCAAGCAGGCAGTGAAGAATTTCAGTGAGAATGAAATTAGCTCTATACCATGTGAGAATGATAGACGAAAGAATGAATGAACTAGAAATGAGATGGGTACAAATAGGAAACACAAAAGTGTTGTACCCTCTAAGAGTTACCCCACTACAGCCTAAATAGACCATAGCAGATATAAGTTTGACATGCACTGCCCTACTGCCTCTGCTCCTACTGCTGCTGCTGCTGCTTTTGCTGCTACTGCTGCTACTCTTGCTACTGCTTCTACTGCTGATATGGCTAGTCCTACCGTTCTTACCTTTGACGCTGAGGGACGTGCAGTTGACTTTGACGTGTGGGTTGACGACCTCCAGCTCTTTCTTCAGTGTGATTCTAGGGATGGGGTGTCCCTTTTTTATCACACGTCCGGTGTTTCTACTGCTCCTACTGCCACTGCTGACAGTACGGTTCGCTCGCAGTGGACCACTCGTGACGCTGTTGCTCGTCTTGCTGTTCGTAGTCACCTGTCGCCCGCTGAGCGCGCGCATTTTGGCCAGTACAAGACTGCTCAGTCTTTGTACGACGCTGTAGTTGCGCGCTACTCCTCCCCTGCCACTGCTGCCCTCAGCCGCCTCATGCTGCCGTACCTTTTCCCTGACCTTGCTGCCTTTGCCACAGTCGCTGACCTAGTTACTCACCTTCGCACTAGTGACGTCCGCTACCGCGCTGCCCTTCCCACTGAGTTCTGTGCCAAGAACCCCCCCCCCATGTACATCACCCTTTACTACCTAGTCACCCGTCTCCCTGACTCACTTTCCTCAGTCAGGGATCACTTTCTCTCCCTTTGCCCCACCGAGCTGACTGTCGACCTGCTAGAGGAGCGCCTTACTGCAACTGAGAAGAGTATCTTAGCTGTAGGTGCTTCTCGCGGCGACCGTCGCACCCCTTTCTTTGAGGGGTGTTCCCCTGTCCCCCTTCTCCCCTCTGTTGCTTCTGCTGCTGCTGTCAACCTCGTTGGCACTGAGGAGGTTGGAGCTGCGTCTGCCCCTAGTGGGAGACGCCACAACAGCAGGGGCAAGGGGAGCAGAGGTGGTGGAGGGGGAGGCGGGGGGGGTGGTGGAGGAGGCGGAGGGGGTGGCGGTGGAGGTGGGGGTGGTACCGGGAGTGGGGGCTTCAGTGGCGGAAGTGGAGGTGGTGGAGGCAGCGGCGGAGGTGGTGGAGGCAGCGGCGGAGGTGGTGGAGGTGGCGGCGGCGGTGGTGCTGGTCGAGGTGCAGCCGCGCAGCGTGGAGGCTTTGGTAATAGCCAGCGCCAGCAGCTTCGTGAGTGGTATGCTGGGCGTGGGAGGTCTGGGGGTGCTGGTCCCTGCACTTACGTTCTTCGCTCCGGCACTCGTAGTGGGGAGGTGTGTGGGCTCCCACACACTACGCAGCGCTGCTTCGGTCGCTTGACTGACGCTTGGCGTGCCCGGTTTCCTGACGCCGTTGAGCTCCCTCGCTGGCATCATCTGCTTCTGCAGAATGTGCCTATCTTTGATCTTTATTTCGATGCTATCCTTTCTGCCATGTATGCTATTGCTGATAGTGCTGAGGGTGACTGTTACCTGAGTGTCCCGCCCGACCCGGGCACTGCGGCTGCTGCTCTAGGTGCTAGTGAGGCTGCTGCTCTAGGTGCTTGTGCGTCTGCTGCTCCAGGTGCTGGTACGTCTACTCTCTCTGGTACTGCACCTACTGAGTCCTTGCACACTTTCACACTTGACTCTGGTGCTTCGCGCTCTTTCTTTAGAGACAGCACCACGCTCACGCCGCTCAGTCGGCCTGTTGCGGTCTCCCTTGCTGACCATTCCGGGGGCCCAGTCCTAGCACACTCCTCCACGGTTCTACCGTGTCCTGCGGCCCCGTCGGGCTTGCTGTCGGGACTCCACCTCCCCTCGTTCTCTACGAACTTGGTGAGTGGAGCTGACCTCCAGGACGCGTGGGTTGACCAGTTCACCCCTGGAGGTCAGCGTGTGACCCACTGCACTTGCTCTCGGACGGGCCGTCACCTGGCCACGTTCACCCGTCGGCCAGGGTCGAGTCTGTACACACTGACTACTGCGCCTCCTCCGGTCCCTGCGTCTGGTCAGGTAGTTGCGTCCAGTCAGGTGGTTGCTGCCGCGTCCAGGTCTAGTCCTGCGTCTGCCCCCTGCTCGTGTCGCCCTTTGGCACACGAGACTCTCCTTTGGCACCACCGCCTTGGTCACCCCTCCCTGCCTCGTCTTCGAGGTATGGCCTCCCGTGCTCTTGTCTCTGGGCTCCCCAGGTCCCTCCCTCCCCTTCCTCCGGGGCCTGCCCCCACCTGTGTTCCCTGTGTCGAGGGCCGGCAGCGCGCCGCTCCTCACTCCTCCTCGTTCCCTCCGACTGAGGCCCCTCTGCAGACTCTTCACATGGACGTGTGGGGCCCAGCCCGCGTCCGTGGACAGGGTCACGAGCGCTACTTCCTGCTAGTCGTTGACGACTACTCGCGTTACACCACAGTCTTCCCCTTGTGCAGCAAGGGTGAGGTCCCTGAGGTGTTGATCGACTGGATCCGCAGTGCTCGTTGCCAGCTCAGTGAGAGTTTCGGCTCAGACCTTCCTGTTCTGCGTCTGCACTCAGACAGAGGAGGGGAGTTTTCCTCAGACCTCCTGAGAGCCTTCTGTCGTGCGGAGGGCATCCGCCAGACGTTCACGCTTCCGGCCTCCCCGCAGCAAAATGGGATTGCTGGGCGCCGCATTGGCACGGTCATGGACGTCGCTCGTACGTCCATGATCCATGCGGCTGCTCCCCATTTTCTGTGGCCGTTCGCGGTTCAGTACGCTGCGCATCAGATCAACCTTCAGCCTCGTGTCTCCTTGCCGGAGACCACACCTACTCTGCGGTGGACGGGGAAGGTTGGCGATGCGTCCGCGTTCCGTGTCTGGGGATCTCGAGCTTTTGTCCGCGATACTACAGCGGACAAGCTGTCCTCCCGTGCCGTTCCCTGTGTCTTCCTTGGCTTCCCTCTTGACGCACCCGGGTGGCAGTTCTACCACCCCACCTCGCGTCGTGTTCTGTTCTCTCAGGACGTCACGTTCAACGAGTCGGTGTCGTACTACCGTCTCTTTCCCTACCGCACTGCGTCTCCCCCCCCCCCGCCGCTCTTCCTGGCACCAGGTACTCCCCCAATACACCCCCTCCCCCCCCAGGGTCCTGCCCCCTCAGGTGTGTCCCAGGTAGACCCTGCCGAGCCAGTCGAGGTAGCTGTCGACCCAGGTGCTAAGTCTGGGGGTGCTGAGTCTGGGCGTGCTGAGCCTGCGGGTGCTGAGCCTGGAGGTGTGGAGCCTGAGGGTACTTCGTCTGGAGGTGCTGAGCCGGCGCGTGCTGCGTATGGAGGTGCTCTAGGTGTCCCGCCGCGGCGGGAGCCTCTCTCTCCACAGCAGCTTCGTGAGTGGTACTCTCGGCGCTGTCGGGGTGCTGCTGGAGCTACTGGAGGTCCTACTGGAGCCTCTGGAGGTGGTGCTGGAGGTGCTACTGGAGGTGCTGCTAGTGCTGGAGGTGCTACTGGAGCTTCTGGAGGTGCTGCTGGTGCTGGAGCTGCTGGAGGTGCTGGCGCTCCTGGAGGTGCTGGTGCTGCTGGAGGTGCTGCTGGAGGTGCTGCTGGTGCTGGATGTGCTACTGGAGCTTCTGGAGGTGCTGCTGGTGCTGGTGCTGCTGGAGATGCTGGTGGTGCTGGTGCTGGAGCTACTGGAAGTGCTGGCGCTATTGGAGGTGTTGCTACTGCTGGAGCTGCTGGAGGTGCTACTGGTGCTGGAGCTGCTGGAGCTACTGGTGCTGGAGGTGCTGCTGAGGTTGGAGACCCTGGGGCTGAGGGTACCGGTTCCGTCTCTGCTGTTTCTGGAGGCGCTGTGCGGCCGTACTACGTTCCGCTCCTTCAGCAGGTTCTTGGCTCCCCGCCTTCTCCTGGTCCTCCTCCTCCTTTCCCTAGTCCGCCGCCTGTCCAGTCCCAGTCGCAGTTGCAGCCGGCCTCTCCACTGCCCGGTCCTTCTCCTTACTCTGGACCGACTAGAGGTTTTATGGAGCGTCGTGAGCCTGAGTCGCGTCCTGTGTCGCCTGTGTCTCGTGCTGCGTCGCCTGTTCGCACTTCTCGCGATGGTCGTGTTTTGCGTCCACGTCCTCCTCCTGTCCCTGGCACTCACTCTATGACACTGCGTCCTTCCACTGCTCCACAGCGTGTCCCTCTGCCCTCTCCTCCTGCGTCCTCTCTTCCTGACGGTCCGGACCAGGAGTCTGACTCCCTTCGTGCTGCTAGTCCTACTGTCACGCGCTTTCTGGCCACAGCTGTCACTGACCCTCTGTTTGAGCCCTCTGCTGCGTCTGCTCTTGTTGCTGAGCTCGTTGACTTTGCTGCAGCCTGTCGCCTAGACTACGCCGCTAGTCTTGTTGCTGAGTCGGAGTCTGTGTTTGTCTGTCCTCTGTTCGTCGGGGGTGAGTGTGCTCTTGGCACGGACGTTCTTGAGGACAGACAGGAGGAGCTTGAGTGCTTTGCTGCTTCTGTACCTCATCTCGTGTCCATGCTGCTGGCCCCTGAGGGAGACCCGGATGCACTAGACATCCCGACCCCGCGCTCTTACGCAGAGGCGATAGAGGGTCCCTACTCCTCTCAGTGGCAGGCAGCCATGGATGCAGAGATGGCTTCCTGGAAGTCCACAGGCACCTACGTAGACGAGGTTCCCCCACCTGGGGCGAACATCGTCAGTGGCATGTGGATCTTCAGAGTCAAGCGGCCGCCGGGTTCTCCGCCTGCCTTCAAGGCGCGTTTCGTCGCACGTGGCTTCAGTCAGCGACAGGGAGTTGACTTCTTTCAGACCTTCTCCCCTACCCCGAAGATGACCACTCTTCGGGTACTGCTGCACGTTGCTGCTCAGCGTGACTACGAGCTCCACTCGCTTGACTTCAGCACAGCCTTCCTACAGGGCAGCCTGCACGAGGAGATCTGGCTGCGCCGCCCACCTGGCTTCACTGGGTCGTTTCCTGCTGGTACCCAGTGGAGCCTCCGGCGGCCAGTCTACGGTCTCCGCCAGGCACCCCGTCAGTGGCACGACACACTCAGGACGACTCTTGCTTCTCTTGGTTTTGCTCCTTCCACTGCTGACCCTTCTCTGTTTCTACGCACTGTCGCTACTCTGCCACTGTTCTACGTTCTCGTGTACGTAGACGACCTCGTCTTTGCTACTGCTGACACGGAGGCACTCGCCCACGTGAAGTCCGAGCTGCAGAAGAGACACACGTGCACAGACCTGGGTGAGCTGACAAGCTATCTTGGCTTGCGGATCACCCGGGACAGAGCACAGCGCACCATTACCTTGACTCAGTCACACATGGTGCAGCAGGTCCTTCAGCGCTTCGGCTTCACGTACTCCTCGCCACAGTCCACTCCTCTGCCTACCGGTCACTCGCTCTCAGCTCCACCTTCGGACGAGTCCGTAGAGCCGAGTGGCCCGTATCCAGAGCTTGTGGGCTGCCTCATGTACCTGATGACTTGCACACGACCTGACCTCGCATACCCTCTCAGCCTTCTGGCTCGCTACGTGGCTCCCGGCAGGCACCGAAAGGTGCACTGGGATGCTGCGAAGAGGGTGTTGCGATACTTGTGCAGTACATTGGGCATGGGGCTCGTGCTTGGAGGACGGGCTCGAGTTGTCCTCACTGGTCACGCTGACGCCTCCTGGGTTGACGACTTGGCTACGCAGCGGTCGTCACAGGGTTACACCTTCAGTCTTGGCTCCGGTTCTGTCTCTTGGCGGTCTACCCGCTCTTCTTCTGTTCTCAGCTCCAGTTGTGAGGCTGAGATCTACGCTGGGGCCATGGCTGCACAGGAGCTACGCTGGCTCACCTACCTGCTGACCGACTTGGGGGAGGCGCCTCGTTCTCCTCCAGTTCTGTACGTCGACAACAAGGCCATGCTGGCCTTGTGTCAGGAGCACAGACTGGAGCACAGAACGAAGCACATTGCTCTGCGCTACTTCCTTGCTCGAGAGTTGCAGCAGCGTGGTCAGCTTCGTCTTGCTTACGTGGCCTCTCAGGCCAACACTGCTGATGTTTTCACCAAGGCACTTCAGCCTTGTGATCATCAGCGTTTCTGTACTGTGTAAGGCCTTGTACCTACTGTGCCTCACTTACTTTCTTCTTGACACTGCTTGTCGTGTACTCTATATACTTATACCTGCATGCGTACACTTGCTAGTTTTTGTTCACTGTATTGTTTGTTTTCCTTTAAATAACTCTGCATGTGAACTGGCCTTGTGGCTCTTTGCTTGTGCTCAGACTGCGTGGTGACTTTGTGATCCACCCTGAG
Organism: Closterium sp. Naga37s-1; assembly: GCA_947471745.1. Taxonomy (NCBI): domain Eukaryota; kingdom Viridiplantae; phylum Streptophyta; class Zygnematophyceae; order Desmidiales; family Closteriaceae; genus Closterium; species Closterium sp. Naga37s-1. Next base: position 1,437,915 of record CANJKZ010000737.1, read on the forward strand.
CTTGCTTTGCCTTTCTTGACTGGTCTTGTGACCTCTTGTTCTCCCCCACTTTGCCTATGGGGGTGTGTCAAACTTATATATGCTATAGTCTGTTTAGGCTGTAGTGGGGTAGTCCTTAGAGGGTACAACACTTTTGTGTTTTCTACTTGTACCCACCTGCTTTCTAGTTCATTCATTCGTTCTCATTCTAACAGTGGTCTCCGGCAAGGAGACACGAGGCTGAAGGTTGATCTGATGCGCAGCGTACTGAACTGCGAACGGCCACTGAAAATGGGGAGCAGCCGCATGGATCATGGACGTACGAGCGACGTCCATGACCATGCGAATGCGGCTCTCAGCAATCCCATTTTGCTGTGGAGAGGCCGGAAGCGTGAACGTCTGGCGGATGCCCTCCGCACGACAGAAAGCCCTCAGAAGGTCGGAGGAAAACTCACCACCTCTGTCTGAGTGCAGACGCAGAACAGGAAGGTCCGAGCCGAAACTCTCGCTGAGTTGGCGACGGGCACCGCGGATCCAGTCGATCAACACCTTAGTGACCTCACCCTTGCGGCTCAGGGGGAAGACTGTGGTGTAACGCGAGTAGTCGTCAACGACCAGCAGAAAGTAACGCTCGTGACCCTGTCCACTGACGCGGGCTGGGCCCCACACGTCCATGTGGAGAGTCTGCAGGGGAGCCTCTGTCGGAGGGAACTCGGAGGAGTGAGGAGCGGCGCGCTGCCGGCCCTCGACATAAGGAACACAGGTAGGGGCAGGCCCCGGAGGAAGGGGAGGGAGGGACCTGGGGAGACCAGAGACAAGGGTACGGGAGGCCATACCTCGAAGACGAGGAAGGGAGGGGTGACCAAGGCGGTGGTGCCAAAGGAGAGTCTCGTGTGACAGAGGATGACACGAGCAGGGGGCAGACGCTGGACTAGACCTGGACGCGGCAGCAAACACCTGACCAGACGCAGTAACCGGAGGAGACGCAGTAGTCAGTGTGTACAGACTCGACCCAGGTGAACGTGGCAAGGTGGCGGCCCATCCGAGAGCAAGTGCAGTGGGTCACACGCTGACCTCCAGGGGTGAACTAGTCAACCCACACGTCCTGAAGGTCAGCTCCACTCACCAAGTTCGTAGAGAACGAGGGGAGGTGGAGTCCCGACAGCAAGCCCGACGGGGCCGCAGGACACGGTAGAACCGTGGAAAAGTGCGCAAGGACTGGGCCCCCAGAGGGGTCAGCCAGGGAGACTGCGACAGGCCGACTGAGTGGCGTGAGTGTTGTGCTGTCGCAATAGAAGGAGCACGAAGCACCAGAGTCAAGTGTGCAAGGCCTCAGTAGGTGCAGTACCAGAGAGAGCAGACTCACCAGCACCTGGAGCAGCAGACTCACTAGTACCTGGAGCAGCAGACTCACTATTACCTGGAGCAGCAGACTCACTAGCACCTAGAGCAGCAGCCTCAATGCCCGGGTCGGGCGGAACACACAGGTAACAGTCACCCTCAGCACTATCAGTCACAGCATACATGGCAGCAAGGAGAGCATCGAAATCAAGATCAAAGATAGCAACATTCTGCTGAAGCAGATCACCCCAACGAGGGAGCTCGACACCGTCAGGAAACAGGGCGCGCCAGGCGTCAGTCAGGCGACCGAAGCAGCGTTGCGTAGTGTGTGGCAGCCCGCACGTCTCCCCAGGGCGCCTGCCGGTGCGAAGAACGTAAGTGCAGGGACCAACACCCCCAGACCTCCCACGCCCAGCGTACCACTCACGAAGCTACTGGGCCGACGGGGTCTCACGGGAACGCGGCTGCTGCTGGTGCTGGCTACCACCAAAGCCTCCACGCTGCGCGGCTCCACCTCGACCAGCACCACTGCCGCCACCACCTCCACAAATGCTGCCGCTGACTCCACTACCCCCACCGCCGTCACCGAAGCCCCCACTCCCGCCACCACCCCCACCTCCACCGCCACCCCCTTCGCCCCCTCCACCGACTCCACCGCCGCCCCCACCGTCCCCTCCACCACCCTTGCTTCCCTTGCCCTTGCTATTGCGGCATCTCCCACTAGGAGCAGACACAGCCCCGACCTCCTCAGTGCCAACGAGGTGGACAGCAGCAGCAGAAGCAATAGAGGGGAGAAGGGGGACAGGGGAACACCCCTCAAAGAAAGGGGCGCGAGGGTCGCCGCGAGAAGCACCTACAGCAACGATACTCTTCTCAGCTGCAGTGAGGCGCTCCTCTAGCAGGTCGACGGTGAGCTCGGTGGGGCAAAGGGAGAGAAAGTGGTCCCTGACTGAAGCAAGGGAGTCAGGGAGGCGGGTGACTAGGTAGTAAAGGGTGATGTAAATGGGGGGGGGGGGGGGGGGGGTTCTTGGCACAGAACTCAGTGGGAAGCGCAGTGCGGTAGCGGGCGTCACAATGCGGAGGTGAGTAATGAAGTCAGCGACTGTGGCAAAGGCGGCAAGGTCAGGGAACAGGTACAGCAGCATGAGGCGGCTGAGGGCAGCAGTGGCAGGGGAGGAGTAGCGTGCTACGACAGCGTCATACAAAGACTTAGCAGTCTTGTACTGGCCAAAGTGCGCGCGCTCAGCAGACGGCAGGTGACTACGAACAGCAAGGCGAGCAACAGCGTCACGAGTGGTCCACTGCGAGCGAACCGTACTGTCAGCAGTGGCAGCAGGTGCAGGAGAGACACCGGACGTGTGATCGAAAAGGGATACTCCGTCCTTAGAGTCACACTGAAGAAAGAGTTGCAGGTCGTCAACCCACACGTCAAAGTTAGCCGCACGCCCGTCAGCATCAAATGTAAGAACATTAGGGCTAGCCATAGCGGCAGTGGCAGCAGTAGCAGCAGTAGCAGCAGTGGCAGCAGAAGCAGCAGTAGCAGCAGGAGCAGCGCGGGCAGGACAGGGCGGCTCAGTAGGGCGGCGCGGCTCGGCAGGGCGGCGCGGCTTGGTAGGGCGGCGCGGCTCGGCTGGGCGGCGCGGCTCAGCTCCTGGCGGCGCGGCGCGGCAGGGCGGCGCGGCTCGGAGGAGCGACGCGGCTCGGCTGGGCGGCGCGGCTCAGCTCCTGGCGGCGCGGCGCGGCAGGGCGGCGCGGCTCGGAGGAGCGGCGCTGCTCGGCTGGGCGGCGCGGGTACTTACCAGGGGCAGGTGCAGGGCAGGGCCGCAGTTGGCGGTTAGGTCAGGGCCGCGACTGGGGCGGCAGCAGGGCAGGGCTGCTACTTGGCGGCGGTAGAGCAGGGCCACGACTGGGGCGGCTGAAGGGCAGGGCCGCGGCTGGACGGCAGGGTAGGGCAGGGCCGCGACGAGCAGCGGTAGGGCAGAGGCCGCGGCGGGCAGCGGCAGGGTAGGGCCGCGATAGGCGGCTAGGGTAGGCCGCGACGGGCGGCAAGGCAGGGGGCCGCGACGGGCCGTTAGGGCAGGGCCGCGTCTGGCCGAGAAGGCAAGGCCGCGACGGGTGGCACTAGGGCAGGGCGCGCGACGGCGCAGGTGAGGCAGGCGCGAGGCGCGCTTCGGGCAGGGCAGGAAAAAAACAAGTTATCGTGGTGGGCCCTAAAAAAAAAAAACGTTCCCACGAGGGAACCTGCTCAGAATACCATGTCGGAATAGTGAAGGAAGGAATGACTGAACTAGCAAGCAGATGGGTACAAGTAGGAAACCTAAAAGTGTTGTGCCCTCTATGAACTACCCCACTACAGCCTAGACAGACTATAGCATATAAGTTTGACAGACTCTACATCGGCAAGGCAGTCTTGAAGAACAATGTCTTCGTTCTTGACTTCGTTCCAGACCAAGGCACCGCCGACAGCGACGCCATCGTTAACTTCACCTCTTGGACACATCCGCCAGATCTCGACCCCAACTTCAGTCCTGGAGGATTTTCGTACTCACACACCATACCTGAAGCAGAAAGAACAAGAGCGTTAGCAACAATTCGGCAAGCAGAGACAACATCGGCAGCAACAGAGACAACATTGGCAGCAGCAGAGACAACATCGGCAGCAGCAGAGACGACATCGGTAGCAGCAACAACAACTACGAGACCACACACTGGTCCTTCAGCAACACCGGTCCCCATCGACGACTTGCCACTGACTTCCGCTCAGCAGTTGACTCCCACTCCACGAGAAGTCCACAGAAGCGCCAATTTCACCACCGGCTTCTACTCCAACTCCGACCTATACAGGCGCTCACCAGGACACCGCGCGAGCGAATCACTGTGGCACGAAAGATTGGGTCACCCAAGCAACACAACGTTAAACAACACGATCAAGGCAGGAGTACTCGACAAAGACTCCCTACTTCTTACCGACGGCAGAGAACTTCAACGAGTCCGAGGTACATGTTTTACCTGCCCCGAAGCCGGCTTACCTCATCAACCGTTTGTCTCTCACCACAATCCGAGCGCGCCAGTTTACGCACCATTGGAGAAAGTCTACAGCGACATCTTGTATGCCCGCGAACACGGACAGGGAGCATACGACTATGTCATCACTTTTATTGACGCCGCTACCCGATACGTCTGGCATCTCAACCTTCCGAGTCGCGACATGGCCTTCGCAGCCTTCGTCGCCTGGCTACCTGTGGCAGAACGAGAATCAGGAGTGAAGCTGAAAAGCTTCCAGTCAGATGGGGGAGGAGAATATCAGTCACAAAGGTTCAAGCTGTTGTGTGATGCAATCATATGCATTCACGTCTGTCTGCCTCCCATCATGTGTTCGTGCGTTGCATGCGTGGTGTGAGCGTATGCAAGAATTTGTGTTTTGTGCGGTTTGGTTTTTCTGAGTGTGTGTGAATTTTATTTGGCTTGAGCAGATATCTGAAGTGACTCCTCTGCTCAAGAGCTTTCCGACGAACCAAGTATCGCTTCAATCGGAGCACGAACAAGAAAGTTACGAACGTTGGAAGTTCGTATGCTTTTGATATTTGGTTGTGGTGACTATGGGAAGTTGTGGTGTTGACTCCATAAGGAGTACAGACTCTTGGGGGTTGGGAAATTCGTCAAAATCACTGTAGATGCTGCCAAGTGGTTGGGAGGTGCCAAACCAGGTTGGCAAGTGTGGCCAAGTTGGGTGAGGTGGATGGCATGAGTTGGGAAAGTGACAAATGTCAAAGTTGGGGTGCCTATAGAGAGGGGAATTGTGTGGTATGGGGTGTCCTTGGTTGGGGACTCCCTTGGGACCTTCCCTCTCGTCCTCCTCATCCCCTCCTACCTGGTTCAATTGCTACTCTAACTTTCTTGTGTGAACTTGTGAGATAATTGTGATTGAGTTACGTTTTCTATGGCAGCATACCCCCTAGTGCGCCGAAGTTCATAACTCGAGTTATACTCCATATTTTGATAATATTAAAATTGGGAAAGATAGCCACGGTCAAGGCCTACAACATACTCGAGTTTGAAAGAATTCTAACAGTGGACCTTTCGTCGACGACGTTTCTTGTGACGACGACTTTTCTGTCCAGAATTGTAGTTGACGATTTTGAGATATTTCAGCCCCTAATCTTCATAGACTCCGTCCTTAGTCTCTAACACAAGCAGTACCTAGCAGAACGAGGTATCAAGCGACTCATCTCGCTTCCCTACGCCCATCAACAGCAAGGCGTGGCTGAACCGATGAACAGAACCCTCTAGAACACCATGCGCAAACTGTTACGTGGCATGCGACTGCCAAACCACCAGTGGCCCGAGGCGATGGACCACGCTGTCATGCTGCACAACTTGCTCTCGTCATCATCGCTCTCGAACAACGCATCACCGCATCTACTGTGGACAGGAAAACTGGGCAGCACAAAAATGTTACGAGTATTCGGCTGCATGGTACAGTACCGACCCCCAGCTGCACGAGCCGGCCGATTCTCCCAACGCGCACAGTGAGGGCTACACCTGGGCATCGAAAAACATTACAACGCATGGAATATTTTCGACGTCCACTCGAAGGAAACAGTAGCAGCACGTGATGTCATTTTCTACGAACGACTCTCCTTTCAAACGTACCTGGACAACCTGGCAGCAGATCAAGACCTCACGGGCGGCATCCGTAGCAACCGAGCCTTCGCTTCGGCAGCAGATGAAGCTGACTGGGATGAGCAGAACGTGGACGGAGCTTCGGAGGAAGCCGGACCTCTTCCGTACTGCTCAGTGGACATTCCCATGGACGACGACAACCCTCGCGAAAGTGTCAACGCCGAAGTCTACTACAACTTCGCCGACAACGGTTACGTTACAACCCAACCGGTCGACACCAACGTCTCCGAACACATAGGGCCCAACTTCTTACCTGATCCAGAAGCAGGAGCAGCTTATCCTGAGGACGCAAATCTCCCCCGCTACACACAGAGTGGGCTGCAGATACTGGGACTCGTCACCGCCGTCCACGGAGCAGCACCGCTGAAGGAGCCTGCCACGGTTCAGCAGGCTCTGGGGGGGGAGCATAAAGAAAAATGGCGCGAAGCCATGGATAGAGAATTAAAATCTCTACAATAACGCAACATCTGGAAAGTCGTGCCTATCGGAGTAGCATGCAACAAAACCATTCTCACGGGAAAATGGGATTTCTGCGTGAAAACGAAAGCTGACGGAACGATAGACAAATTCAAGGCACGCTGGGTCCTGCGCGGCTTCGACCAAGAGCACGGACGAGACTTCACCGAAACATTCGCAACATTTAGCAGACATACCTCTCTCCGAATCCTCCCCGCGATAGCTGCCATGAAGCGGAAGAAGCTCCGCCAAATCGACGTCGCCAACGCCTTTCTGTATGCTTCCGTCGACGCCGAGATCTTTGTCGAACAACCACACGGATCTAACGCAGACCCCAATCAAGTCTGTCCGCTGCAAAAATCACTGTACGGCATCAACCAAGCCCCGAGACTGTGGCAGCAGTACCTTCACACCCGACTAATCTGCATCGGATTCTGTCAACTACCGCATGACCAAGGAATGTACCGACTCACTAAAGGGACCGACTACATCCTCCTCATCATCTACGTAGACGATCTACTCTACATAGGCTCCACTGACGGCATAACAACTTGGTTTGAAGGGGAGCTACAGCGGGATCTCACACTCACTGTCTCGTCTACCGTGACACAGTACCTGGGACTCAACATACAAGACAGGGAAAAAGGAATCTACCTCAGCGCCGCAAAATACGCCGACACCATCGCCAAACGCTTCAGAGTAACTCCAGCTACCATCATCACGCCATATCGTTACACCGACGGAAATCGCGAGGAAATCTCCGCGCCACTCAAATTCGCCGGCATACGCGACTACCAACGAAAGCTAGGATGCCTCCTCTTCGCAGCTGTCACCTGCCGACCAGATCTATCATACTCAGCGAGCCAGCTCGCCACCCACCTCAATAAGCCCACAGCCGAGCACATGGCGGAACTCGATCATGCTCTACACTACCTCGTCAGCACCCCGACAGTCAGCCTAATCTACCACAAAACTGAAACCACGACACCTAAATTAATCGGCTACGTCGACGCCGATCACGCCGGAGACCCACACAACATGCGATCTCGCACTGGCTACATCTACCGACTCGGACCTATCGGCCCCATTTCATGGCAGTCGAACAAACAAGAGCTAATCGCTCTCTCCTCAGCTGAAGCAGAATACATCGCACTCTGCTCAACCACCAAGGAATGATTATACCTTCGCGAACTAATGGAAGAAGCAAAGATGGCTCAGTTACCCAGCTTCTCCCTCTTCTGCGACAATCAATCCGCAATTCGCATAGCGAACAAGAGCGGGTTCGCGAATCGAACGAAGCACATTGCCCTTCGATATTTCTTCGTGAAGGACGAGATCTAGAAAGGAACACTCGTGCTATCCTACTGTCCCACGTCCGAGATGGCAGCAGACTACTTGACCAAGAAACTCAGAAAGCAGAAGTTCGAGTATTGCATGCTGCTAACTGGACAAGGCCACGTCATCAGCAGCGACACTCCAGAAGCGAAGGGGAGTGTTGGAAACAAGCAATTTAACGCTCCTGTTGTGTCGAAACAATAGACTACAAACGAGGCGAATCACAGCGGAGTAACGGCGAGTCAACCGAGGAGGTTGACAGAGAGTAACAGCTGGAGGTTACGCGAAGGTCAAAGGTCAGCGACCTTTGACTTGACGAAATACAGCGTGACAGCAAGGACAAACAACTGACTCTGTATTGAGCAGTTGCTCGAGTCGTCACTGTATCGAACCGCAATAGCAAAACAGTTAGTTGCACCCTTTCATATTCCTTGTAATCTTATAAAAGCCTTTGTATTACCTTGCTATAATCAATCTCTTGCTCTCACACACTAGTGCAAGTTGGTTCAACAAAGTTACTAAGAACGCTTCCGCAATTACAACATCTCTACTCCAAGTCTTAGCCTTGAAAAGATCCTAAGGGCTTTTTCTCAGCCCAACACCTCCAACTCCTTACAATCACATTAGTGAAATAGAAGAGCAAACATGGCCCATGGCTCTTGATTCTCTCTGCCCCTTACAGTCACACGTGCTAGTACAACTTGAGGCAGAGCCAAAGCATGAGTGCACCTTAAAGCACCTCTCCCTCGACTCCCTCCCAACCTCCCTCTCCTCCTGTACAGTCACACGTCTGTTCAGCTTGAATCACGGCCAGTGGCATTACACAGTCAATATCGCTTAAACCCCCCTTCTCCTACAATCACGCATGCCTGTACAGCTTGATGCAGAGCCAGTGGCCGTACACAGCCAATACCCCTTAAATCCCCCCCTCCCTCCTCCTACAATCACGCATGCCTGTACAGCTTGATGCAGAGCCAGTGGCCGTACACAGCCAATACAAGGACGACAGCTGTCATGGGCACGAGGCTGCAGTAGTAAAGGCTGCAGAGGCAGGCGGAAGAGAGGGGGGAAGTGCAAGGAAGGAGGGGGGGGGGACGGGGATGGGAAAGGGGGCATGGGAAAGGGGGCATGGGAAAGGGGGCATGGGAAAGGGGGTATGGGAAAGGGGGTATGGGAAAGGGGGTATGGGAAAGGGGGCATGGGAAAGGGGGCATGGGAAAGGGGGCATGGGAAAGGGGGTATGGGAAAGGGGGCATGGGAAAGGGGGCATGGGAAAGGGGGCATGGGAAAGGGGGTATGGGAAAGGGGGCATGGGAAAGGGGGTATGGGAAAGGGGGCATGGGAAAGGGGGCATGGGAAAGGGGGCATGGGAAAGGGGGTATGGGAAAGGGGGCATGGGAAAGGGGGTATGGGAAAGGGGGCATGGGAAAGGGGGCATGGGAAAGGGGGTATGGGAAAGGGGGCATGGGAAAGGGGGTATGGGAAAGGGGGCATGGGAAAGGGGGCATGGGGGATGAGGGATGGGGGATTTGGAATGGAGGGAACAGCAAGGCATGGTAAGCTGAGCTTGCAACTCACAAGTCTTCAAGGGCGACGCTTGGCAGCAGGCGATTGGTCCACGTGGCCGGGAGGAGAGGAAGCATGACGGTGACGGTGGAGGCGGAGACTAGCAGCGCGCCTGTCGCCGCTACGGCAAGCGGTAGGAGGGAATTCGCCATCCCGGAACGACCGCGTGTTCGCGTTATGGCAGCTGACGCGTTAGCGAATGTAACATTGGCTAGAAAGGCTTACGGGTCTCACGGAACTTAGCTACTCATGCGTAACGGTTTACACGTACAAGCGTCAAGCTAATCTCGGCAATGAACAACGGCAGATTGCGCGACGGGGTTTGTACACGTCATCGCCAATGCCTGGTCTTGTAAAAGCTGTAGGAGGAATCAGACAGAACTATTTTACCATGTCCTTTACCTGGAAGTTTCAAGCTACAATAATCTACGTTCGACGGTTGCGTGAGTCTCGGATGACGCTATGCGAAGACAAGCGATTTATCCGCGATATAGTACCATTGGGGGGGTACCACGACGAACTTTGTCTCGTCTGCGATGCGCACCCAGCATGACCTTGTCAACCAGAATCAGGGTTACTTGTTACCCGGGTGCACAGCTGGTACCGAAGCCAGTCAAAAGCCACTCACCAAAATGCTTTCGAGCGACGAGTTTGCCTGGACATACCTGCAGATCGTTTCGCAAACTGTTATGCGTTACAGTTTAATTCGAAGAATCTCTTAGGCAGACTACACGCCAACTACACTACTGATCATACATCATTAATTTCGTATTACGGAGACTTTGCAGGGCACTGATTTTTTCAACACATATTTCTCCTCTTGCCCAGCAAATCGCACTTGGACCAGCGTCTGAATCTCCCCTGTTGGCTTTCAGTCCGCTTCCCAGTCGCGTCACACGGCGACGAGTCAGCGCGCAGTGCATGAATTACAGAGCCGCTTTATCCGCCGCGTTTCCCGCCGCGTCGTCGCGCGTTTGCCAACGTCTCTGGAACCCTTCTGCGCTCCCCGGCTGTTTATCTCTCCCGAAACAGATCCAAGGCGAGGTCCTGACCTTTCCTGCTGCCGCGGCTACTTTTGAGGCGCCTCTGAAGCTGACCTGCTTTGCTGTCGCGGCTGCATTCAAACCCGCGGTTACAGTCAATCCCGCTTTTAGATTCACTCCTTTGAATATTCCAGCTGCTGTAAGCCGAACAGCTGCGACAATGGCGTTTGCGCCTTTGTTATTGTCACCTTCGGCAGTCGCATCTATCCGAGTGAATCCTCTGCCACCTTCCGTTACAGTTACACGACCAGCAGGCTTCGAATGCTACGCACTTGGAAGAACTGCTCGTTTTTATCACGCGAGGGGTTTCGGACCGTCGCTCCCACGTCAGCAAACTCTGCGAGTGCTGGCAGTTTCGGGAGACGGCGTTGCGAATAGCGAGAGTGACAATAACGAGGATGTAGTGGATCTGACAGCTGGCGAATCGGATGGAGGGAGCAAGGGGAAGAAGGAGAAAAAGGAGAAGAAGGAAAAGAAAGAGAAGAAAGAGAAAGAGAAGAAGGAGAAGAAGGGAAAAAAAGAGAAGCGGGATAAGAGGGAGAGGAAGGAGGAGGAGGGGAAGAAAGGCGAGGTGGTAGGGTATGCGGAGGAGGCGGAGGAGGGGAGTGAGACGGCAAAGGGGTCTGTTGAAACGAAACAAAATGGTTCCATCGAGATTGCCGCAGGAAAGGGAATCGAGGAAGACCTGCCTTTTGGTGGAAATGATAACGAAACGGTGGTGCTCTATAAGGGGGATGAAGCGGCTTATGGCGAAACGGTGGTTCTCTATAAGGCGGATGACGGCACGTGGGTGGAGGCAGAAGGGCCGGTGGCGGAGGGTGTAGAGACGGTCGTTCTAGAGCGCGTGGAGGAGAGTGACGGCACGAAAGGTACGTTCTTGTCACCCTCGCTTGGATCAATCGTATGGATCTTTGACTGTGAGGGTGACAACTCATGGTTGGAGGCAGTGAGTTGATTTTTGAGGCGCCTCAAAAATCAACTCATGGACTGTGAGGGTGACAACAACGTGATGGATCTTTGACTGTGACTGACTGAGGCAACGCATGGGTGGAGGCAGAAGGGCCAGTGGCAGAGGGCGTTGAAACAGTCGTGCTGCAGCGAGTGGAGTCAAGTCAAGGTGAGGGTTGCTTTTTTGGGTTATCTTGGCTGCTCAGTACGTTGGGGTCGGAGAGAGGGGCAGAGGGGCCGGCGGCAGAGGGCGTTGAAATAGTCGTGCTGCAGCGAGTGGAGTCCACTCGAATCCACTCGAATCTCGCTGGAGAGGGGCGTCCATCTCAGGATGGGCACAATTATCCTACCCTCGTGTTTTCACTTCAAAGGAAGACAGGATGCCATATGCGCTGCCCGTTCCTCCTTCTCCTTCGTGATTTCTTCTGACTCTCGCTTCTCCATCCCTCCTCATTACTCCCACTTGCCTTCATTCTTATGAAACAGAGGAAGCCGCAGGCGCTGATTTCCAGTTTTGAGACGTCTCAAAACAGAGGCTTTCTACACGTGGCTTATGAAACAGAGGAAGCCGCAGGCGCTGATTTTGAGACGTCTCAAAACAGAGGCTTTCTACACGTGGCTTATGAAACAGAGGAAGCCGCAGGCGCTGATTTCCCCCCCCCCCCCCCTCCCCCTCCTCCACGCTTCTTCTGATCCTCACCACTCCTCCATCCCTCTCCGTGCCCGCCTCCCGCTTGCTCTCCATTCACTCACACGCAACAGAGGATGAGGATGTGGGAGGTGACAAGAGGGGGGAGGGGGATGAGGAGGATGAGGAGGACGAGTGGGAGTTTGAAGAGGAGGATGCGGCCGACGTGGTGGTAAGCAGTGCAGAGCGGTACAAGGGCTTTGGTGGGCTGGGAGAATTCCGGTGAGGCTGCGTGAGGGGACGGGGGAAGGACGAAGCTGGCGCGTCTAGTCCCTCCCGCGTCCCACCAAGAGGAGTAGAGCAGCCAGCAGGGTTTTGAGGCGCCTCAAAGCCGGCTGCGGGAGTGAGGGGATGGGGGAAGGACGAAGCTGGCGCGTCTAGTCCTTCCCCCTTCCCCTCCAAGAGGACTAGAGCAGCCAGCAGGGTTCATCCAGGGTGTAAGGTTTCAATTTTTGAGTCGACTCAAGAATCGGTTCATCCAGGGTGCAAGGTTTCGGACATCTTGTTTCAGATCAGGCTTCAGCGTTCAGGATTCGGGCTTTAGGGTTTTGGTCAAGGTTTTAATAGAGAGAGAAAAAAACATCCTACAAGCCCCTTCCTTTTTCCACTCCACCTTCAAGCGAAGACAAGTCAAGTACCTCTCCTCTCCCTTCCCTTCATGAGAATTCTTAAAAATGCCTTCCCTTCATGAGAATTCTTAAAAATGCCTTCCCTTCATGAGAATTCTTAAAAATGCCTTCCCTTCATGAGAATTCTTAAAAACGCCTTCCCTTCATGAGAATTGTTAAAAATTCCTTCCTTTCTTGTTTCCCCTTAAAGCCTGGAGATGGGTTGGACTGCTTCAAGGCTATCATCTTGAATGGGTTGGGTGGCTTCATCTTGAATGCTGTGAATCAATTCCTTCCTCCTGCTCGCCTCGCCCTCCGTCCTTTCATTCCCTTTCCCCCCTCCCTCCTCCAACCCCTCCTCCCAGCCCGGAGACGGGTTGGACAGTGGAGGGTTTGTCATCAACGGGGTAGCGTGGGGGCGAATGGCGTGGGGGCGAATGGGGTGGGGGCGAATGGGGTGGGGGCGAATGGCGTGGGGGCGAATGGCGTTGGGGCGAATAGCGTTGGGGCGAATAGCGTTGGGGCGAATAGCGTTGGGGCGAAGAGCGTTGGGGCGAAGAGCGTTGGGGCGAATAGCGTTGGGGCGAATAGCGTTGGGGCGAACAGCGTTGGGGCGAACAGCGTTGGGGCGAATAGCGTTGGGGCGAATAGCGTTGGGGCGAATAGCGTTGGGGCGAATAGCGTTGGGGCGAATAGCGTTGGGGCGAATAGCGTTGGGGCGAATAGCGTTGGGGCGAATAGCGTTGGGGCGAATAGCGTTGGGGCGAATAGCGTTGGGGCGAATAGCGTTGGGGCGAATAGCGTTGGGGCGAACAGCGTTGGGGCGAACAGCGTTGGGGCGAATAGCGTTGGGGCGAATAGCGTTGGGGCGAACAGCGTTGGGGCGAACAGCGTTGGGGCGAACAGCGTTGGGGCGAATAGCGTTGGGGCGAATAGCGTTGGGGCGAATAGCGTTGGGGCGAATAGCGTTGGGGCGAATAGCGTTGGGGCGAATAGCGTTGGGGCGAATAGCGTTGGGGCGAATAGCGTTGGAGTTGGCACAGGAGGTGCTGTGCTGGGAGGGAGGGAGGTGACAGCGAACTGTGAGTACCTCACAGCTCAACAGCACAAACGCCCTTCCTTCCATCCCTCCCTTACCTCCCCTCCCCTCCCAGCCTGGAGACGGGTTGGACGGAGGGGGCTTTGTATTGGACGGGGCAGCATGGGGGCAAACGGCACTGGAGTTGGCCCAGGCGGTTCTTGGGGGCAGCAAGTACGGAGGGGAGTTTGAGCTGTACGGATTCAAGGTGTACCCCGAGAGGAACTGGATCCGCGTGCGACTGGACAAACTCAGTGACGTGTGAGTGACAATGATGGGGACAGACGGGGGTGATTGAAAGTGAAGGGAAGCCTGTGGGCTAGGGGTAGGAGTCGCTCTAGAGGGGAGCAAGTCCGGGGGGGGTATGAGCTTTTCGGATTCAAGGTTTACCTTGAAAGGAACTGGATTCGCGTGCGACTGGACAAGCTGAGTGAAGTGTGAGTGCGAGATAAGAGGGGGGTTGGGGTAGGGAACAGGGGAGGGTTGTCAAGTATACAGGCAAAGGGGGGCTTTGCGTTTATTACGCTTCTCAAATATTTTTGAAGTTGCGTGTGAGGAAGAAGTGTTTTGAGGCGCCTCGTTCTCAAAATACACCTCGTTGCATGTGATGATTTCCAAGAGCGCCAGTGGGGGGATTCTTTTGGGCATTTAGGAATAGTGAGTCTTGTTTGAGCAGACAGGAGGCACATCCGTGCAGAAACTGTGTGCCTCTCGTCTGCTCAGTGTGTGAGACTTTTGAGAATTCTCGAAGTTATTCAAATGCGTCTCCTCAGAAACTGTATGTAATTTGTCTGCTCAGTGTGTGTGACTGCAGGGGAAGGGAAGGGGGGGGTGTGACTGTATGGTGCTTCCATCTTTAGTCATTCATCCATTCTGCAGATAAGGCCATGTGCAGAAGTATTTTTGAGGCGCCTCAAAATATGGCCATATGCAGAAGCATAAATTTCATTATTAATCCATTCTGTAAATATGGCCATATGTAGAAGCATATCTCTCATTATTCCATGTATTTCTGCACATCTCCCCACCGCTACCCGTCCAGCTACGACTCCCTCAGGGTAAAGGGAATTGACTCGTCCCTCCTTGACTTCAACCACGGCCTCTTTATTGCTGCTTCAATTACCATCCCTCATCCCCCATCCGCCATGCATGCGAACAGCTACGGCTCCCCAATGGTGGAGGACATAGACTCGTTCCTCCGTGACTTCAACGCTCTGGTTATTGCTGCTCCACACCACACTCACCAATTACCCATCCCCCCTCCCCCATCCTCCATCCCCCCCTGCAGCTATGGCTCCCCAATGGTGGAGGACATAGACTCGTTCCTGCTTGGCTTCAACGCGCTGGTCATTGGTGCTCCACACTCGCCAATTACCCATCCCCCATCCCCCATCCCTCCTCCCCCTTCAACGCAGCTACGGCTCCCCAGTGGTGGAGGACATAGACTCGTTCCTTCTTGACTTCAACGCTCTGGCAATCTAGTTTTGAGACGTCTCAAAACTCGTTCCTTCTTGACTTCAACGCTCTGGTTATCTCAGCAGGGGAGAGGGGCGAGCTTCCAGCTCTAGTCCCTATTCCTAATCCGCAGATTGCTATTATTATTCCCTCCTCCCAATCCCCCACAACCGGTGCAGCTACGGCTCCACAATGGTGGAGGACATAGACTCGTTCCTTGTTGACCTCAACCGCAGTCGCTAATCCTAATCTACATAGTCCCCCCTCCCTTCTCCTCTCAAACCCCCAATTCTCGTGCAGCTACGGCTCCCCCATGGTGGAGGACATAGACTCGTTCCTCCGTTACTTCAACGCTCTGGTCATTGCTGCAGGGGAGAGCGGCGAGCTGCCCCAGTGTGCCAGTGATCCCCCACCTATACCACCCGCAATGTCCACTCCTCACTGCATGTCCCCCATCCCCCGTGCATGCAGCTACGGCTCCCCAATGGTGGAGGACATAGACTCGTTCCTCCGTGACTTCAACGCTCTGGTTATCGCAGCAGGGGAGAGGGGCGAGCTGCCCCAGGACATTCAGATTGAGGTGAAGAGGAGAGGAAACGGGGGGAGTGGAGTGGGGTGGGGTGGGGTGGGGTGGGGTGGGATAGCTTATTGCTAGAGAACGAGTATAGGGCCCTGAGCTGTAACGCTCTGGTCATTGCTGCAAGAGAGAGGGGCGAGCTGCCTCAGGACATTCAGATTGAGGTGAGGCGGAATGTGGGAGGGTGGGGGTGGAGTGTGGTGGAGTGGGGTGGAGTGGGATAGCTTATAGCCAGGCACCGAGTACAGGGGCCTGATTGTACAACTTCAATGCGCTGGTCATTGCTGTGGGGGAGAGGGGCGAGCTGCCTCAGGACATTCAGATCGAGGTGAGGCGGATGAAGGAAGGGGAGGGGAATGGAGAGGGGGGGAGGTGGGTTTGTGTTGATTGAGGATGGGGCGCTGGTCATAAGGCTTAACGCGCTGGTCACTGCGGATGGGGAGAGGGGCGAGCTGCCTCAGGAAATTCAGATCGAGGTGAGGCGGATGAAGGAAGGGGAGGGGAATGGAGAGGGGGGGGGGGGTGGGTTTGTGTTGATTGAGGATGGGGCTCTGGTCATAAGGCTTAATGCGCTAGTCACTGCGGATGGGGAGAGGGGCGAGCTGCCTCAGGATATTCAGGTTAAGGTGCTGGGGGAGGTGGGGGGAGGGGTTGTGAGTAGCCTTTAATGGGCGAGTGTAAGTCTGTGCTTGTATGGCCTCAACACGCTTGTCATTACTGGGGGGGAGAAGGGAGAGCTGCCGCAAACCTTCAGAAAGTGGTGAGGACAATGGTGGGGCAAAGGTCAGAGGGCAGAGCGGGGAAGAGTGGGGTGGGGGGGGCTAAGTAGGTAGAAAAAATGAAGAGTAGAGAATAGAAAGGGGTGTTCAAATTGTTGGTCGGTTGCTCAAACAACCAAGTGATGCCTGTCAGGGACACAAGTTTCCCAAACAGGCATTCGTTGGCTGTTGCTTTTGTCAGTTTATCAATATCTCCCTCTTACCCCTTTCTCCTCGGGTCGCTTACCCAGCACCACGACGTGTCGTACGAGTCCCCAACAAACCTTCAAAACATGTGCTTCGTAGTCAAAAAAACTTGTGGTAAACCTTATGTCTTAGGGCATGTTCCTACGCTTGTATCAGGCAAACCTCTTGTCAGGCTTGCCTGGTAAAATTCGCGAAGGTTTTTGGGTTTAGGGAAATTTCAGTGTGTTTTGACGCGAGCCTGATAAGAGGTTGGCCTGATAAGGGGCCGTAGGAACATGCCCTTAAAGCTCGGTTTCCTGGTTCTTCCCCCACCCTTTCCCCCCTCCAGGTCTCGTCCCCTGGTGCGGAGCGTGTAGTCAAGGTTCCAGACGATTTGAAACGGTTCAAGGAGCTTCCAATGTACGTACACTACCGGCTGCCTAGCGAAGCAGACAATACAGGGGACGAGGAAGCTAATAAGGGGGATCTCAGTGCTGGAGGGAGCACCAGCGCAGTTGCCCCTGGAGGGAAAACCTCAGAGGAGATTCTTTCATTAGTGGAGGTGGATGAGGAGGAGCGTGTGACTGTATGGAGGGTTGCTGATGTGAGGTTAAACAGGGAGCTGTACGGAGGGAAGGGACGGCCTTTGAGCCGGAAGAATCGGGAGCGGAGGATTACTGTTCCTTTTTCAGAATTTCTGGTTGTGCGCATCTATTTGGACTATTAATATGATATAATTTGATTAGGCTCTATTATATTCAATTTGGTGAGTGGTACTATTAATTGCGCCTTCATGGTTCAAGTAAATACGTCCTTGGTGCATACTTTTGCATTGAATCGTGTACCAAAGTGTACTTGTCCCGGAACTTGCTATTATTATTTCACGAATTTGCTTTGCCCAGAACCAGCTTCGCTTCTCTGTCCAGCTTTCAGTTGCTGCCTCTGGTCTGCGTGTGTGGCCGAACAGGTACCTTTCGCAAGCTTGATCAACTTGCTGATAGTGAACAGGTACCGGGATGTGTATCCGTCCCATCTCGGGTTAGCCCAGGCTCGTTATAGTCATCCGAGCATGTGCTTCCTGCTAAGCTAGCGAGTTGCGTGTGCTTCCGCACAACCGGGGCTGCAAACACATGTTATTTGTTTGGATTGCGCAACCTGTTTACTCACTGTGGGTCCGTGCGTTAGACGTTTTATTTGAGAACACTAGGTTCAGTTTTGAGAAATTCTAAGGATAGTCGTGACTGCAAAGCGCGTTATGGCATTCCTCGGGGCAATTTCTGCTCTCATGTTGAATCTAGACTCCACAGAACCAGAAAGCAGCCCGAATTCTTGGGCATTACGCAAATTCGCATGCCTCGAGATGTTGCGCAAGTTCCATCCCACCCTGATTTTCACTCAAGAAGGTAGCGATCTGTCTTTTCAGCTTCGAATCCGCGTTACAGAGCCTCCTTTCTGATAATGGATCGAGTTCAGGATCCAAGGAGCAGCTCGAGTATCTTCATTGTGAGCTGAAAGGTATGGCATTGTCGGTCTTTGACTGTCGTAGTGATTATGGATAGGTTAAAACATGTTTTACGACCAGCAGCATACGAGTGTTTTGGATCTAAGAGCCAAGACGCTCCTGGCGAAGAGTACTCTGCCATCATCTATAACCGAGACCAGGTACCAATTATAGCAGAGCTATCACAAATAGCTCACGTCGAACGTGAGCCCATTGTTGATGTCAGAACCCGTTTTGCCTATTTGTTGTAGTGTGAAAGTCATAAAACACATGCTGCTGTTTCAGGTTGAGGTGATGGAGAGTGGGAATTTCTGGCTTTCAGAGACACCTGAAGTGTGTGGGAGCACATCCTGGGGTGCATCCACTCCTGCAGTTGTTAATTGGGTGAAATTCCGAGTGAAAGGGCTGCAGCCTCCAGGGTATGCGTTTCAAGCTTACAATGTCAGGATGAAGACAGGAAGCTCCTCAGCAAGAGCGAAAGGAGCGTTGCTTCTGTGGCAACACATCAGCTCTGTTCCACCATCGATTCCTGCTCTCATGTGTGCGAATTTCAACCAGCACAAGGGATCTGCTACTGCAAGGTTCTTCCTTGGAAGCTGGAAGTAAGTTCTTGTTTCCTGAGGCGTGAGTTTCCTGAGGCGTGTCACATTTCAATTCTTATGCACTAGGGTTGCGTGTGGCAGGCTGAATGGCATAGAAGGAGATTTCAAAGACGTGTTGTCGATCGCACGCAAGAAAATCAACACAGGGCACATATACTCCCACCATCGCTTCCAAGGTTCTTGCCAGCAAAATTCACTGCCTAACTCACTTGCATATCATCCTGCTCGTTTCAACTGTTTGTGGTGCTTCTTGCAGGTCATGACATGTCTTGCTTGCAAATTGTCAAAAGTGCTATGGAAATATGTACAGCTGAGAGTGATCCAGGCATCGTGGATCCACTTCATACTGACTGGATGTTCCGCTATGGCCGGGCACTGAATCCTACCTATTGCGAGGTGGTGATAAGCTCGTGGGGAGGAAAGCTACCAACAAGCAACTATCCACTGTATGCAGAATTCTCTCTGCCAAGAAGTGTGCAAGCAGCTCAGTAGTCCATGTCCAAGGCTTAGCAGGCGCTGGTCATGCATGCTGGTTCAAGAGCAACAAAGGCTGCAGCTGAGTATTTATGATCCAACATTACCACATGGAGTAGAAGACATGCCGTGGACGATAAGGTCTATTTACAGATGTACAGTTGACCACAGACGTTTAGTGCAGATACCGGTCGATGCAAGCAAACCCTAGCATCATACAGTCAAGTACTTCCAAGTTCCACCTAGTTGATGCTTGCACCACGTATCATGGTGGCCTTGCGCTGGAGAGCAGCAAGCAGGTCATCAAACGACTTAGCAAACTTGGCAACACCATCGGCCTCCAGCTCCTGCCATAGCCATTAGCACAAACAAATACGGTAAGATAGCAAAACCGCAAACTCTTGATTCAGCTTGGGCAATAAAAAAGGCTCACCACTGAGCAGCAATTTCCTCCATTCTTCCTCCCCTCCTCCCTATGCACACATTGCATGCATATCCATGCACCCATGCACGTGCCACCCATGCACCCATGCACCTATGACATGGGCGTCATCAAGGCACATGCGAACGCATTAACAGCTATAGAAGGTGATCTCACCTTGGCAACTTCCTCCATGTCCACTCCCACAGCCTTGAGGCGATCCAGCATACCATGCACATGGTCATGACATTCACACAGGGATGCACCCATGCATGTGACCGTACATTTAGCAGCTGTGGAAAATCATCTCACCTTGCTAACACCTCCATGTCCACTCCAACAGCCTTGAGACGACCTACGAAACAACTGAAACGCCGTAAACCCATGCACGTGAGGGTGCGTTTTGCAGCTGCAGAAAATCATCTCACCTTGGCAACTTCCTCCATGTCCACTCCAACAGCCTTGAGACGATCCAGCACACCATAGGCAGCATCCACGTCAGCATCTACAGTGCGCTTCACCTGCACACACCCCGCAAAGATAACATGTTGTAATCAATGTATCAGACCTTGTGCAGGACCCATTCACCCCACAATCTTACGGTATGTATTGCTTCTAGGCAAGCAGACACTGACAAACAGATGGGAGATAAAACATAACAGGAAAAGAGATGAAGAAAAGCATGCAGACAATGGTTCACTGTAACCAATAGATTGAAAACAGAACGAAATAACAAATCAACAACGAAACCCCTCACCTCCCCATGGTCGGCAAAGGCGAGCAGGGTGGCGTCAGGCATGGTGTTGATAGAGTGCGGACCAATCAGAGCGTCGATGTACTTTGTGTCCGGATACGATGGATCCTTCACGCCTGTCGACGCCCACAACGGCCGCTGCACCCGCGCTCCCTGCTGCTCGAGAGCCTTCCACCTGGGGAGGGTCCAATTGGCAGGTAAACATTGATGTTAAACGTCAGGGAAGAAGTGTTATTAATTTGTAAGGATACGATGCATCTTGCACGCCTGTCGACGCCCACAATGGCAGCTACACCTGCGCTCCCAGCTACTCCAGAGCTTTCCATCTCAGAAGCGTTGAATTGGTAGATAGACATTGAGAATCAGGTACTTTGGTATTCCTCTAATGTCCGGAGACAATGGATCTTTCACTCCTGTTGACGCCCACAATGGCTGCTGCACCGTCGCCCCCAGCTACTCTAATGCCTTCCACCTGAGAGTTGTTGGGATTGGCAAACAGACATTTGATTTCAGGAATCATTTTGTTCTTTTTGTGTCCGAATACGATGAAACTTCTCACATGTTGATGCCCCACAATGGTCGCTGCACCTGTGCTCTGAGCTGCTATAACGCTCTGAGCTGTTCTAACACCTTCCACCTGAGCACGGTCCCACTGGACAGTTAAAAACTGGTGCTTTGTGTCTGGATATGATGAATCTGTCACCCCTGTCAACACCTACAGTGGCTGCTGTGCTAGAAATTGATTAAACTACCTGGGCCTTCTGAACTGACTTGGGGTGCACACCTGAAACTGCTGAACCCACTTGTGACCGCTGATTTCACCTGAAACTGCTGAACCCACCTGTGACCGCTGAATTCACCTGAAACTGCTGAGCCCACCTGGGACCGCTGAACTTGGTCTTGAACATGTCATATGCCACCACTGCCTGTGCCACTGCTGCCTTTCCCAGGAGCGCACGTGCCTCCTCTGTTCCAATGGCCTGCAGAGCCAGGCAGAGGGAACAAACACACACGAGGAGATCACCCAGCAATCAACAATGGCCATTCATAAGCAACACACAATCTCAACTCAGCCCGCTCGTTCTGTAAGCCATGCATACCTTGAGCTCACTACTTCTCTCACCCACACACATGCCTCCTCCTCACCGGTACACACACCTTGAGACGTTTTCGACAAAGAAGTACCTTGAACATGCTCCTTCTCTCACCCACACATGCACTGCACAATCCCCGCCCGCTCCTTTTACGAGTCGACACACACACGCATACCTGTCGACCCGAGAGACAAAGAACGAAGCCATGGACGCAATAGCGGAGAGGCGTGCATGTTCGATCCATAAGCTACACACACCTTGAGATGCTTGTCAACAGCACTGTCAACCGGAGAAACAAAGAACAAAGCCACAGAGGCAACAGAGGCGAGGCGAGTACAACACATGCAGCACACACATTTAACCCGTTCTATCCATCCATTCCATAAGCCACACACACCTTGAGCCGCTTGTCAACAACACTGTCAACCCGAAAAACAAAGAACAAAGCCACGGAGGAGACTGAGGAGAGGCGTGCACCACACTCGCACCTTGAACCGCAACAAAATTTCAGCCAGTTTGTTCCACTCATAAGTCACACACACACCTTGAGCCGCTCAATAGTCACACACACACCTTGAGCCGCTCAATAGTCACACACACACACCTTGAGCCACTCAATAGTCACACACACACCTTGAGCCACTCAATAGTCACACACACACCTTGAGCCACTCAATAGTCACACACACACCTTGAGCCGCTTGTCAACAGCGCTGTCGACGCGAGAGACGAAGAACGAAGCCACGGAGGAGAATGAGGAGAGGTTGACACGTGGCAGGGCGCCTGTTGCTGAGTCAGACGCGGCTGCTGACAGCTCAGATGCCACGTTGGCAGCTGCCACGGCGTCCTCCAGGCCTGCCACGTAAGCCTCCATGACCTCGCTGTAGCGCGTCAGAGAAAAGATGAGCTGAACAGTGGGGGGGGGGGGGGGGGGGGGGCAAAAAGGGGGAACGTGGAAGGGGAAAGAGTGAGGTGGAAAGAGGGGGGGACGCGGAGGATGGGGAAATGGACCTAAAAGGCCCACCCCTTCTCTCCACCCCCCCTAAAAGGTCCACGCCGTGGCAGCTGCCACGAGCCTCCATGACCTCACTGTAGCGTGTCAGAGAAGGAGGAGAGGGGGGGCCGGCCAAGGGGGTTGCGGGAGGATGGGGAAAGGAATGAGGAAAGAAGCCAAACTGTCATGTAAGGATGGGCTACGGAGGGTGACGGAGGGGGGCGGGGAAGGAGATGAGTTCATTCGATCCGCAAGGAAGTTGGGTGGAATGAGGAAGAGAATAAAGTGCTCACGGTGCCGTTGACACTCTTCCTGCAAGAGGAACAACCTCTCTTGTATGGCAACCGTGTTTTGAGGCACCTAAAAAATCGTCTCTTTCTGCAAGACGAATAATACCTCTTGTACGGCAGCTGTGCCACGCTCGGTGGCAGGGGGGGAAGCAGGGTTAAAGCAGAAAAGAAAGGAGGGGCGGACAGAGAGAAGGGGTGCTTACCGTTGCATTTATGTTCGTCATGCGAGAAATCAGTTCTCGGATCGCAGCCACGCCAGGCTCGGTGGCAGGGATCTTGACCATCAGGTTCGGCCGAGCCAGATCAGCATGGAGCTCCCGAGCCAGGGACACCGAACCTGCCGTGTCGTACGCTAGCTTCGGCGAGACTTCAAGGGAGACGAACCCATCGCCACCTGATGACGTGGCAGGCATCAATTGGACGAGAGATGGTTGAAACTTGGATACTGTAATGTGTATTTCAACGAAAAAGGCTCTTTTTTTATTATAAAAAGGGAGAGAAACAGCAAACCTATGAATGTCCACCATGTACTCGATACAAGCACTCTCAAACTCACCGTTAGATTCACGGAACAGCTCTTCTAACGAAGCAGCAGCAGTGCCAATATCTTGTTTCACCATCTCCCAGTAAGCGCCCTCCACCACCCCCCTCTCCACCTCCCCATGGCTCTCCAACATCCCTCCCCCCAGCAGCACCCCCTCGCGGAACAAAATGTTCCTGAAAAAAGAAATGTGTAGCAATAGCGGATGGGACAATAGCGGATGGGATAATATTGAGAAATATGATAACAGCTGAGATAAAGGTTTCGCAACATCAACCCCATGAGTCCGTAACTTATTCACCTATCCTCCTCCCAGCACAAGAGACAGGAAAGTCTTTATTTTCGCTTACAGAGACAAGCAAACCTCACTGATGGTAAAATAAGTAAGCTATCAGCCACGAAGTGAAAATTACCGGAGCTGCTGGTCATACACGTCTGTCCCACTGATCGCCTTCTCAAAAATCTGCAAAAGCCACCGAATAGCAAATTAAGGATCTAATTTTCGTGAGACAAAAAATTAAGAGCATAAATTCCGATTTTTACAGAAGAAAACTGCAAGCATTCATGAAGGCCTGA
This sequence comes from Closterium sp. Naga37s-1, assembly GCA_947471745.1. Classification (NCBI taxonomy): domain Eukaryota; kingdom Viridiplantae; phylum Streptophyta; class Zygnematophyceae; order Desmidiales; family Closteriaceae; genus Closterium; species Closterium sp. Naga37s-1. The sequence goes on from CANJKZ010000737.1 coordinate 1,461,863, forward strand.
GACCACGAATTCAGACCTAATAGCAAGATAGACTAAAACGAGACAGAAAAAATTAACACTCAGTCTCATTTAGTCACACTCACGATCACTCAGGGGATTTTAAGCTGCAGATTGATCATACAGTAGGGTTGCTGGTGATGCCTCTCACGCCACGTCGGACGAGCTCTTTGAGATGACCCGATGCCACCCAATCACGCGTCAGGTTGTCAATCCACGGGGATTGCCCCTCCTGCATGCAGTCAAACATACTCGATATAAGGTGTGCCTGAGGCCTGAGAACATGAGGGTCCCGGAGATGACCCGATGCCACCCAGTCGCACGAGTTTACTAGACGGCTCTGGTGGCAGCAGCAACATTATTCTGTGAGGCGCCTAAGAGAATCTCTTATATTATAGACCATAGCAAGAACTTACCTTATCAAAGAGCTCTGTAAGCTTGTTAGGAGGCTCTTGCGGCAACAGCGATGGCTTCGCTAGAACGGCCTTCCCTTCAATCACACCCTCCTTCTCTGCGAACGGCTTAGCTGGCTTTTCCTTGGTGGTGGGCTCTCCGCGCGCCATGTGGCTCGGATCCGTGGCAGTCATTACCACCAAGTGTCCTCCTGTCATCCGCCTGCTGACGTAGACCTGACGTGGAAACGCCATGCCGCCACGTTTGTTACGAAGCGCACTGTGGTGCTGAGTGGATGATTCTAACGAGGTTCGCGACGCGAGTGGCGATGGTAACACTTTCGCGACTAGAATTTGCGCCATGATGTTGGCAAGAAAGCTGGAGGACAGTGAAGGAAATCCACGATAACTTTCCGTCAGAGCGATTAAACCTCACACTCGCTCCAAGGTAAGTCGTTTAAAGTGAATATCTGCGCCCATAAACCGAGAAGCGAACTCGGAAGGCATCGGTTGCGCGCGTCAGCTGCGCAGTTGACTTGCGCGCATCATTTGCGCGCATCACTTGCGCGCATCCCTTGCGTGCATCACTTGTGCGCATTGCGCGAACCATTTTCGCGCCTTCTATGGCCAGTTTTCGTCAACTTCCTGAGTGACGCAGAACGAGGAATAAGTTGCATTGCATGCTGCGCATGCGCCGCAAATCCCGCATTACCTGCCATTTGTGCATTGCATGGCTGCTAGGTGTTGGGAGGGCATTCATTTAGATGGAAGAAATTCAAGTCAGCGGACAATCGTTCACTTCGCACGTTTTTCGTTTCAGCTTCGTGCGCGTTTTCGCCGGGAGGTGTGATGTCTTTTCTAACTTCGCAGTACCCTTCAAGAGTGTTGCGACACTTTTAATCCTGGAGTGGTAACCAGCCTAAATGTTCACGAGCTGGTTTCGTTTGACAGACCTGGGCTGTCCAGCACGTAGGGGCGGGTTCATTTTCGTAAGCCTTCACGCGCGATCTCATGAAGGTTTTTCGCCTTCATGTTACCTTCCAATCGTCTATCGCCTCACTGGCTACGACGATTTCGCCAAGAAGCCAGAGTGATCAACTGGACGACCTACCCACCCCTCCACTTCACCTATCCAATGCTCGCTTCTCAACTCAAGAACTGCCATGGGCGATCTCGTAAATGCTATCTCCTTCAGCTAGCTTTCTTGCTTCCAAAACAGTAGGTGGACGATGCGGTTCTGATCTACTAATCTACCCTAGTAGTAAATCCAGCCTAGCGGCCACCGCCAGTCAGTGTGGTGTAGGAAATATATTTTCATACCCCACAACCTACCAGAAATTATCGTTTTATTATGGCTAGGGATGCTGCAGAGGATCACATATCCGCATCAGGGCCGTCGTTAGTGTCGAAACCAGCAGTACCCCCGCACACGCGTATCGCGACTTATACCGAGTTCTGGCCGTTTTACCTCAAAGAGCACAGCAAACCAGCCACTCGTTTGTGGCACACCGCGGGAACCCTCGCCGCTCTCGCTTGCGTCACAACATCTGCAGTCACACGGAACCCTAGTTTCCTCCTAATGGCCCCTGTCGTCGGTTACGGCTGCGCGTGGTATTCGCATTTCTTCGTCCAGCGTAACAGACCGGCGACTTTCCGTTACCCGCTCTGGTCGTTTTACAGTGACTTCCGGATGGCATTCCTTGTCGTTACTGGCCGGCTGTCGTGCCGCTAATCTCGCATGCGCTTTTGGTGGCTGACCTACAGCAATACTATGCATTGATATATTGCATGGAGCAGCATGTACTGTGTTCATGTTTAACAGATGTACAGTGTACAGTTTACATCTCACGATTACAGCTTTTCATCAGTGTACGGTCTACAAGTTCCTCTTGCCTGCCAATCCTCGCCACCGGCACTGCTCAAGCCTCCATATCCTCAGCGGCTTGATTGCAGAGGGTTCATGACAGGAAGTGCTCACAATGGTTTGTTCTCCAAGCCGAGATCCCGTGTTCAACCATCCTTGTTCCCATGCCTTGTTCTCAAAGCATGGAGGTATGGTATGCACCTCTCTATACCTTGTCCTGTTGGCTCGTCTGTTGATTTGTCTTACAAACTCCCAATTCATCACCCCACATTCTTCTGTCCACAAATTGTCATCGCGGACCTTGTCTTACGGGTTTCATCTCTGTGCAGGTGATGTGACAGCTTATCCGTAGGGTGATGGAAAGAATGAAAAGAATAGCACTATGTATATCACAATTAAACACAAAAACCAACCCACTGCACACCTGCACACACCTGCGACATTCCAGACAAACCAAAGGAACTGCGATTTCGTTTTTCTTGAGCCGAGCAGAGCAGTGCTTGTGCAACTGCTGTGCACTCGAAACATATTCCGGAATGAGCGACGTATGATTGTGGTGTGGCGGAGTGACACACCCGCGCTGATTCATCACGGCTTGGACCCTCCGGAAAAGAAAGTTTAGGTAGTCTTGCTGCTGGTTGCAGGAGGCTTGTAGATCCCAGCAGCCTTTTCCGCATTGTCAGCTTGCACCAGCGCAGCCTTTAGCTTATCCGTGAGCTGAATCACCTTCTTGTCTGCGACAGCCTGGCTTTGCTTCGCCTTCGCCAAACGCGCCTTCGTGTCAGTAACCGCATTTGCCTTACTCGCCAGGTAATCGTCAAGGGCCTTCTGCGCGTTAGCGACAGCCGCAACCGCGCTCTCGTACACCAGGCGCGTGGCGTTAACCGCGCCTCTCGCATCATCCACTGCCATTTGGAAAATGCTCTCTCCCTGGGAACCCTGCGAGAGCAAAGTGAGCAATTCTTTCTGAACGCGATCCAAGCGCGCCTGCGCGCGCGCATCTTGCGCCACAATATCCGGAAGCACATCCTCCACAGATTGGCGGTAAAATTGCGCTTCCACGAGCGTAGCCTGCGCCACCAACGAAGTCGGATTTTTGTTTACCGCCCTCTCCGCGTCTTTTTCCGCGTCCGCGGCCTCTTGCACGACGAGCCGCCATTCCTCTAGCAGCATTGACGTCATCCGCGCGCGCCGAGTCGCGTCGTTGACCGCCTTCTGTGCCGCCGGGATTTGCGGGTGCGTTGACGGATCGGCCTGAAACGCCGCGAGATCCGCGATCCGGAGAACGAGGATTTTGTTTGCGATGTCGAGATCGTACTGCGCATCGGCGACGCTGTTATTCATTTCGGCGATCATTGAAATGCGGTCGTTGAGAGCCGGGTCCGGGCCCTGCAGATCGGACAGAGTTCGGTTGGCGGCGGCGACTTCAGCCGCCTGTTTGACGGCGTCCGCTTGGGCCGCATTAAGGTCCGCCGCAGCTTGATTTGCCGAGGCGCGAAGCGTCTTGGCCTTCGCTACGAGAAAAGCGTTTTGCGCGGAGACGAATGCCGCGGGAGGAGCGAGAAGCGCGGTGAAGCACACAAGGAGAGAGACAGCGAGAGCAGCACGTGAAATCGACATCATGCCGGCGTTACTATTGAATCGAGGCGGCTTCTTTGTTTGCAGTACCTCAAATGACGGTATTATGTTGGCAGCTGAGAGAAAAGGAAATCACGGGGCTTTCCGTTTCGAATGTCCAGTGGGGGAAGATAAGCACTCGAGAGGGAGTAGATAGTAGATGAGCTTAGCTGTCGAAAGAACGAGCCATTCAAATAGTTCACAAGGGAATTGATGGGATGTGATGTGACAGTGTGATGCGATTCCAGTGATGAGTGGTAGGTACGGTGGAGAGAAGCGGAACCAGCAAGAAGCTCATCTTGGAGTCCTCTACGTGGTGTTACACCATGATTCAGCGCTGCGCCTCGTTTGTCGTTATGTTCGCCTGATGCTGCGTTGTGCTCTCCAGGCTGGCGTGACGATTCTGAACGTAACTGGCTTATCAACGAAAAAACTAATTGAGATCACTACCTCCTGAGCGTCTTCCACCTAAAAAACAGACATACACGACTTCGATCAATTTTTTTTAGGGACTGCTACCTGATTTGACCAGCGAATTCCGAATTTGATAGAGAGGCAAGGCGGCAGAGAGCTGTAAGCCAGGACAGGGACAGTGTTGTTACAGCTGCTCCTTCAACATGGTACGGTAGGTAGCAGGCAAACACCACAAATCAGGAAGTTGACGAATCTTTTACCCTGTGGTGTCAGGGAGTCATGGACACAGGCCATGTGATCGACTCAGGCCTCACGTTTCGCGAATTTCGGTGCCATCTCCACCCCTCAGGCGGGCGTCTCCCTCCCTCCATCGGGTGACTCATCGGGATTCTCCCTCCCTCACTCCTGCATGAATTTGTTCCCACGAGAGGCAGTACAGTACGGCCCTAATTCGTTGACTTTAGGTTACCACACTTCCAAACTACAAATGAAATTTTTCAAAAGTGTGTAACACTTTCTAAAAATGCGTATTTTGAAAGCGCAGCTGACTGTCACGAAGCAAAGCAATGGCGAATTACAATTCGCCGAGTACATAACGAGGGTTGGAGGCCATTCGGCCTCCACCCACGACTTCATTTCGGAACTTTGCAGTTCCACTCCCCACCCACCCACCCTAGTTGTATATCTGTATAATCCATCCATAGTTGGACGAGAATGTTGTATTACTGCAATTGTAATGAAGCCCGTTGCCTTTGCAAGAACAGAAAGCAAGCTTTCTCAATTCGGTGCTCATTGCATGAACACCAGCTAGGCGGGCGGCAAGTGCGTGAAACGAGTTTTATGCATTTAGCAGCATTCGCCCTTGTCGCCACGGGCAAAAATGTGACTGTAATATGAAATTGGAATGTGAATCGATTCTAGGGTTTTAAGTTTGTAACCAGGTAAACATTTCTGATGACGGGCAACCGTTGTTGTTTATGAACTGTAGATGTTTTTCTTCCGCAACTTGGTGACTGTACCACAATGCTCAATTCAGTCACTCACGGGCAAAAACATTCGCGAGTGACTGTTTTCAATTGTGCTGACCTTTGGAACTTTGCAGTTCCACTCATTCTCGTCCAACCACCTCGAAAGTTTCCTCTGTCACTAGAACTACTTACTACGACTCACCTACAAGCGATAGATTTTCATGAAGGGCAACAATATCACGCGTGCGACTGTACTTAGCGGGCGCTCAACTGAGAGCGAAGTGCGCCGGACGAAACGCCAACAGGCGCGCCAAAGACGAAATCGCCAGTGGCACGCACTAGTGACGAAATTGCCACTGGCGCCAGTGGCTCGCGCTAGGGACGAAATCGCCACTGGCGCCAGTGACAGGCGATTGGGACGAAATCGCCACTGGCGCAAGTGGCGCGCGCCAGGGACGAAATCGCCACACGCGCGCATGTGGCGAAATTGGCACGTGCGCCAGTGGCGAAATCGCCACTAGCGCGCCATGGACGAAATGGCCGCTGGCGCGGCAGTGACGAAATTGCCACTGCAGCGCCTTAGTCGTTTGACTGGGCGTCATTTGTTGCCTAAGTGCTGCAAGTCATTTTCTTTCAGTTTTATTTTCGTTATGTCCTCTTCGTTTATTTTCTATTAATCTATAAGCTCCTCTTATCCCTTGGTGGCAGAAAATCAGGCCCAACACTACAGTGGTGGAAAGACTTTTATAAAAGGCTCTACTAGTCGCGCGGGGAAATTACATGGACTACAGGATCAAACTGCACGCGCACCCAAGGACGTCTCCCAATAAAAAGAGCGGACAGAGGGTCTCCCCGTGTGGCCTGAGAGCCGTCCCCCAGGGGGGGAAGGGGACCGAGGGTCCCCGTGTGGCCTGAGAGCCGTCCCCCAGGGGGGGAAGGGGACCGAGGGTCCCCGTGTGGCCTGAGAGCCGTCCCCCAGGGGGGGAAGGGGACCGAGGGTCCCCGTGTGGCCTGAGAGCCGTCCCCCAGGGGGGAAGGGGACCGAGGGTCCCCGTGTGGCCTGAGAGCCGTCCCCCAGGGGGGGAAGGGGACCGAGGGTCCCCGTGTGGCCTGAGAGCCGTCCCCCAGGGGGGGAAGGGGACCGAGGGTCCCCGTGTGGCCTGAGAGCCGTCCCCCAGGGGGGGAAGGGGACCGAGGGTCCCCGTGTGGCCTGAGAGCCGTCCCCCAGGGGGGGAAGGGGACCGAGGGTCCCCGTGTGGCCTGAGAGCCGTCCCCCAGGGGGGGAAGGGGACCGAGGGTCCCCGTGTGGCCTGAGAGCCGTCCCTCAGGGGGGGGAAGGGGACCGAGGGTCCCCGTGTGGCCTGAGAGCCGTCCCCCAGGGGGGGAAGGGGACCGAGGGTCCCCGTGTGGCCTGAGAGCCGTCCCCCAGGGGGGGAAGGGGACCGAGGGACCCCGTGTGGCCTGAGAGCCGTCCCCCAGGGGGGGAAGGGGACCGAGGGTCCCCGTGTGGCCTGAGAGCCGCCCCCCAGGGGGGGAAGGGGACCGAGGGTCCCCGTGTGGCCTGAGAGCCGTCCCCCAGGGGGGGAAGGGGACCGAGGGTCCCCATGTTGGGCTTGCCGTAAGATGGGCTGAATTTCGAACAATGTGTGTGCTAGTATGGATCATCCTTGGCTATTGATGTAACCGTATATGATAAGAGTTCAAAAAAAAAAAAAAAAAAGGGGCTCAAACATTTTTTGACAAACAAAGGTTGGTTGGTGCCCCATCAATTTTCAGGGAAGCAATTGTTTGGAGTGACCTGGTTACAAATGGTTGGTAGAGTGCAACTCAAGATGGATTTTGAATCTGACTTGACTACGGTTGTTCACACACACTCCTACATCGCATTCAATGTTCTCTCCAAATAAGGGCAATGAGAAAGGGATTGGTTTCCATCATGCTCATCCCACTCTCTTAGATCGCACCCGAGATGGAAATAAAAGCACGGGAGTTGCGACTAGCATGCTACCACAAGTTGCGTCTCGTTAAGAACTTGAATGGGCTTTAGGTGTTGGGAGTTAAAGATGGAATTCGTGTGTGAAAAAAAAAAAAAAAAAAAAGTACCTATTTAACCAAAATGACGGACACACCCTCCCGCTACTACCAACTCAGCCCATACATCCACGTTGTAGATAGCCCCGAACCTCAAACGGTAAGAAGCGTAGAGTACAGCAGAGCACATGGTAAATCCCAAGATAAAAGTTGTACCGTCCATTGGGTGTGTAGACCTTGGTTGGGAACCACCAATTGCAACCACTATTCTGCTGCATCAACAAACACGCACATCTACACTAACAGAACGCAACCTTCGCACACACAACATTTCGAACGCCATTGACATAGAGATCGCGATTACCAACGCCACCTCTCTCGGCACTTCGTCAAGGCCATCAATCGCAACTACACTCGCCACGTCTTCAACACCCCAACTGCACATGTCTCAGAAGACCCAATTGTAATGAAGCCCGTTGCCTTTGCAAGAACAGAAAGCAAGCTTTCTCAATATGATTTTTTTCGAAAGTGTGTAACACTTTCTAAAAATGCGTATTTTGAAAGCGCAGCTGACTGTCACGAAGCAAAGCAATGGCGAATTACAATTCGCCGAGTACATAACGAGGGTTGGAGGCCATTCGGCCTCCACCCACGACTTCATTTCGGAACTTTGCAGTTCCACTCCCCACCCACCCACCCTAGTTGTATATCTGTATAATCCATCCATAGTTGGACGAGAATGTTGTATTACCCCAATTGTAATGAAGCCCGTTGCCTTTGCAAGAACAGAAAGCAAGCTTTCTCAATTCGGAGCTCATTGCATGAACACCAGCTAGGCGGGCGGCAAGTGCGTGAAACGAGTTTTATGCATTTAGCAACATTCGCCCTTGTCGCCACGGGCAAAAATGTGACTGTAATATGAAATTGGAATGTGAATCGATTCTAGGGTTTTAAGTTTGTAACCAGGTAAACATTTCTGATGACGGGCAACTGTTGTTGTTTATGAACTGTAGATGTTTTTCTTCCGCAACTTGGTGACTGTACCACAATGCTCAATTCAGTCACTCACGGGCAAAAACATTCGCGAGTGACTGTTTTCAATTGTGCTGACCTTTGGACCCGGGATAAGGTGAGCATCGACTGTATTCGAACCGCATGTGAACGGCTGAGATGCAGGCAGGCTTTCTGGCTGAAAAATGAGGCTGGCAAATGTTGGAAAATGAGCCGTCGATTTAGATAATATGGACGGTATAGATTACCCCTCATATTGTGTAGGTTGCGAAATAAATAGAATGGATGGTGGTACAATAGAGACAGAGGTTTTCTGTTCGGTACAATAACCATACATTTATTTTAAGCCAATAGATTGCAACTACCATTTCCCTCCCTCCCTTCTTGCACTAGCAACCCACCTACCCACAATCCACAATTCCATTCCACATTTCAACTTTGTGGAATTTGTGTGGAATTCAACTATGGGTGGAATAGTCCATAATTTGCATTACAAAAACAGTCTCAAAACAAAAGCTTAATTGGGTGAGAAGAAACGAGGATTGGGTACAAATGTAAACCCTAGAAAACTGTACCCCATATGTGCTACCCCACTATAGCCTACAGTAGCTATGTCATATAAATCTGACACACCCCCATAGGCAAAGTGGGGGAGAATAAGGGGTCACAAGACCAGTCAAGCAAAGCAAAGCAAGCTCAGGGTGGATCACAAAGTCACCACACATTCCGAGCACAAGTCCAAGGCCACAAGGCCAGTTCACATGCAGGATTACATATATATATAAGGCTAGACAAGCAAGAGCAGGTGTATATATATATATGCAACAGTACAAACAAGGTCAAGGGGTGAGCAAGTGAGGCAAGGTAGGCACAAGACCCAGCTGAGTACAGAAGCGCTGATGATCACAAGGCGCAAGTGCCTTGGTGAAGATATCAGCAGTGTTGGCCTGAGAGGCCACGTACGCAAGCCGCAGCTGACCACGCTGCTGTAGCTCACGAGCAAGGAAGTAGCGGAGAGCAATGTGCTTCGTTCTGTGCTCCAGTCTCTGCTCTCGACACAAGGCCAGCATGGCCTTGTTGTCTACGTACAGCACTGGAGGAGAACGAGGCGGCTCTCCGAGGTCAGTCAGCAGGTAGGTGAGCCAGCGAAGCTCCTGTGCAGCCATGGCCCCGGCGTAGATCTCAGCCTCACAACTGGAGCCGAGAACAGAAGACGAGCGGGTAGCCCGCCACGAAACAGAGCCGGAACCAAGGCTGAAGGTGTAACCCTGTGACGACCGCTGCGTAGCCTGGTCGTCAGCCCAAGAAGCGTCTGCGTGCCCAGTGAGGACCACTGGACTCTGCCCTCCAAGCACAAGCCCCATGCCCGACGTACTGCACAAGTAACGCAACACCCTCTTCGCTGTAGCAATGTGCTCCGGTCTGTGTCTCCCAGGAGCAACATAGCGTGCGAGAATGCTAAGAGGGTATGCGAGGTCAGGTCGTGTGCAGGTCATCAGGTACATGAGGCAGCCAACAAGCTCTGGGTACGGGCCACTCGACTCTACGGACTCATCCGAAGGCAGAGCTGAGAGCGAGTGGCGAGTAGGCAGAGGAGTGGCCTGAGGCGAGGAGTACGTGAAGCCGAAGCGCTGAAGGACCTGCTGCACCATGTGTGACTGAGTCAGGGTAATGGTGCGGCGTGCTCTGTCCCGGGTGATCTGCAAGCCAAGGTAGCTGCGCAGTTCACCCAGGTCTGTGCACGTGTGTCTCTTCTGCAGCTCGGACTTCACGTGGGCGAGTCCAGCAGTGTCAGCTGTGGCAAAGACCAAGTCGTCGACGTACACGAGGATGTAGAACGGCGGCAAAGAAGTGTCGGTGCGCAGAAACAGCGACGGGTCGGCAGTAGAGGGAGCAAACCCAAGAGCCGCAAGTGTAGTCCTCAGTGTGTCGTGCCACTCACGCGGTGCCTGGCGGAGACCGTAGACTGGCCGCCGGAGGCTCCACTGGGTGCCAGGAGGAAAAGACCCAGTGAAGCCAGGTGGGCGACGCAGCCAGATCTCCTCGTGCAAGCTGCCCTACAAGAAAGCAGTGCTGAAGTCAAGAGAGTGCAGCTCGTAGTCGCGGTGAGCATCTATGTGCAGCAGTACCCGAAGAGTGGTCATCTTCAGGGTGGGAGAGAAGGTCTGAAAGTAGTCAACTCCTTGCCGCTGACTGAAGCCACGAGCCACGTAACGTGCCTTGAAGACAGGCGGAGAACCCGGCGGTCGCTTCACCCTGAAAATCCACATGCCACTGACGATGTTCGCCCCAGACGGGGGAACCTCGTCAACGTAGGTGCCCGTGGACTTCCAGGAAGCCATCTCTGTGTCCATAGCTGCCTGCCACTGAGAGGAGTAGGGACCCTCTATCGCCTCCACGTAAGAGCGCGGAGTCGGGATGTCAAGTGCATCCGGGTCTCCCTCAGGGGTAAGCAGTACGGACACGAGATGAGGTGAAGCAGCAGCCAAACACTGGAACTCCTCCTGCCTGTCCTCAAGGACGTCCGTGCCAAGGGCACACTCACCCCCGACGGACGGAGGACAGACAGACTCAGACTCAACGACAAGACTAGCAGCGTAGTCTAGACGACAGCGAGCAGCAAAGTCGACGAGCTCAGCAACTAGGGCAGACGCAGCAGTGGACTCAAAGGAAGGGTCAGTGACGACAGTAGCAAGGAGACGCGTGACAGTAGGACTGGCAGCACGAAGAGAGTCCGACTCCGGGTCGGGAAGAGCAGGAAGAGAGGACTCAGGAGGAGAAGGCAAAGGGGCACGCAGAGGAGCAGTGGACGGACGCAGAGACATCCGGTGCGTGCCAGGGACAGGAGGAGGACGCTGACGCGAACCACGGCCACTAGTGCGAGCAAGACGGACAGGCGACGCAGGGCGAGACGCAGGCTCACGACGCTCAGCCAGACCTCCAGTAGGACCAGTGTAGGGAGAAGGAGCGGGCAGTGTGAAGGCCGGCTGTAACTGTAACTGGGACGGGACAGGCTGTGGACACTCTAAGGGAGGAGGAGGACCAGTAGAAGGCGGGAGACCAAGAACCTGCTGAAGGAGCGGAACGAAGTACGGCCGAGGCCGCGCGGCGACTCCAGACACAGCAGGGACAGCACCAGTACCCCCAGCGGCAGCACCAGCGCCAGCAGCACCTCCAGCTCCAGTACCTCCAGCAGCACCAGTAGCACCCCCAGCAGGACCGCCTCCAGGACCGACAGCAGTAGCCTCAGCGCCAACACCCTCAGCAGCTCCAGCTCCAGGCGTACCCGCAGGCCCAGCAGCTCCAGTACTCCCAGTACGAGCACCTCCGGGACCCGCGGCACCAGCACCCGCAGCAGTCGAAGAACCTCCAGCTCCAGCAGCACGCCTCCAGCGTCGGGCAAACCACTCTCGCAGCTCCTGTGGAGAGAGTGGCTCCCGCCGAGACGAAGCACCCGGAGAACCTCCAGGCTCAGCACCGCCAGACGCCACACGAGCAGGCCCAGCTCCCTCAGGCTCCGCACCCCCAGGCTCAGTACCTCCAGGCGTAGCACCCCCAGGCTCAGCACCCCCAGGCGTAGCACCCCCAGGCTCAGCACCCCCAGGCTCAGCACCCCCAGTAGTAGCACCCCCAGGCTCAGCACCCCCAGGCTCAGCACCCCCAGTAGTAGCACCCCCAGGCTCAGCACCCCCAGGCTGAGCACCCCCAGTAGTAGCACCCTCAGGCTCAGCACCCCCAGGCGTAGCACCCACACGCTCAGCACCCCCAGAGTCAGCACCCCCAGGCTCAGCACCCTCAGCAGCACCAGAGTCACCAGTAACCTCGACAGGCTCGACTGCGTCTACCTGGGACACACCTGAAGGGGCAGGACCCTGAGGGGGGAGGGGGTCTACCGGGGGGGGACCTGGCACAAGGAAGAGCGGTGGCGGGGGGAGGGACGGAGTGCGGTAGGGGAAGAGGCGGTAGTAGGGGACCGACTCGTCAAACGTGACGTCCTGGGAGGACAGAACACGACGAGAGGTGGGGTGGTAGAACTGCCACCCTGGCGCGTCAGGGGGGAAGCCAAGGAAGACGCAAGGAGCAGCACGAGGGGACAGCTTGTCCGCAGACAAGTCGCGGACAAACGCCCGAGATCCCCAGACACGGAACGCAGACGCATCGCCAACCTTCCCCGTCCACAGCAAAGCTGGGGAGGTCTCCGGCATGGAGACCCTGGGCTGAAGGTTGATCTGATGCGCCACGTACCGAACCGCAAACGGCCACAGAAAATGGGGGGCAGCCGCATGCATCATGGACGTACGGGCGACGTCCATGACCATGCCAATGCGGCGCTCAGCAATCCCATTTTGCTGTGGAGAGTCCGGAAGCGTGAAGGTCTGGCGGATGCCTCGTGCACGACAGTAGGCTCGCAGAAGGCCAGAGGAGAACTCTCCACCTCTGTCAGAGTGCAGACGCAGAACAGGAAAGTCCGAGCCGAAGCTCTGCCTGAGCTGGAGACGAGCTGCGCGGATCCAGTCGATCAACACCTCAGTGACATCACCCTTGCTGCGCAAGGGGAAGACCGTGGTGTAACGCGAGTAGTCGTCAACCACCAGCAGGAAGTAGCGCTCGTGACCCTGTCCACGGACGCGGGCCGGGCCCCACACGTCCATGTGAAGCGTCTGCAGCGGGGCCTCTGTCGGAGGAAACTGGGAGGAGTGAGGGGCAGCCCGCTGCCGCCCCTCGACACAAGGGACGCAGGTAGGGCCGGGCCCCGGAGGAAGGGGAGGGAGGGACCGGGGAAGACCAGAGACAAGGACACGGGAGGCCATGCCTCGGAGACGAAGCAGGGAGGGGTGACCAAGGCGGTGGTGCCAGAGGAGAGTCTCGTGCGACAGGAGGCGACACGAACAGGGGGCAGACTCAGGACCAGACCTGGACGCTGCAGCAAACACCTGACCCGACGCAGCTACCTGACCAGACGCAGTGACTGGAGGAGACGCAGTGGTCAGTGTGTACAGGCTCGACCCCGGCCGACGTGTAAACGTGGCCAGGTGTCGGCCTGTCCGAGCGTCCGTGCAGTGGGTCACCCGCTGACTCGCAGGAGTGAACTGGTGAACCCCCGCATCCTGTAGGTCAGCACCACTCACCAAGTTCGTAGAGAACGAGGGGAGGTAAAGACCAGACAGGGTGCCAGAGGGGGCCGCCGGACACGGGAGGACAGTGGAGAAGTGAGCAAGGACAGGACCCCCAGAGGGGTCTGCCAGAGAGACTGCAACTGGCCGGCCAAGCGGCGTAAGTGTGGTGTGGTCTCGAAAGAAGGAGCGAGAAGCCCCCGAGTCAAGGGTGAAGGTGTGGGAGGCCGAAGCCGACGCAGTACCTGAGAGAGCAGACTCACCAGCACCTGAGTGAGCAGACGCACGAGCACCTAGAGCAGCAGCCTCGCTAGCACCTAGAGCAGCAGCCTCACCAGTACCTAGAGCAGCAGTCTCAATGCCCGGGTCGGGCGGAAAACACCGGTAACAGTCACCCTCATCACTAATAGTCACAGCATACATGGCAGCAAGAATAGCATCAAAGTCAAGGTCAAAGACAGCTACACCCGCCCTAGACAGCTCGCCCCAGCGGGGGATCTCAGTGGCCTCAGGGAACTGGTGACACCAAGCGTCCGTCAGGCGGCCAAAGCAGCGCTGGGTGGAGTGCGCACCCCCGCACTGCTCACCCGCGCGGTCGCCGGTGCGTAGGACGTAGGTGCACGGACCAGTACCCCCACCCCGCTGGCGTGCAGCGTACCACTCACGGAGCTGCTGAGGGGGGGGGATGTCACGAGTGCGCTGCTGCCGCTGCTGCTGCTGCTGCTGACGCTGACCACCACCGGAGCCGACCCTCTGCCCAGCGCCACCCCGACCAGCTCCACCTCCTCCGCCGCCGCCTCCTCCACCGCCGCCACCTCCGCCACCTCCGCTCCCACCGCCACCACCGCCGCCGCCTCCGCCTCCACTGCCGCCACCGACACCTCCACCCCCGCCACCACTCCCACCACCACCCCCACCCCCTCCACTGCCGCCACCGCCACCTCCGCCACCCCCGCCAGCCCCTCCAGCACCCTTGCCCCCCTTGCCCTTGCCGGTGCGGCGTCTCCCGCTCGGGGCAGACGCAGCGCCGACCGACTCGAGACCAACGAGGTCGGCCGCAGCAGCAGAGGCAACAGAGGGCAAAAGGGGGGAGGGGGAACACCCCTCAAAGACGGGGGTGCGAGGGTCACCACGAGAGGCTCCTACAGCGACTATGCTCTTCTCTGCTGCTAGGAGGGCCTTCTCGAGGAGGTCAACGGTGAGAGTGGTGGGGCAAACTGAGAGGAAGTGGTCCCTGACTACACGAAGGGAGTCAGGGAGCCGGGTGACTATGTAGTAGAGGGTGATGTACATGGGGGGGGGGTTCTTGGCGCAGAACTCAGCAGGAAGCGCAGCGCGGTAGCGAGTGTCACTAGTGCGGAGGTGCGTAATGAGGTCAGCGACTGTGGGAAAGGCAGCAAGGTCAGGGAAGAGGTACGGTAGCATGAGGCGGCTCAGTGCAGCAGTGGCAGGGGAGGAGTAGCGCGCAACTACAGCGTCGTACAAGGTGTGAGCACTCTTGTACTGGCTAAAGTGCGCACGCTCAGAGGTAGGCAGGTGGCGACGCACAGCTAGACGTGCAGCAGCATCGCGTGTGGCCCACTGTGAGCGAACAGTGGCGTCGGCATCAGCAGCAGGGGCAGGAGAGGCACCAGAGGTGAGGTCAAAGAGGGAGAGACCGTCTGCCCTATCGCACTGTAAGAAAAGCTGCAGGTCATCTACCCAGACGTCAAAGTCAATGGCCCGACCCTCAGCGTCAAAGGCGAGGACACTAGGGGTAGCCATGACAGCAGTAGACTAGCAGTGTGGACAGTAGGGTAAGGGCAGTGCAGTGATAGAGGCGCTGCTCTTACCGGACAGGGCGGCTCGGCGGCTCGGCGGCTCGGCAGGACGGCGGCTCGGGCGGCTCGGCGGCTCGGGCGGCTCGGGCGGCTCGGGCGGCTCGGCAACTCGGCGGCCCGGGCGGTTCGGCGGTCGGCTGCTGGGCGGCTCGGTGGCTCGGCGGCTCGGCTGCTTGGCTGCAGGACGGCTCGGCGGCTCGGGTGCTCGGCTGCTGGGCGGCTCGGCGGCTGGTGTGGTTGGTGACGACCGCGGCAGCAGTCGCAGAAGCTGTGGCGACTGCTGCTGCAGAGACGGCTGCGGCTGCTGCCTCAGGGACGGCGGCTGCCGGCCGCTAGGGGCCGCGAAGAGCGGCGGAGAGGCCATGAAGGGCGCCACGAGGGGCCGTCGAGGGCGGCGACAGGCCGTGAGAAGGCCGCGGAAGGCGGCTCGAGGGGCCGCGAGGGGGGGCCGTAAGGGGCCGACTGGCGACGGGAGGGGCCGAAGGGGCCGCGGGAGGGCCCGTAAGGGTAGCGCGAGGGGCCGTAAGGGCGGCACGAGGGGCCGTAAGGGCGGCACGAGGGGCCGTGAGGGTGGCGCGACGGGCGCGACGGGCCGTAAGGGCGGCGCGACGGGCCGTAAGGGCGGCACGAGGGGCCGTGAGGGCGGCGCGACGGGCGCGACGGGCCGTAAGGGCGGCGCGACGGGCCGTAAGGGCGGCGCGACGAGCCGTGAGGGGCCTAGCGAGGGCGCGACGGTAGGGAGAGCACACAGGGCGCGACTCGGGCCGGAGCGAAGCGCGCTCCGGGCAGAAAAAAAAAAATTTCGTGGTGGTGGGCCCTAGGAATCGTTCCCACTAGGGAACCTGCTCGATACCATGAGAAGAAACGAGGAATGGAATGACTAAGGGAAAGTTGGGTACAAATGTAAACCCTAGAAAACTGTACCCCATATGTGCTACCCCACTATAGCCTACAGTAGCTATGTCATATAAATCTGACATTGGGCTCATTCACTCTTTGTAACCATGAGCATTCTCATCCCAGCATGCGCTTATTTATTGAAGGCATAGAGGCCGCCGTCAGGCAGCGCAGTGTCAGTGCTACTGCAGCGCATGAGAAATATTTAGGAGTGCAAGAGTGTTATGCAAGATTGTAAATTCTGACATTGGTGTAGAATGAGACACCTGCGCTTATTGACCACAGTGTGGGCCTTCAGCAAAGCCCATTTAGGCTGTCTTTCTGATTGCACCTTTCTTCTTTTTAGCAGCAGTCTTGCTAATTCCAGCAGTGTTGCTGACTCCAGCAGTATTGCTAATCCCAGCAGCCTTTTCCGCCCTGTCAGCTTGCATCAGCGCTGCCTTGAGCTTATCCGTGAGCTGAATCAACTTCTTGTCTGCGACAGCCTGGCTCTGCTTAGCCTTCGCCAAGTGCGTCTTCGCGTCAGTAACCGCCTTCGCCTTCGTCGCCTTGTACAGGATAACCGCTTTCTGCGCGTCAGTGATAGCCGCAAGCATGCCGTCGTACACCTGGCGAGCAACGAAAACCGCGACTTTTGCATCCTCCACTGCCTTCGGGAAAACGTTCACGTCGACCGTAGGCGGGTTCAGCGGAAGGTCGGTCAATTCCTGCTGCACACGCGTGAGGCGCGCCTGCGCGCGCAGATCTTGCGCCACGATATCCCCATACACGTCCTCCACATATTTCCGCGTCTCCCGCGCTTCCGTAAACGCCACTTGCGCCGCCGTCGAAGACGGGTGATTCATGAACGTTTTTTCTGCCTCGGCCTCGGCCTGCACAGCGTCTTGCACGGTGCTCTGCCATTTCTGTATGAGCGTGGACGTTATGTTTACGCGCCGAGTCGCTTCCGTGACCGCCTTCTGCGCCGCCGGGATTTGCGGGAACTTCGTAGGATCGTCGTTATACGCGTTGAGATCCGCGGTTCGTTGAGCGAGGATCTTGTTCGCGATGCTGAGGTCGTTTTGTGCATTGGCGAGACTTATATTCATATCGGAGATGCTTGAAACGCGGTCGTTGAGTGCCGTGTCCAGGGCCAGCAAATCAGAGAGTGCTTGCGTGGCGGCGGCTACTTCATCCGCGCGTCTGGCGGCGTCCGCTTGCGCCGCTGTTAGGTTCGCCGCCGTTTGATTTGCAACGGCGAGCAACGTCTTCGCTTTCTCCACGAGAAACGAGGATTGAGCGGTGACGTATTTCTCGGGAGGAGCGAGAAGCGCGACAAAGCACGCCAACATGCGGCAGAGAGAGCAGCACACATAATCGGCGTCATGTCTCTGGCGGCAATAAGGAACCGCACTAGCTCAGCTGTGGCTCGAGGCTAGAGGATATGGTAGGATTGGGGAGCTGGGTTGAGTTCGGCGAGTGATAGTGGCGCGCTAAAGAGAAAGGGGAGCAGTGTCAGAATATAATTGTATACATTATACTATAACTGCCTGTAGTGTAGACTTAGTGTAGTGCTAAACTTGTTTGGTGGTGCACCTTGGTTGCTTTGCCTATATCCTTGTACCTTCTCTCTTAGTGAATCACCTCTTCCTTCTCGATTTTCCTCACCCAAACTCTCTCGACTCTCAACTCTAGCATGGCTCCTATGCCTCGTAAGGCTACACCTAGTTTCCTAGGTGCTTAGGATTCTAACATGGTATCAGAGCAACACTTTCCTACGGACCTTAACATAATGGGCCCACCACCTACTGCCCTGCTAGCCTAGGCCCTGGCCCGTCGCCCCATGGCGTCGCCCCTAGCCCCTAGGCTCGGCCCCTTGGCCCCGTCGCCCCTAGCTGGAGCCCCTCGGCCCCTTGGCCCCGTCGCCCCTAGCCGCGGCCCCTCGCGACCTGTCGTCCCTAGCCGCGGCCCCGGTGCCCCGTCACATCATGGAGGGTAAGGCGGTGGCAAGAGGGGTGACGGTTTCTTCCTGCCCGCGTACCCTACAGTCGCACGTGCAGCTCCGCCCCCGCCCCCCTCCCCCCCCTCCCCCCCCTCCATGGGGACGGGGGGGAGAGGGTGTGAGGGGGTGGCGGATGTGCCTCAGCAGCAGCAGCTGCCGCCACGCCTCCTCCTCTCTCTCTCCCTGCCGCACCTTGTGTTGGGAGGGGGGGGGGGGGGCTTGGAGGTTCAGGGGGAGGCAGGAGGGGATCTGCAGCACCAGCCCCGCCCGCCCCCCCTTTCTCCTCCACCCCTGGGGGGTGAAGGATTGTGGAGCAGCAGTGGGGGGGAGGGGATCTGCAGCACCAGCCCCCCCCGCCCCCCCCTTCTCCTACCTCCCCCTGCTGCGGGTGCAGCAGTGGGGGGGAGGGGATCTGCAGCACCAACCCCCCCCCCCCCGTCCCCCCCCTTCTCCTTCATCCATGGGGGGTGACGGATAGTGGAGCAGCAGTGGGGGGGAGGGGATTTGCAGCATCAGCCCCCCCCCCCCCCCCCGCCCCCCCCTTCTCCTCTCTCTCTCCCTGCCGCACCTTGTGTTGGGAAGGGGGGGGAGCTTGGAGGTTCAGGGGGAGGCAGGAGGGGATCTGCAGCACCAGCCCCCCCCGCCCCCCCTTTCTCCTCCACCCCTGGGGGGTGAAGGATTGTGGAGCAGCAGTGGGGGGGAGGGGATCTGCAGCACCAGCCCCCCCCGCCCCCCCCTTCTCCTACCTCCCCCTGCTGCGGGTGCAGCAGTGGGGGGGAGGGGATCTGCAGCACCAACCCCCCCCGTCCCCCCCCTTCTCCTTCATCCATGGGGGGTGATGGATAGTGGAGCAGCATTGGGGGGGAGGGGATTTGCAGCATCAGCCCCCCCCCCCGCCCCCCCCTTCTCCTCTCTCTCTCCCTGCCGCACCTTGTGTTGGGAAGGGGGGGGAGCTTGGAGGTTCAGGGGGAGGCAGGAGGGGATCTGCAGCACCAGCCCCCCCCAGCCCCCCACACTTCTCCTCCATCCCCCTGGGGGGAGGGGATCTGCAGCCCTGTGCGCCCTGCTGCCCTGTTCGCCCTGCGCGCCTTGCTGCCCTGCAGCCCCGTGCGCCCTGCTGCCCTGTGCGCCCCGCGTGCCCTGCAGCCCTGCGCGCCCTGCTGCCCTGTGCGCCCCGCACGCCCTGCAGCCCTGCTGCGCCCCGCGCGCCCTGCTGCCCTGCTGTCCTGCTGCCCTGAGCGCCCTGCTGCCCTGCAGCCCTGTGCGCCCTGCTGCCCTGTGCGCCCCGTGCGCCCTGCAGCCCTGCTGCGCCCCGCGCGCCCTGCTGCCCTACTGCCCTGTGCGCCCCACGCGCCCTGCAGCCCTGCGCGCCCCGCGCGCCCTGCTGTCCTGCTGCCCTGCGCGCCCTGCAGCCCTGCGCGCCCCACGCGACCTGCTGCCCTGCAGCCCTGTGCGCCCTGCTGCCCTGCTGCCCTGTGCGCCCCGCGCACCCTGCAGCCCTGCGCGCCCCGCGCGCCCTGCTGCCGCTACAGCCCCTGCTGCTGCCGCTACAGCCCCTGCTGCTGCCGCTACAGCCCTTGCTGCTACCGCTACAGCCCCTGCTGCTGCCGCTTCAGCCCTTGCTGCGGCCGCTACAGCCCTTGCTGTTGCCGCTACAGCCCTTGCTGCTGTTGCTACAGCCCTTGCTGCTGCCGCTACAGCCCTTGCTGTTGCCGCTACAGCCCTTGCTGCTGCCGCTACAGCCCTTGCTGCTGCCGCTACAGCCCCTGCTGCTGCCGCTACAGCCCTTGCTGCTGCCGCTACAGCCCTTGCTGCGGCCGCTACAGCCCTTGCTGTTGCCGCTACAGCCCTTGCTGCTGCCGCTACAGCCCTTGCTGTTGCCGCTACAGCCCTTGCTGCTGCCGCTACAGCCCTTGCTGTTGCTGCTACAGCCCTTGCTGCTGCCGCTACAGCCCTTGCTGCTGCCGCTACAGCCCCTGCTGCTGCCGCTACAGCCCTTGCTGCTGCCGCTACAGCCCTTGCTGCTGCCGCTACAGTCCTTGCTGCGGCCGCTCCAGCCCTTTCTGTTGTCCTGCGTGCCCCGCGCGCCCTGCAGCCCTGCACGCCACGCGCGCCCTGCTGTCTTGTGCGCCCCGTGCGCCCTGCTGCCCTCTGCACGCGCATCTGCAGTCCCATGCGCAGCCTCTACCCCCCCCCCCCCTCCCCCCTTTCTCCTCCCTCTCCCTGCTGCACGTGCAGCAGTTGGGGTGCGGGGGGGGGGAGGGGAGGGGAGGGTGTGAGGGGGAGGTTGCACCTACAGCGCCAACCTGCCTCCTCTCTCTCACAGCCGCACCTGCTGCTGTGGGGGGGAGTGTGAAATGGTGGGGAGGCTCAGGGGATGTGGGTGGTGGGTGACACAGCTGCAGCAACTCCCGCCACGCCTCCTCCTCTCTCTCCTCACTGCTGCTGCTACTGCTGTGCGGGGGGAGGTAAAAGGGGTGCTGTGAGTCCAGCTGCAACATCAGCCGCCTCCTCCTCATTTGCCCTCTCCTTCTTCCGCTGCGCAGGGTGTACCCCTTCAGGGGGTGTTTCTGCACATGGTTCTTCACTGCAGGCAGTTAGGGGGTGTGTCAGAATATAATTGTATACATTATACTATAACTGCCTGTAGTGTAGACTTAGTGTAGTGCTAAACTTGTTTGGTGGTGCACCTTGGTTGCTTTGCCTATATCCTTGTACCTTCTCTCTTAGTGAATCACCTCTTCCTTCTCGATTTTCCTCACCCAAACTCTCTCGACTCTCAACTCTAGCATGGCTCCTATGCCTCCTAAGGCTACACCTAGTTTCCTAGGTGCTTAGGATTCTAACAAGCAGCGCTCTGGCGCCGCCGGTTCAAATGTCTAGGGGGGGGGAGTAAGCGGCACGAGGAGGAAGATAACTGAGCTACAAGAGAATTGATGATCAGATAACGGAGTTCAATGGTACTATCGTTCGTGCAGCGAGTGTGATTCTGTGTTTGATAATGCAGCCAATCACAGAACCAGTTGTATCTCCAGAAGCACGATTTTTTTCGAACGTGACTCGCGTTAAAGGATGTACGGGACACAATATTGCTGCTTGGCTTGGAGCCTCCTAGCGCAAGCAAACACAGGTTAACCTTCCAACACCCTCAACTAGTTGTCAGCGGAAAACTGCATCTCACATTGGGCTTGGAGGAGGCAGAACAGGAGGGTTCCATGTGTTCGCGTGAGGGATTGCGAATTGGGCCACCTCGTCTCGTGTCTCTCGCCTGTGAATGGAATCCGTGGCGTTGACCCAAGGTGACCACACTCACAAGACTCGTTGACCCTCAGGCCTATTGGCAAAACGAGCCCTAGTGTGCTCCCCAAAACAAAATGTTTCCTGTCTACTCAAGCCCACGTCCACCATGCTTGTGAAGGATTCAATCAATAGTGTCAATGAAATATTGCAACGGGCTTTCAACGGGCAAACACCAGAGATTCACATAAGTCACGAGGTTCAGCATCCCGTCTCTAAGCGAGAATTATGCAAACTGGTTCATCCCCAGCTTTTATTTTCAACATTCGAGGGGTTGACGGTGAACAAAACCCACACAAGGTTGCATGTCTGGGTCGTCGTCTTCCCAACCCCGCGCCGTTGAATGCCTGGCGCGGCTCGCAATGGATGAACTCCAATGCCAATTGGATCTAGATTCTCGAACCAAACCAATGCCTGTAGGATTTCGGGCTTTGTAACAAGGAACCATATCACCCCGGATATAAGCGTAGGCCTATGATAGGCGCATGCGCTTGTATCTGGAGCAATGCGCTTATGGCCGATCCTCATTTATAAGCGCACCCTTCTACAGTTCTGATGTTTTTAACACTGTTTTAATGATTTACCAATTCACTACATGCCCTCACTGGGCTTTCGAACAAACTCCACTAATATTTCAGTAGAATTGCACATTTCTCTACAAGTTTTGCCATCTAGAGGCAGGATTTACTACCTAATCTAGCCTAAGGGAGGTCACTCCTCATCCGACTCAGGCTCCTGGCAGTTGTTGCCCCAGAAGCCGTCAGCCTGGATCTCATCATCTACATCAACTTCGTGCGTCAGCTGGCTTCTCCAGTGCGCCATCGCCAACTTGTCCTCGATGCCGTCCAGTGCGTTGCTAATGCTGCACGTCAGTAATGCCTTCTTGATAAGCTCTGCGGGCACGGCCCTCTAGGCCTTGGAAACCCACTTGAGAACGACCGCCGGAGGCGGTTTCTTGATGTTGCCTGCACGACGATTAAACAGAATAGGAGATGAGGTTAGAACCTTGCGATAGGGCAAACATTGGAAGTCATGGCTGGTGAAGACACTGTGATGCTCACCTGCCGCGGTGAATGCATTCATGCCCTCTTACTCGAACCAGTTCTGGTACTGCTGCCACACCGATGCCTTGAAGCTTTTGTTGATGGCCACATCGAGCAGCTGCACCTCTGCCGTGCATCCCGCCAGGATGACCGCGGGGACGATGTTGTACTCCGCGAACTTCTTCTTAACTTCCTTCGTCAGGTGACCTCGATAGGAGTCGAGGACGAGCAGAGCGCTTCACCCCTGCACGCCAAACTTCGGCTTGATGAAAGGCGCTACCGACTTGTCGAGCCACTCAATGACGTTCCCCGCTGCCATCCATCCGTTCTCTTGAACGCCGACCACGACATCTGCGAAAAAAGGAACGGTCGTTAGTGGGGTAGAGGCAAACACTAAACGCACACACAACACATCTACGTCCTTACCGTTCGGGAAGTCGCCCTTTGGCACTGTCTTGCGCTTGAAAAACACCTACGGCTTCAGCTTCTCCCCCGTTGCCGTGCACGCCAACATCACGGTGACGCGTTCTTTCTGGTACCCACCGCTGCGGATGGGCACCGACTTCACCCCCATCTGCTCCACTATGGTTGTCGCCGGCATCTCCAGCCACAGTGGTGTCTGGTCAGCGTTGATTATGTAGCGACTATCGATCTCATAGTCATGTCGTGCTTCCCGAACGAACGTCCAGAACTCCTTGCACTGTTTCGCGACGTCTGCGCAAGAGGATCAATGGCCAAGGCGGAAGGGCGGATTGGTTACTGCAGCTAACAGATAGGGGACGCAAACACAACATGAACACCGAACGAATTCCATGAATTTCAAAGACGGTGCATGGCACTTACGTTGCTGTGTTTTCTGTGCCACCTTGGTTTTCATGCACACGGTTAGATTCCAGCGCTTGCAGAAGCGTCCGGACCATCGCTGGCTGCCTTTCCACTTTACTTCCGAGAAGAGGACTTTCATCACCTCGTGTGACCAATCTTGGAGACGGCCCACCGAAACAGCAAGACCACGGGGCCGCCAGTTGAGGAGCTGCGCGTAGATCTTCATCTCCATCGGACAGTACCAAGAGGACCGTCCCCGTCCATGCAGTCGCTTCTGTGCGCTGTAGGCGTCCTTCAGCTCCTACGCCTGCTGCTTCCACTCGGTCAAGCACTTGCGGTGGATGCCAGACTCCCACGCCACCTCGCTAATCGATGCAGCAACCTCCAAGCGCACGAGCCGCTTTAGCTTCTCCTGGGCGGTGTATGAGGCACGCTTATGTTGTGTCGGTTTATGCCTGGGGAAGGGAGGGGGGGGGGGGGGGGGGTGTCAGAAGAATGAACGAGAATCAATGCATTGAGCAGAAGTTGGGTACAAGTACTAACTCTAATTGGGTTGCAGCCCTTATGGGCTACCCCACTATAGCCTACACAAAGCAGGCAATATAACATTCTGACACACCCCCATAGGCAAAGTGGGGGAGAACAAGTGGTCACAAGACCAGTCAAGAAAAGCAAAGCAAGCTCGGGGTGGATCACAAAGTCACCACACAGTCCGAGCACAAGCAAAGGGCCACAAGGCCAGCTCACATGCAGAGTTACATAAAGAGAACAAACAATACAGTGATCATAGCCTAGCAAGAGTAAACATGTCAAACTTATATCTGCTATAGTCTGTTTAGGCTGTAGTGGGGTAGTTCTTAGAGGGTACAACACTTTTGTGTTCTCTACTTGTACCCATCTCGTTTCTAGTTCAACCATTCCATTCTCGATTCTAACATGGTATAGAGCTGGTTCGTTTTTTTTTAAGGGCCCACCACTCGATTTTTTTTTTTTTCGTTACCTGCCCGAGGCGCGCGTCGCGTTTGACCGAGCCGCGCCCTAGTGCCTGTCCTTCGAGGCCCCTAGTGGCCTGTCGCTACCCCTTAGTGGCCCTTAGCGACCCCCCTTAAGGCCCGTCGCGGCCCCTCTTCAGGCCCGTCGCGGCCCCTCCTAAGGCCCGTCGCGGCCCCCTCTTAAGGCCCGTCGCGCCCCCCCCCTCGTAAGGCCCGTCGCGGCCCCTTCCTAAGGCCCGTCGCGGCCCCTTCCTCAGGCCCGTCGCGGCCCCTCTTAAGGCCCGTCGCGGCCCCTCTTAAGGCCCGTCGCGGCCCCTTCCTAAGGCCCGTCGCGGCCCCTCTTAAGGCCCGTCGCGGCCCCTCTTAAGGCCCGTCGCGGCCCCTCTTAAGGCCCGTCGCGGCCCCTCTTAAGGCCCGTCGCGGCCCCTCTTAAGGCCCGTCGCGGCCCCTCTAAAGGCCCGTCGCGGCCCCTCTTAAGGCCCATCGCGGCCCCTCTTAAGGCCCATCGCGGCCCCTGTTAAGGCCCGTCGCGGCCCCTCCTACGGCCCTTCGCGGCCCCTCTGACGGCCCGTCGCGGACTCGTCACGGCCCTTCGCGGCCCCCTCTGCCGGCCCATCGCGGACCCTGTTAAGGCCCGTCGCGGCCCCTCCTACGGCCCTTCGCGGCCCCTCTGACGGCCCTTCGCGGCTCCTCTGCCGGCCCGTCGCGGCCCCAACTGGCGCACCCCCCTTCTCGGCCCCAACTGGCGCGCCCCCGGCCGGCTCCTGCTACCGAGCCCCTGCCGGCCCCAACTCGCGCGGCCCCTCTTGGCGTGCCTCTGCCGGCCCTTGCCGGACCCTGCTGACGAGCGCCTGCCGACCCCTGCCGGCGCCTGCACCTGTCTCTGGTAAGCCGAGCCACGCCACCCGGCAGAGCCGAGCCGCCCAGCCGAGCCGCGCCACCTAGCCGAGCCGCGCCGCTGCTGCTACTGCTGCGCTGCTGCTACTGCTGCTATTACTGCTACTGCTGCTCCTCTTCCTACTGCTTCCACTGCTGCTATGGCTAGTCCTACAGTTCTCACTTTTGACTCTGAGGGACGTGCAGTTGACTTTGACGTATGGGTTGATGACCTACAGCTCTTTCTTCAGTGTGACTCTAGGGATGGGGTATCCCTTTTCGATCACACGTCCGGTGTTTCCACTGCTCCTCCTGTCACTGCTGACAGTACTGTTCGCTCGCAGTGGACCACTCGTGACGCTGTTGCTCGTCTTGCTGTTCGTAGTCACCTGCCCCCTGCTGAGCGCGCACACATTGGTCAGTACAAGACTGCTCAGTCTTTGTACGACGCTGTAGTTGCACGCTACTCCTCCCCTGCCACTGCTGCCCTCAGTCGCCTCATGCTGCCGTACCTGTTCCCTGACCTTGCCGCCTTTGCCACAGTCGCTGACCTAGTTGCTCACCTTCGCACTAGTGACGCCCGCTACCGCGCTGCCCTTCCCACTGAGTTCTGTGCCAAGAACCCCCCCCCCATGTACATCACCCTTTACTACCTAGTCACCCGCCTCCCTGACTCTCTCTCTTCAGTCAGGGACCACTTTCTCTCCCTTTGCCCCACCGAGCTGACTGTCGACCTGCTAGAGGAGCGCCTTGCTGCAGCTGAGAAGAGTATCTTAGCTGTAGGTGCTTCT
Source organism: Closterium sp. Naga37s-1 (assembly GCA_947471745.1). Taxonomy (NCBI): domain Eukaryota; kingdom Viridiplantae; phylum Streptophyta; class Zygnematophyceae; order Desmidiales; family Closteriaceae; genus Closterium; species Closterium sp. Naga37s-1. Next base: position 1,487,793 of record CANJKZ010000737.1, read on the forward strand.
CGCGGCGACCGTCGCACCCCCCTCTTTGAGGGGTGTTCCCCTGTCCCCCTTCTCCCCTGTGTTGCTTCTTCTGCTGCTGTCGATCTCGTTGGCACTGAGGAGGTCGGAGCTGCGTCTGCCCCTAGTGGGAGACGCCGCAACAGCAAGGGCAAGGGGACCAGGGTTGGTGGAGGGGGTGGCGGGGGGGGTGGTGGAGGAGGCGGAGGGGGTGGCGGTGGAGGTGGGGGTGGTACCGGGACTGGGGGCTTCGGTGGTGGCAGTGTAGGTGGTGGAGGCAGCGGCGGAGGTGGTGGAGGCAGCGGCAGCGGTGGTGGAGGCGGAGGCGGCGGTGGTTCTGGTCAAGGTGCAGCCGCGCAGCGTGGAGGCTTTGGTGGCAGCCAGCGCCAGCAGCAGCTGCGCACCCGTGAGACCCCGTCGGTTCAGCAGCTTCGTGAGTGGTACGCTGGGCGTGGGAGGTCTGGGGGTGCAGGTCCCTGCGCTTACGTTCTTCGCACCGGCCCTCGTAGTGGGGAGGTGTGTGGGCTCCCACACACCACGCAGTGCTGCTTCGGCCGCTTGACTGACGCTTGGCGTACCCAGTTTCCTGACTCTGTTGAGCTCCCTCGTTGGCATGATCTGCTTCTGCAGAATGTGCCTATCTTTGGTCTAGATTTTGATGCTATCCTTGCTGCCATGTATGCTCTTGCTGATATTACTGAGGGTGACTGTTACCTGCGTGTCCCGCCCGACCCGGGCACTGCGGCTGCTGCCCTAGGTGCTAGTGCGTCTGCTGCTCCAGGTGCTGGTACGTCTACTCTCACTGGTACTGCACCTACTGAGGCCTTGCACACTTTCACAATTGACTGTGGTGCTTCGCGCTCTTTCTTTAAAGACAGCACCACGCTCACGCCGCTCAGCCGGCCTGTTGCGGTCTCCCTTGCTGACCCCTCAGGGGGCCCAGTCCTTGCACGCTCCTCTTAAGTTTTACCGTGTCCGGCGGCCCCGTCGGGCTTGCTGTCGGGACTCCACCTCCCCTCGTTCTCTACGAACTTGGTGAGTGGAGCTGACCTCCAGGACGCGTGGGTTGACCAGTTCACCCCTGGAGGTCAGCGTGTGACCCACTGCACTTGCTCTCGGACGGGCCGCCACCTGGCCACGTTCACCCGTCGGCCAGGGTCGAGTCTGTACACACTGACTACTGCACCTCCTCCGGTCTCTGCGTCTGGTCAGGTAGCTGCGTCTAGTCAGGTGTTTGCTGCCGCGTCCAGGTCTAGTCCTGCGTCTGCCCCCTGCTCGTGTCGTCCTCTGTCGCACGAGACTCTCCTTTGGCACCACCGCCTTGGTCACCCCTCCCTGCCTCGTCTTCGAGGTATGGCCTCCCGTGCCCTTGTCTCTGGTCTCCCCAGGTCCCTCCCTCCCCTTCCTCCGGGGCCTGCCCCCACCTGTGTTCCTTGTGTCGAGGGCCGGCAGCGCGCCGCCCCTCACTCCTCCTCGTTCCCTCCGACTGAGGCTCCTCTGCAGACTCTTCACATGGACGTGTGGGGCCCAGCCCGCGTCCGTGGACAGGGTCACGAGCGTTACTTCCTGCTGGTCGTTGACGACTACTCGCGTTACACCATAGTATTCCCCTTGCGCAGCAAGGGTGAGGTCCCTGAGGTGTTGATCGACTGGATCCGCGGTGCTCGTCGCCAGCTTAGTGAGAGTTTCGGCTCAGACCTTCCTGTTCTGCGTCTGCACTCAGACAGAGGCGGGGAGTTTTCCTCCGACCTCCTGAGAGCCTTCTGTCATTCTGAGGGCATCCGCCAGACGTTCACGCTTCCGGCCTCCCCGCAGCAAAATGGGATTGCTGAGCGCCGCATTGGCATGGTCATGGACGTCGCTCGTACGTCCATGATCCATGCGGCTGCTCCCCATTTTCTGTGGCCGTTCGCGGTTCAGTACGCAGCGCATCAGATCAACCTTCAGCCTCGTGTCTCCTTGCCGGAGACCACACCTACTCTGCGGTGGACGGGGAAGGTTGGCGATGCGTCCGCGTTCCGTGTCTGGGGATCTCGAGCTTTTGTCCGCGATACTACTGCGGACAAGCTGTCCTCCCGTGCCGTTCCCTGTGTCTTCCTTGGCTTCCCTCCTGACGCACCCGGGGGGCAGTTCTACCACCCCACCTCGCGTCGTGTTCTGTCCTCTCAGGACGTCACGTTTGACGAGTCAGTGTCGTAATACCGTCTCTTTCCCTACCGCACTGCCTCTCCCCCTCCCCCGCCGCTCTTCCTTGCCCCAGGTACTCCCCCTGTAGATCCCCTCCCCCCCCAGGGTCCTGCCCCCTCAGGTGTGTCCCAGGTAGACCCTGCCGAGCCGGTCGAGGTAGCTGTCGACTCAGTTGCTGAGTCTGGGGGTGCTGCGCCTGCGGGTGCGGGGACTGGGGGTGCTGAGACTGGGGGTGCTGAGTCTGGGGGTGCTGAGTCTGGGCGTGCTGAGCCTGGGGGTGCTGAGCCTGCGCGTGCTGCGTCTGGAGGTGCTCTCGGTGTCCCGCCGCGGCGGGAGCCTCTCTCTCCACAGCGGCTTCGTGAGTGGTACTCTCGGCTCTGTCGGGGTACTGCTGGGGCTTCTGGAGGTGCTGCTGGTGCTGGTGCTGCTGGAGGTGATGCTGGTGCTGGAGGTGCTGCTGGGGCTTCTGGAGGTGCTGCTGGTGCTGGTGCTACTGGAGGTGCTGCTGGTGCTGGAGGTGCTGCTGGTGCTGGAGGTGCTGCTGGAGCTTCTGGAGGTGTTGCTGGTGCTGGTGGTGCTGGAGGTGCTACTGTAGCTTCTGGAGGTGCTGCTGGTGCTGGTGGTGCTGGAGGTGCTGCTGGAGGTGCTGCTGCTGCTGGAGCTGCTGGAGGTGCTGGAGGTGCTGCTGGGACTGGAGACCCTGGGGCTGAGGGTACCGGTCCTGTTTCTGCTGTTTCTGGAGGCGCTGCGCGGCTGCGGCCGTACTACGTTCCGCTCCTTCAGCACGTTCTTAGCTCACCGCCTTCTCCTGGTCCTCCTCCTTTCCTGAGTCCGCCGCCTGTCCGGTCCCAGTCACAGTTGCAGCCGGCCTCTCCGCTGCCCGGTCCTTACTCTGGACCGACTGGAGGTCTTACGGAGCGTCGTGAGCCTGAGTCTCGTCCTGTGTCGCCTGCGTCTCGTGCTGCGTCGCCTGTCCATACTGTTCGCGCTGGTCGTGTTTCGCATCCGCGTCTCCCTCCTGTCCTAGGCACTCACTCTATGACTATGCGTCCTTCTACTGCTCCACAGCGTGTCCCTTTGTCGTCTCCTCCCGCGTCCTCTCTTCCTGCCAGTCCGGACCCGGAGTCTGACTCCCTTCGTGCTGCTAGTCCAGCTGTCACGCGCTTTCTGGCCACTGCTGTCATTGACCCTCTGTTTGAGTCCTCTGCTGCGTCTGCTCTTGTTACTGAGCTTGTTGCCTTTGCTGCTGCCTGTCGCCTAGACTACGCTGCTAGTCTGGTTGCTGCGTCTGTGTCTGTCCGTCCTCCGTCTGTCGGGGGTGAGTGTGCTCTTGGCACGGACGTTCTTGAGGACAGACAGGAGGAGTTTGAGTGCTTTGCTGCTTCTGTACCTCATCTCGTGTCCATGCTGCTGGCCCCTGAGGGAGACCCGGATGCACTAGACATCCCGACCCCGCGCTCTTACGCAGAGGCGATAGAGGGTCCCTACTCCTCTCAGTGGCAGGCAGCCATGGACACAGAGATGGCTTCCTGGAAGTCCACAGGCACCTACGTAGACGAGGTTCCCCCACCTGGGGCGAACATCGTCAGTGGCATGTGGATCTTCAGGGTGAAGCGGCCGCCGGGTTCTCCGCCTGCCTTCAAGGCGCGTTACGTTGCACGTGGCTTCAGTCAGCGACAAGGAGTTGACTTCTTTCAGACCTTCTCCCCTACCCCGAAGATGACCACTCTTCGAGTACTGCTGCACATTGCTACTCAGCGTGACTACGAGCTCCACTCGCTTGACTTCAGCACAGCCTTCCTACAGGGCAGCCTGCACGAGGAGATCTGGCTGCGCCGCCCACCTGGCTTCACTGGGTCGTTTCTAGCTGGTACCCAGTGGAGCCTCCGGCGGCCAGTCTACGGTCTCCGCCAGGCGCCCCGTGAGTGGCACGACACGCTCAGGACGACTCTTGCTTCTCTTGGTTTTGCTCCTTCCACTGCTGACCCTTCTCTGTTTCTACGCACTGACGCTACTCTTCCACCGTTCTACGTTCTCGTGTACGTAGACGACCTCGTCTTTGCTACTGCTGACACGGAGGCACTTGCCCACGTGAAGTCCGAGCTGCAGAAGAGACATACGTGCACAGACCTGGGTGAGCTGACAAGCTATCTTGGCTTGCGGATCACCCGGGACAGAGCACAGCGCACCATTACCTTGACTCAGTCACACATGGTGCAGCAGGTCCTTCAGCGCTTCAGCTTCACGTACTCCTCGCCACAGTCTACTCCTCTGCCTACCGGTCACTTGCTCTCAGCTCCACCTTCGGACGAGTCCGTAGAGCCAAGTGGCCCGTATCCAGAGCTTGTGGGCTGCCTCATGTACCTGATGACTTGCACACGACCTGACCTCGCATACCCTCTCAGCCTTCTGGCTCGCTACGTGGCTCCCGGCAGGCACCGAAAGGTGCACTGGGATGCTGCGAAGAGGGTGTTGCGATACTTGTGCAGTACATCGGGCATGGGGCTCGTGCTTGGAGGATGGGCTCGAGTTGTTCTCACTGGTCACGCTGACGCCTCCTGGGTTGACGACTTGGCTACGCAGCGGTCGTCACAGGGCTACACCTTCAGTCTTGGCTCCGGTTCTGTCTCTTGGCGGTCTACCCGCTCTTCTTCTGTTCTCAGCTCCAGTTGTGAGGCTGAGATCTACGCTAGGGCCATGGCTGCACAGGAGCTACGCTGGCTTACCTACCTGCTGACCGACTTGGGAGAGGCACCTCGTTCTCCTCCAGTTCTGTACGTCGACAACAAGGCCATGCTGGCCTTGTGTCAGGAGCACAGACTGGAGCACAGAACGAAGCACATTACTCTGCGCTACTTCCTTGCTCGAGAGTTGCAGCAGCGTGGCCAGCTTCGTCTTGCGTACGTGGCCTCTCAGGCCAACACTGCTGATGTTTTCACCAAGGCACTTCAGCCTTGTGATCATCAACGTTTCTGCACTGTGTTAGGCCTTGTACCTACTGTGCCTCACTTGCTTTCTGCCTGACTCTGCCTGTACTGTACTCTTGATACATATACCTGCATGCTTACTCTTGCTAGGTTTTGTTCTGTTTATTGTTTGTTTTCTTTTATATGACTCTGCATATGAACTGGCCTTGTGGCCATTTGCTTGTGCTCAGACTGCGTGGTGACTTTGTGATCCACCCTGAGCTTGCTTTGTCTTTCTTGACTGGTCTTGTTACCTCTTGTTCTCCCCCACTTTGCCTATGGGGGTGTGTCAAACTTATATCTGCTATAGTCTGTTTAGGCTGTAGTGGGGTAGTTCTTAGAGGGTACAACACTTTTGTGTTCTCTACTTGTACCCATCTCATTTCTAGTTCAACCATTCCATTCTCGATTCTAACAAAACATGCACGTGTATATATATAGATCACAGTACAAGCAAAGTCACGCAGTGAGTAAGTGAGGCAAAGTAGGCACAATGCCTAAAACAGTAGAGAAGCGTTGATGATCACCAGACTGAAGTGCCTTGGTGAATATATCAGCAGTGTTGGCTGTAGTCACCACGTACGCCAGACGAAGCTGACCACGCCGCTGCAACTCTCGAGCAAGGAAGTATCGCAGAGCGATGTGCTTCGTTCTGTGCTCCAGTCTGTGCTCCTAACACAAGGCAATCATGGCCTTATTGTCTACGTACAGAACTGGAGGCGAACGAGGCTGCTCTCCCAAGTCAGTCAGCAGGTAGGTGAGCCAGCGTAGTTCCTGTGCAGCCATGGCCCCGGCGTAGATCTCAGCCTCACAACTGGAACTGAGAACCGAAGACAAGCGGGTAGACCGCCAGGAAACAGAGCCGGAACCAAGGCTGAAGGTGTAACCCTGTGACGATCGCTGTGTAGCCAGGTCGTCAACCCAAGAAGCGTCTGCCTGACCAGTGAGGACAACTAGACCCCGTCCTCCAAGCACGAGCCCCATGCCCGATGTACTGCACAAGTAACGCAGTACCCTCTTCGCAGCATCCCAGTGCACCTTTTGGTGCCTACCAGGAGCCACGTAGCGAGCCAGGAGGCTGAGAGGGTACACGAGGTCAGGTCGTGTGCACGTCATCAGGTACATGAGGCAGCCCACAAGCTCTGGGTACGGACCACTTGGCTCTACGGACTCGTGCAAAGGTGGAGTTGAGAGCGAGTGGCCGATAGACAGAGGCGTGGGCTATGGCGAGGAGAATTGGAAGCCGAAGCGCTGAAGGACCTGGTGCACCATGTGTGACTGAGTCAGGGTGATGGTGCGCCGTGCTCTGTCTCGGGTGATCTGCAAGCCAAGATAGCTGCCCAGTTCACACAGGTCAGTGCAGGTGTGTCTCTTCTGTAGCTCAGACTTCACAAGGGTCAGTGCCTCAGTGTCAGCAGTGGCAAAGACGAGGTCGTCGACGTACACGAGGACGTAGAACGACGGCAGCGAAGTCTCGGTGCGTAGAAACAGCGACGGGTCAGCAGTCGAAGGAGTAAACCCCAGAGCCGCAAGTGTAGTTCTCAGTGTGTCGTGCCACTCACGGGGCGCCTGGCGGAGACCGTAGACTGGCCGCCGGAGGCTCCACTGGGTACCAGCTAGAAACGACCCAGTGAAGCCAGGTGGGCGGCGCAGCCAGATCTCCTCGTGCAGGCTGCCCTGTAGGAAGGCTGTGCTGAAGTCAAGCGAGTGGAGCTCGTAGTCACGCTGAGTAGCAACGTGCAGCAGTACTCGAAGAGTGGTCATCTTCGGGGTAGGGGAGAAGGTCTGAAAGAAGTCAACTCCCTGTCGCTGACTGAAGCCACGTGCAACGTAACGCGCCTTGAAGGCAGGCGGAGAACCCGGCGGCCGCTTCACCCTGAAGATCCACATGCCACTGACGATGTTCGCCCCAGGTGGGGGAACCTCGTCTACGTAGGTGCCTGTGGACTTCCAGGAAGCCATCTCTGCGTCCATGGCTATCTGCCACTGAGAGGAGTAGGGACCCATAATCGCCTCTGCGTAAGAGCACGGGGTCGGGATGTCTGGTGCATCCGGGTCTCCCTCAGGTGCAATCAGCATGGACACGAGATGAGGTACAGCAGCTGCAAGACACTCAAAGTCCTCCTGCCTGTCCTCAAGGACGTCCGTGCCAAGAGCACACTCACCCCCGATGGACGGAGGACTGGCAAACTCAGACTCAGCAACAAGAGCAGTGGCGTAGTCTAGACGACAGGCAGCAGCAAACTCAACCAGCTCAGCAACGAGGGCAGACGCAGAAGTGGACTCAAGAGAAGGTTCATTGACAACAGTGGCGAGGAGACGAGAGACAGCGGGACTGGCAGCACGAGCGAGGTCAAACTCAGGGTCAGGGACGGCAGGAAAAGAGGACTCAGGAGGAGGCGGAAGAGGAACACGCAGTGGAACAGAGGAAGGACGAAGTGCCATATCGTGGGTGCCGGGGACAGGAGGAGGACGCGGACGAGAAGCCCGACACCAGTGCGAACAGCGCGAACAGGCAAGGCAGGACGAGACTCAGGCGCACGACGCTCTGTAAAAGAGTCTGTCTGCTCAGCGTAGGGAGAAAGAGCAGGCAGTGGGGAGCCTGGCTGTAACTGTGGCTGCGACAGGCAAGGCGGTGGACTTAGTAAGCTAGGAGGAAGGTCAGTAGAAGACGGGAGACCAAGAACCTGGCGATGCAGGGGAACAAAAAACGGTCGTGGCCGCACAGTGCCACCAGCACCAGTACCACCTGACACAGCACCCCCAGCTCCAGCACCTCCAGCTCCAGGGTCAACAACTCCAGTGTCTCCAGCCCCAGCACCTCCAGCTCCAGCGCCACCAGCGCCAGTGTCTCCAGCTCTAGCGCCAACGACTCCAGTGTCTCTAGCTCCAGCGCCTCCAGCTCCAGCGCCACCAGCGCCAGTGCCTCCAGCTCCAGCGCCTCCAGCCCCAGCACCACCAGGCTCCGCAGGGTCTCCAGCTCCAGCTCCTCCAGCTCCAGCGCCCCCAACACTACTAGTCCCGGCAGCTCCAGTACCCCTGGTACGAGCACCTCCAGGACCAGCAGCTGCAGCACCTCCGGTACCACCAGCTCCAGCAGTAACTCCAGTTCCTCCAAGACGAGTAGTTGTGGCTGGCTCCCCCGTCTACGAATATTTTAACTATATCTGTCCCAATTTTCCCACTAAGTAGTATGGGGCTATCTACCATGGTACCCTTCTTATTCGACCGGGTGTGGTCGATTGCGTGAACCGGCACATGTCAAAATAGTAGCTAGGAGAGATTAGGAGGCATGCTTAGGGTTCAATGTCGAGAGAGCTTTGGCAAAGGGAAAGTGTCGAGAAAGAAGAAAGGTGTGGTTTCACTATTGAGCAAGGTACAAATAGGGAACAAGGGAGGTGCACCACCTACAGGAAATACCTCAAACACTACAGTAACTACAACAAATTGTTTATATAATAAACAGAAGTTTAACACACCCCCTAAACAGTTAGCTGCAGGAACCAGTACAAGGACACCCCCTGAAGTGGTACACCAGACGCAGCGAAGGAAGGAGAGGGCTAGTGAAGAGGAGGAGGGACCATGAGAGGAGAGGAGGTGGTGGGTGGCGGCTGTTGCTGCTGGCACACGGGAAACTGGAGCAACTGGCACACTGGCAAATGGAGCAACTGGCACACGGGCAACTGGAGTAACTGGCTCCGCGGCTAAGCGAGCGGCTGGAGCAACTGACTCACGGGCGACAGGAGCAACGGGCTCACGGGCAACTGGCACAACGGTCTCACGGGCGACTGGAGCTGCTGGCTTCATGGCGTCCACCCCCCTACAACTTCCCACATTCCCCCAAACCTCCCTGTCACACCCCTCAGCATCCCTACCGCCACGCCCTCAACTCCCCTACACCCTCCCGCCACCCCCCCCCCCAAGCGGCATGTGCAGTAGTGGGAGAGAGAGGAGGAGAGGCGGCAGCAGTTCACTCACACCCGCCACCCCCATACCCTCCCCCCACTGCTGCACCCACAGCAGGGGGATGGAGGAGAAGGGGGGGCGGGGGGGCTGGTCCTGCAGATCCCCTCCCCCCCACTGCTGCACCCGCAGCAGGGGGATGGAGGAGAAAGGGGTGGCGGGGGTGCTGGTGCTGCAGTTCCCTTCCTGTCACCCCCTTAACCTCCAAGCTCCCGCCACCCCCATACCACCCCCCCCCCCCACTGCTGCACCCGCAGCAGGGGGATGAAGGAGAAGGGGGGGTGGGGGGGGGGCGGTGCTGCAGATCCCCTCCCCCCCACTGCTGCACCCGCAGCAGGGGGGTGGAGGAGAAGGGGGGGGGCGGGGGGGCTGGTGCTGCAGATCCATTCCTGCCACCCCCTTAACCTCCAAGCTCCCCCCCCCCCCCCTCTCCCAACACAGCAACAAGTGCGGCAGGGAGAGAGAGGAGGAGGTGGTGGGCGGATGACCACTCACACCCGCCACCCCCATACCCTCCCCCCCACTGCTGCACGCGCAGCAGGGGGGGGGAAGGAGAGGCGGAGGGGGGGGGGGGGGGGCTGCTGACTTGGTGACGAAGCAGAGCAGCGGGGCGCTGGAGGTGCAACCTCCCCCCAACACCACTCTTGCGTCCCCCCAACACACCCCCCCCCCCCCCCCTTTCCCCCCGGCCAAACTGCTGCACGCGAAGTAGGAGAGGGAGAAGGAAGTGGGCAGCGGGGACGACGGGAAGCAGGGCAGCGGGGCCCCCGCGCGACGGGTAGAGAACCGTCGCACGCTGGGGGCGAGCGACGGGAAGAAACCGCCACACGCCCGGGGCGTGCGACGTGCAGAAAACCGACGCACGCCCGGGGCGTGCGACGGGCAGAAACCGACGCACGCCCGGGGCGTGCGACGGGCAGAAACCGCCACACGCTCGGGGCGCGTGACGGGCAGGGGTGCTGCATGACGAGCAGCGCGTCTGGTGGGCCCATAATAGTAGGTCCTAAGATCATAACCACTCTGATAACATGTCAAAATAGTAGCTAGGAGAGATTAGGAGGCATGCTTAGGGTTCAATGTCGAGAGAGTTTTGGCAAAGGGAAAGTGTCGAGAAAGAAGAAAGGTGCAAATAGGAAACAAGGGAGGTGCACCACCTACAGGAAATACCTCAAACACTACAGTAACTACAGCAAATAGTTTATATAATAAACATAAGTTTAACAGCACAATCACTCGGTGAGGGTCAGTTGGGTCGGGCGAGCGGCGTGACCTGTCAGTAGAGGGCCCGTCTGCTACTGACTCCCAGCGTTTCCCTGCTACTTGGCCTGTTTCTGCTACTCAGCTTCCCCCTTTCCCTTAGCATTTTCCGGGCATTCGCTTTTGCAGTGTCCCAGCCGATTGCACGCGAAGCAGCGCCCTTTAAACGGTGCGACAGCGGCATTCGCGGCGACGGCACGTATCGTGGCATGCTCGTTCGTCCCACAAGACCGATGTCCCCATTTGCTGTTATTTCCGTAGGACCCCGGCCTCGGTCGGCGGAAGAAATCGAGTTTCTCCGCCATAGCGAGAATCTCCTGAAAGTCGGTGACGCCGCGGAGCTGGATTTCTTGGGCGATTTCGTGCTTCAGGCCGCCGATGTAGCGGTCGATGCGTTCGCCTTCGTGCATATAGCCCACCTGCTCACACAGCGCCAGAAACCCGCTAGTGTAGTCCTGGACAGAACCGAGCTGGCGCCAAGTGCGGAGCCTCTGACGCGCCGCGATCGAAGCTGCAATCAGCTCGAAACGAGCGCGCAGACCTGCGCACCACGTGTCCCACGTGCGATATTGGGGCACCTCCATGAAATACGACGGCGCCCAGGGTCCAGTTTGTCCTTTCCGTGTCGGTAGAGTCGCGTAGTCCATCGGCTTCGTGACGATGATGCGCCGCCAATCCATGGCGGGTCCGCGCAGCAGCGACACGGCGTAACGAATCTTCGTCGTATCCTCCGAGACGTAGTTTGCGTCGAAGAAGACGTTCATGGTGAATAACCACGCCTGAACGGTAGGACCACCCCGTTGACTCGGGTCAAAGCAAGGCGGACGCTGCGACTTCAGCGGCATCGGCGATGGCAGTGCTGTCTCGGCGGTCGGCACCGAAATCGTGACGTGAGGTTGGCTTCTGGCCGCATTCGTCGCTTCGGGGTGTGTCGCGCCGTGATCGTCGTCTCTGTCGTTGCGGGTGACGCCATCACTAGCCGCGCTCGAGGGTTGCCCCACGCTTCTGTGTTGTGATGCTTGTCGTGTGGGTTGTCCTGGTGTGCCTGGTGCTTGTGATTGTGCTTGTTGTGCTCGTGCGACGTCATTCTGCAGGGAAGTTCGTTCTGCCGTCATCGCCGCGATTTCTTCGGATCTTTTGTGCAGTTGCTGCAGCAGTTCGTTCATACGCTCCTGCGTGAGGCTCGTGACGTCAATGTGTTCGGCCATTCCGAAGGGCGTCGGCTCAGCTTAGTCTAGGCGCAGTCGTGGCTGCACGTGTTTACGAGAGTACGCGAGGACAGCGGCTCCTAGGTGCTAAGGGGCGTGAGTCCCTTGGAGCAAAAATCAAAGTTGATTTCCTGGGGTGCGGAGATGCGCGGTCCGAAAAGGTAAGTGGCTCTGATAACCAAGTGTTACGGGTGCAATGGAACGAGGTAGCGAGGATTGCACTATGTGGGTCAAAGGTACAAAGTACGAGCGAAGGCATGAGCGAATACTTATGTGCGAAAACATGCAACGGTTACGTTGTGCGTGCGAGCTAGCTAGTGCTAGGATGGCATCGAGGTTCGGGCTAGTCCCGAAGCGTAGGCCGACTCGGCCAGGCCTGCGGTGCATGGTTTGGTAAAACAGTGCGCGCGAAATTGGCGAAGCCCCGTTAGCAGTAACGGGTGAACAACGGCTGCTGCTGTACGCGATGTTGATGGTCGCGGTAAGGAATGTCGAGAAAATTCCTTACATAAGGAAAAAACGGACCAGCTGTTTACAACCCCAAAACGTCTGTCAGGAGCCTGCCCCATTTACTACCAGGCAGTCTACGAACATACTAAAGTGTGGCCTCAACCAAAGTGTTGCTGCTTATGCCAGAAAGAAGACCCTACATTTTTTACATGAAGGGAGAACAATGCAACGGAAGCAATGAATGAAAATAGAATAAGGGTTTATTCCTGTGGGGACACTTGTGTCTCAATCCCCGTTTTCCCGAGTCGCGCCTGTTAATTTTCCCAATGTTGTGTCACAAACATCGAATTTACCGCGATGTAGGGCGACATATTGGCAGGTTCAGTTGGACACGTTTCACTGGCGGGGATCAAAAAGAGATGTACAGGTGTGTGCATTTGACTGGGTGACAGTACACCCGTATTTTCAACCTCCGAGCAGGGGCGTGGTTTCGATGCGCGGGATCTTTTCCCTCGCAAAATTGGCATTTTCTGATGTCCAGGTGCATGTGGTCGTGTCGGGCATTTCGAGTCGCGTGCGATTCTTTAACAATGACGGGTCGTTTCACAATTCGACAGCGATGTCAGCGCGTTTCACGCTGACCAATAATAAATACAGTACAAGTCGCCGAAAGCCGATTCGCATTTGGGACACAACACAGTTTATGTTGTTTTTGGGTGTCACAAAGTGATTGAGACACGAGTGTCCCCACAGGAATGCACCCTAAGCTCACATTTCATACAATTTGTTGTTCTCATCCTGACCCCACTCTCACCTTGTCTAGAACCATGGTCTCTCTACCCGAGCTTCACTTATTTCTCAAAGGCATTGAGAAGCCTTGAGTCAGAACAGCGTTTGTGCTATTGCTGTGCATGAGAAGCATATTGAAACGGGAAGAGCGATGTGCAATTTGGTGTTGTGTTAGACCCCCTCTGGTTCATCACACCGTGCGCTCTTTAGCGACGCCCATTTAGGCGATCTTGCCAATTCCTGCAGCCTTTTCTGCATTGTCAGCTTGCACCAGCGCAGCCTTGAGCTTATCCGTGAGCTGAGTAACCTTCTTGTCTGCGATAGCCTGGCTCTGTTTCGCCTTCGCCAAGCGCGACATCGTGTCAGAACCGCCTTTTGCTTCTTCGCCTGGTAATCGTCAACAGACTTTTGCGCGTCAGCGAGAGCAGCTAGCAAGTCGTTGTACACCTGGCTGGCGACGCTAACCGCAGCTCTTGCATCGTCCACTGCCATCTGAAAAACGCTCTCGACCTGCGGACCGAGCGTCATCAAATCGTTCAATTCCATTCGCGCGCGCCCCAGCCGCGCCTGCGCGCGCTGATCTTGCGCCACGATGTCCGGATAAACCTCCTCCACAGATTTCCGCGAACTCTGCGCTTCCGCGAGCGCCGCCTCTTCCACGGGCGAGGGGTTCTCATTAAGAGCCTTTTCCGCGTCAGCTTCCGCTTGCGCGGCCTCCTGCACGACGTTCCGCCATTCCTGTAGCAGGGCCGTCGTCATGCTCGCGCGTCGAGTAGCGTCGCTGACCGCCTTTTGCGCCGCCGGGATTTGCGGGTGCTTCGACGGATCAGCCTTGAACGCCGCGAGGTCCGCGATCCGAAGAGCAAGAATCTTGTTTGCGATATCGAGGTCGTACTGTGCATCCGAGACGCTACTGTTTGTGTTAGAGACGCTTGTAACGAGGTCGTTGAGAGCCGAATCGTCCGGGCTCTGGAGATCGGACAGCGCTTGCGTGGAGTTGGCTACTTCGTCCGCGTTTTTGGCGGCGTCCGCTTGCGCGGTTTTCAGGTCCGTCGCCACTTGATCTGCAGCGGCGCGCAGATTCCTGGCTTTGGCGACGAGAAACGCGTTCTGGGCGGCGGCGCCTTGAGGAGCGGCGAGAAGCGTGACGAAGCACGCCAAAAAATCTGCCGCAAGAGCAACACGTTCAGTCAACCTCATGTTGTCGATATTTAGGATCGAAGCAGCTCGATTGTTTGCAGGACTTCGCTCGAGAAATTGTGGAAATCCGGCGGCGCGAGCACTACTCGTAGTCTCTTCTCGAGGCTGTGCACGATGGGAGCTGCGGAGAGGGAAAGCACGTGGCTCTTGCTGGATAAGCACGGCGAGGGAGAGTGATAGGCAAGCAACCGAGATGTTAACAGTAAGGACTGTTGAAAAGGAGCAAGAGTGAAGTGTGAGAGCGGGATGGTTCTGCTAAGTACAAAGCGGCCAACCCGCATGTTGTCTAGTCGAGCTGTACTCCGCTGTGTTAGATCGTGCGCCGCGGCGCATTACTAGGCTCTGTTAGCCTGATGCCGCCCGTGCACTCCAGACTGGCATATTTCGAAGGTAACTGCCCATAAACATATAGACCAATCCTTTTGAAGTTTTTATTTTTAATTTTCACGGAAAGCAAACGTATCTTACATTGACCAGGCGGAGTTGTGCTCCTCGGAGAGAAGGAACTGGAAGCCAATAGAGAAAACTCTACTTTTGGCTGTACCGTTGACTGGAGCAACTCACAGTGAGCTGTGTCTCGCTTTCTGTGGTGTGGTGGCAAGGGGCAACCTGCAGAGGCCATGCTCGATGAGCCATGTGTTGGAGTCAGGCCATCGCGAATCGCGATCCGCGGCGCGATTCCGCTCGCGACTCGTCTCGCGTCTCCCATGCCTTGCCCCACAGGTCATTGTGATGGAAAGCTTTGCAAAATGCGTTGACTCCAGGCGACCACACTTGCAGCACTCCTCGAACCGCATTCGCCTCGGCGTAGCCTCGTTCGGACTTTGTGTAGTCTAGTGACTTCAGAAAAGCATTGGGTTGCGTTCAGGTTCGATATTATACTGCACTGTACACTCATTGCAGTCTCCCACCAACAGCTTACGTCAAGTTAGTGTGGAGTGTAAATCAAGGGCTGGAGCCATATGCAACAGCAATGGGACCTGTACATGGACAAGACGCAACGCAATACAACTGCCGAAGATCCGATGTTTAGGTAAGTCTCAGAAACCAGGTGCGGGATTATTCGAACCTTCCTTGGTGCGCGGTGGAAATAGCTTGGGAATCGCCGCCCCTCAACTCGTAGGTTTGTCCATCACCCAGTTACGCAAAAAAAAAAAAAAAAAAAAAAAAAAAAAAAAAACCTAAAAGATCGCACCAGTCTCGCCTAGATCGTCTCCTCCAACGCGCCGCTGAATTGCTGGCGCGACTCGCAATGTGTGAACTCCAATGCCAGTTGGAATTTGGGCTTCTCGAGATTTTGATTGGAACCCGCTACCCCCGCGGCCCGCCCCTCCTCCCCCTCTCACCTACCCAACCCAACCCAACCCCAATCCGCCCCCAATCGAACCCACCTTGTTTTCTCAAGGTTCTTCCAAGGGAGTGGTTTCTCCCCCAGAAGTACCGACGGCGGATCTCCCATTCACCGACCGAAGTCACGAGTAGACCTATGGGGGAGAGCGTCCTTAGGGTAACTCCTCGAATCGCACAAAACAATAACCACCACGAAGTCCATTCGGCCCTTCTCGAACACTCTCGACACTGGTTACTCCCCTCACTTCGACTGTTCGTCAGGCCAAATTGCACGTCGCCAAACCGCGACACCGTGGGAAACCGTTCCACACACATTCTGTTCCTGGTCCCTTACTTAGAAGGCGTGCTCTCATACCTGCGTATAAGATACAGACTCCCAAAGCAAGTTCGACATCAGATTCAAAGCCGCACATCAATATCATCATCCCGATAGTAAAAACTTCTTCATGCGCCTAGATTCACGGAAATCCATCACCTTGAGCCAACGAACTCTCACATTCAGCTACATTCGCCTCATTTTGTAGACAAGCGCGGTCAACCCGGTCAATCTGGCATGATGGCCGCTCGTCGGCTCACCAAGCTCGCCCTTCTGCTCCTCATCGCACTCGCTACTACGAGCAACTTAAATCCCGGCATCCTCGCCGACGCGCAAAGCCTGAGCGCCTCGCAAGCCGCGTACATCGCTTCCAAGGCGAAGACGCTTCGCGCGCAGGCCAATCAGGCGAAGGCTGACCTGGACAAGGCGCAGGCGGTGCTCGACACACGCCTGGCGGACGAGCGCGACGCGGCGAAGAAATCCGCGGACGCGGACGCAGAGGCGGACGCCGCCATGGCGGATTTGAACGAGAAAAAGGCGGCGCTGGAGCAGGCGAAGCAGGAGCAGGAGGTGACGCGTCAGGCGGCGATTGAGGCGAAGCAGACGACGAAGGACGAGCGCGAGTACTACGATGAGCTCGATTCGCAAGCCCAGGAGGCCGTTTTTGACGAAGCGGAAGCGGCGAAAGACATATTAGATGCTCAAAATCGACTGGAAACGACGAAAATGATAATGAGTGAGCAAACGAAGATCGCCGCGGAGGCGCTCGCCGAATCTACCTCCGCGGCTCGGAGCGCGGCGAAGCTCGGCACTCCCGAGGCGAAGGCGTACCAGCTGGAAGCGTACAACATCAAGCTGCAATCGGATCGAATCTTAGTGGCGGTTCAGAAGCAGGCGGCAAACGCGGAGTATCGAGTTCAGTCGCGAACGGCGGAGCACGACAGTAAGGTTCAGGACAAAGCCGACACGCGAAGCGCGGCCGACGAGCAGAAGGCGGTGAAGGAGAAAGCGGAGAAGGACGAGAAAGACTCGCTCGCGATGTACCAGCAGAAAATTGTTAGCACTAAGGCGGCGGACACGGCCGTGAAAGCGTCGAACGTGATAGCGCAGCAAAAGCTGGCCGTGCAGCGCAGCGCGAAGGCGGTTCTTAATACGAAGGTGGCGCTTCGCGCGAGTCAGGAGAAGACGGTGGGGGCGCTGACGACCAGGTTTAACTCGTTCAAGGCGAATGCGGATAACGCGGAGGCTGATGCCAACAAAAAGGGTGTGAAGTTTGACTGATTGAATCTCGGCTGAATGAAGAGGAAGCACATTGATATGGGGAATGGGGAGTGCGTGTGGTGGCGGGGATGCTGCTGCTTGTGAATGGATGGAACCAGTGTGGCGATTCGTAAAACGGTGGGTTCGTTTTCTGTAAGAAACTCAGGAGAGTCCCAAGGAGCAACGTCCATTCCGCGCACAAGCGGATGGTTCAATAAACCCAGCATGCACACTCCCCTCTTTGCTTTCCTTGTTGGAGCTGTTTGCGAATGTTGTCAATTACGGTATGAGTTCAAAAATTGTGGTAATTCCTTTCTCACAAAACGATCTCTCTCAACAAATTCCTTAGGGTTGCGGAATGAAGAAGGGGTGTGCGTGGGAGGGAGGGAAGTGATTTGGTAAAGCGCGCTCTGCCGAGCTTCATGGGCGCTGAAGTTGGAGGTAAAGGAAATTGGACAATAGCAATAGGCGCAAAAAATTAAGGTGATACGACCAGAAAGAGAATCGGAGATTGATATCCACATCAAGTACTCCCAAGACGATGTGTAGCACAGCTTTTATTGATAGAGGGCCTAGCTACAATGATCTACATGTTACAACAGTATAGTAGATGCAAGGTTGCCACCACTATATGAACTATAATCAACTAGCAAAAACAGCAGCTGCCAAAGTCGCCACAAACGCTGCTACACCAGCGACTCCCATACGTGCCGCCCCCTTATAAGTCATCGCACTTGGGTTGCTTTTCGGCACAGGCTCAGAAGCCCACGGTGTACCCACATCAGGAGGTGGCGGGTCATGTGCTGCTCCGGTAATATAAGGAAGAGGAGGGTTTTCAGGGAGTGGTGCAAGGTTCGGATCCTCTGGGAGTGGGAACCATTGGCAAGCGTTGGATGCATTGCCGCTGTCCATCGAACGGCCTATGGAGGCCGCGTATTTCTTAGTGTCTACCGAGCCGTAGGGGCACTCCTTAGGGACGTATAGCGGGTCGCAGCAGGCGGGTTGCTCGGGGAGGGCGGCAGGGCCACCGTAGCAATTTTTCTGTTGTGGTGCAATGGGGGAAAGGTGGGGAGGGGGAGTGGGCGGGAGGGAGGGGAAGGGGAGGGAAGGGTGGGAGAACAGAGGGGAGGAAAGTTCAACAACTGGAATTAGGAAAGCAAGGGTAGGAAGGAGAAGAACACAAAAACAACAGGCATGCCGATACGCTTTCAGGGAGGGTTAGGAAGAAAAGCAATTCCTGCTTACCTGGAACTCACCTGTCAAAGGGATAAAGCCGGATTCTCACCTCAGAAACGATAAAGGCGACATTCCCAATGCCGAGTTTCTGCACGAGAGGAGTGAAGAGGCGCCCTAGCAGGATCTCCTTAGTGGGGAAGCCCGCTCCGACCAGCACAGTGCCCACTGGGGAGGAGAGATGGGGGAGGAGAAATGCGGGGAGAGATGGGCAGGTTGAGAGATTGGGAAGGGTTGAGAGGGGCACGAGAGGGGTGAAGAGGGGTGTTAGCAGGAGCTCATTGGTGTGGAAGCCTGCCTCGTCTAGCCAAGTGCCTACTGAGGGATGAAAGCTGAGCAGAGGTGAAAGGAAAGTTACTAGATTATAATTTGTTGGTCTAACGTGAGGGGTGCAGTGAAAAAAAAAAAAAAAAAAAAAAAAAAAAAAGACTGCCAAAACAAATTGATACTCACGTGAGACGTCTTTGCAGTAGCCAAACACTTCTTGCGCGTACGTCGGACACACGCGCAGAACGGGTCTGCCGGCCTTCACGAACACGTAGTTGCCGGAATCTGTGACGGAATATTGGGGCGGACATAACGAGCGGCGAACGGAAACATACTTGACTGAGTAAATGCGCCTGCCGTCGGTTGTGACATTCCCAAACGAAAAGAAATGAGTGAACAACAGGGAAGAGGCGAGGTAGGTGGTTTTGCTTGGTAACGCGGAGCTGACGGACGTAACGACGTACGTACCGGGGTTACAGGTCAACGCGCAAAGGAGCTGTTCGAGATGAAACTGGCAGTCGTCCATGCCGTACAGATAGTCGCACGCCTGCATGCGAGGCACGAAAAAGAAGATTAAGGAGAGCGTACGAGGGAACACGCGTGTTACACGGAAAAAGGGTGGTTTACGGGCTTGTAATTGTTTCTGCAGGCGCTGCATGAGTACTAATGAACCAGAATTGTGACGGAAAAAAACCTGACGAGGAACGTTGTTTCTGAGTGGTCGACCTCGTTTGTGTATGGGGTTTCTCATGAAAACGCTCTTGAGCTAAATGGGAGCAGCTCCAGGATAGCGGTCTTACAGGCACGACTACTTGAAAAAAAAAATCAAATTCCTTTTGAAAGCGCTTAGAAGGATGTTAACGTGCTTCGGAGGGCCCAAATGTTCCGTCACCCACCGCAAAATATATGCTACGTAAGGTGATTCCCGAGAACTCACCTTCATTCATGGGCCCTAAAGGCGTGGGCAGCTGCGGCATGGTGATAGAAACGACAGAACCCACTTGTACCGCTACTACTTACCGAGTTATTTCTATTACGTACCGTAGTTCCTGAGTAGTCAACTTCGTTCATGGGCCCTAGCGGCGTGAGCAGCTGCGGCATGATGATGGAAACGTTCGCCGACACCCCCGCGAGCGCGTTTTGAATCTCCTTGCAGTCCGTGCAGCACGACGCAGCCGCGGCATCCATGCAGCGGCGGTACGGGACCGTGGGAAGCGACGGCGGCTGCTTCGTTAAAGGACATAGGGGATACTGTTGCGCGGTGGATATACGCGTTAGTGAGAAGACGAAAGACACGAGGAAGGCGAAGGCCGGAAGGACGGGCCGCATGTGGCGCTTCATGGTGACGAGATGAGGCCAAAGCGAGAAGTAATTAATCTCTAGCGAGTGAGATGGTAATCTTGACCGCAGTTCTGCTGATGGTGTGACCGCTTATGGTTCAACTGAACTTGAGTTGAGTCGAGTCCGTGGTACACACCGGATATTTTCACCAAGCTTCGAGGTCTGAATGTTTAGGCGTTTCAATTTGAAATGGGACTTGAGAAGGACGAGGTCTTCACTGTTCGTACGTTTAACACTTCTCAACAACAGACTGAGATGGGGGCATTGACTACTATTTAGGCGCCTCAAGCTTGCCACTTCCCAGGGTTGAACAGATGCAATGAGAAACTCGAGCTTGAATTGGGGACGACGACTGAACGTGCAGGGGGAATGGTGTTCATGGCAGTGGAAGCTGTGTTGAGTCTATATTTAAAGAGGTTACGAGCGTTTCAATGCGTTTTAGAACTGTTCCTGTTATCTTTTGACGGTTCGATATGGCTTTGAGGAGACTATCCCCTAAAGTAAGGTGGAATGAATGACATTGGAGGCATGTCGCGTCGCGTCACGTCGCGTCACATTGAGGAGGGCTCGTTGGTGGTTCTGATGGACACGCGCAGCGTCGAGTCCGAGTGTCAAAGGTCGGTCGCACGGCGCGTCGTTCGTTTGTGTGACCAATTGAAAAGGTTTCGTGGCTGAAGCCCGACGCGAAATAGTCAAGCGGCGAAGACTAGCGAACTCATTAGCTTTTTCGCCTACGGAAAGCTATGAACTGCTGGTAATGTTTCGCCAAACAACGTTCTCCGTATTGCGCGAAACGTGCTCACCACACAAAGGAAAAGCGCTAAGTGCGGTCAACCAACGAAAGTGCACGAGCCGCCATGGAAGGATACAGTACGACGTGGCTTCCCTTGCACTCGTACAAGCGGGCTTCACTACTGTAAGGGTTTAGCGGAATAATTATGTACCAAGAAAAGAATGTTAGAATCTGTTACAGGTGCAATCAATCGAGCTAGCTAGTGCTACGCTGGCGCGAGGTTCGGGCTAGTCCCGAAGCGTAGGCCGACTCGGCTGCTCCAGCAGTGTGAGCAGGGTCATCCTTAGGTTTTGAACCTGCCTGATGCATCAGATGGTGTGGTTTTTTCTGACAGATATATTGCACTGCGTGCTGACGCACGCAGTGCAATGAGTCAGCGGGCAAGGAAAAAAATAAAACCCACTCGGAAGGCATGTCATTCGGGAGGCATCAACCCTAAAATTTTAGGGTTGAGGCTCCCGAACGGCATGGAGTCCGAATGGGTTTTAGTTTTTTTCTGCCCGCGGTCAGCATGCTGACTCACTCAGTAGCGTCGTCTAGCGAAACGGTAGCGCTACCGAGTGCTACCGACGCTACCAAGTGTAATATATTGTCTGATGCATCCGAATTTCTTTCAAAACATTTCTGCTGAATCAGAAAACTCTATAATTAAATTTCTGATCTATTTTCTTAGAGCCCTCCTCATTTCACAGAGTTCTGTACCTTAACGAAGGAATTGCAAAGAAAGTCGAGTTCGGAACTCGACGAATGCTCGCCATTGTGAAGCCAATCGAAACTAACTATGCTACTTTTGTGTACAGCAATAGGGTTAGGTAACACTTCAGATAACTGACCGAACTCCATTCACATACGAAACACCCTTCTACATTGAAACTCGGTATTAGACGAACCAAAACAGGTTCCTGATTGATCAGATGGAATAAAAAAACATTTATTATCAATCAGAAAATTAAAAAAATTCATTTCTGGAAAATATGATGAACTGGTAAAAATCTGTCTGAATATCGGACAAACAGAGAGAAAATTTCTGCTAGCGACGACCCTGAGTGCGAGGTTTGGTGCACGCCCTCAGATTCGTTTTTGGCCTGTCTGATTCGTCAGACTAGTACACAGTTTTAGTCTGAAACTCTCAGAGTTGGTATTTAAAAAAGGCTGAAATTTCAGAGTGTCCAAATATAAAAAAGTCTAAACATTCGAAATCAATGTATTCAATGTTCATCAGAAATGTATTCAATGTTTCATTCACTGTTACCGAACTAGACTAAGGGGATTTCGGGAGAACATGCTCTGACGGCGAATCTGCAATGTCAGACGCGAATCTTGTGGTGATTGGGTGAATCTTGTGATGATTGGGCGAATCTTTTGTCAGAGCGAATCTAGTGGTGTGACAGGGCGAATCTGTAATGTCAGACGCGAATTTTTTGTGATTGGGCCAAATCGTTGTGCTCTGACGGCGACTTTTCTATGATTGGGCGAATTCGTGCTGTAAGGCGCGGATTTGCTGTGTCAAGGCAATTTTGCGTTGACTGTGCGAATCTGCTGTGACCCGTGAAGTCCGAATCACTAGTCAAGAACTCGTTTGTACTCTGAATTCATCAGAGTACACTCCCGAAAAACTCTGAAACGTCAGAGTCAGCCTATAAAAATAAATCTGATTTTCACAGAGTTGAGGCAAAAAAAAAAAATCTGAATTTTACAGAGTACACCCTAAAAAAAATCTGAAATCTCAGACAAAAACAAGCAAATCAGACAAAAAAACTCTGACTTCTGGGGGCCTGGTTTGGTGAAACAGTGCGCGCGAAGTTGGCGGAGCCCCGTTAGCAGTAACGGGCGAACAACGGCTACTGTTGTACGCGATGTGGACGGTCGCGGTAAGGAATAACAAGAACATTATTTACACTACTGTCAAAATGTTATAGTGCTTACATTGTGTAGGCTGTAGTGGGGTAGCACATAAGGGGTACAACCCAATTAGGGTTAGTATTTGTACCCAACTCATTCATAGTTCATTCATTCTCAATCAGTAGTCTGATATGGTATCAGAGCAGGTCCTGTTCTAGGACCGGTTTTTTTAGGGCCCACCACAGAGCGCTGCCCCATTAGTCGCGCTGCCTCATGTACTTGATGACCTGCACTCGACCTGACCTTGCCTACCCTCTTAGCATCCTGGCACGCTACGTTGCGCCCGGGAGACACCGACCAGAGCACTGGGAGGCCGCTAAGAGGGTCTTGTGCTACTTGTGCTGTACTTCGGGCATGAGGCTCGTGCTTGGAGGACAGGGTCCAGTTGTCCTCACTGGACACGCAGACGCTTCTCGGGTTGACGACTTGGCTACGCAGCGGTCGTCACAGGGTTACACTTTCAGCCTTAGCTCCGGCTCTGTTTCTTGGCGGTCTACCCGTGCGGAGATACACTCTACAACGGCTGTGAGCTAGACTACGGGGGTTGGCATGAACTACAAGGAGTGATCGTAGCTTTGCCTAGTTCCTTAGTGCTTGCACAATCACGGGAGAAATCGGCAAGAGTTTCCACTAGCAAAGTTGGATTTACAGATTGTTAAACAAGCAATGACAACAATGACTACATCAGGCACCTAGCAACTCTGCAGCTAGCCTGGTCGACCGACAGCACAGCATGGTCGACGGTGTGCCAACGCTGCAGCAGATCGGCTGTCTAGCGTTGCCCCGTAGAAGACAGCAGTGCGCACACTTGCAGGTGCGCGCAGACGATTGGCCTGACTTGCACCGTTGTGCATCCGTCGGCTGTTGTCTGCGCCTGACGAGCCACATCGACTTCGGGATACCAACCCAAAGTCGCCTTCGCCATCGCGACCTCGATGACGTTCACGTGCCTCCGCAGAACTCGCCGAGCAGGTTACCCGGTCGACCTGGACAACCCCAGGTGCTCTGGTCGACCACCAAGTGCCTTTGGTCGACCACCGGGTCCCTCTGGTCGACCACCAGGTGCCCCTGGTCGACCACAGCTCCCGTCGAGCTACCCTGTGGTCGACGGACCCCTTCCGTCTGTCAAAATGAAATATAGCTTACTCTGTGTAGGCTATAGTGGGGTAGCCCATAAGGGGTACAACCCAATTAGGGTTAGTACTTGTACCCAACTCTCTCATACTTCATTCATTCTCGTTCACAACATTCTAACATGGTTTCAGAGCAGGTCCCCTAGGACCGGTTTGTTTTTGGGCCCACCATCTGCTGCCCTGCTAGCCTAGGCCCGCGCCCGTTGCCCCTAGGCCCCGCCCCGTCGCCACCCCTAGCCCCTACCTCGGCCCCTTGGCCCCGTCGACCCCGTCGCCCCTAGCTCGGCTCCTCGGCCCCGTCGCCTCGGCCCCTTGGCCCCGTCGCCCCTAGCTCGGCCCCTCGGCCCCGTCGCCTCGGCCCCTTGGCCCCGTCGACCCCGTCGCCCCTAGCTCGGCCCCGTCGCCTCGGCCCCTTGGCCCCGTCGGCCCCGTCGCCCCTAGCTCGGCCCCTCGGCCCCGTCGCCTCGGCCCCTTGGCCCTGTCACCCCTAGCCGCGGTCCCGTCGGCCCCGTCGCCCCTAACTCGGCCCCTCGGCCCCGTCGCCTCGGCCCCTTGGCCCCGTCGACCCCGTCGCCCCTAGCTTGGCCCCTCGGCCCTGTCGCCTCGGCCCCTTGGCCCCGTCGCCCCTAGCTGCGGCCCCGTCGGCCCCGTCGCCCCTAGCTTGGCCCCGTCGACCCCGTCGCCTCGGCCCCCCTTGGCCCCGTCGCCCCTTGCCGCGGCCCCGTCGGCCCCGTCACCCCCAACTCGGCCCCTCGGCCCCGTCGCCTCGGCCCCCCCTGGCCCCGTCGGCCCCGTCGGCCCTGTCGCCCCTAGCACGGCCCCGTCGGCCCAGTCGCCCCTAGCTCGGCCCCTCGGCCCCGTCGCCTCGGCCCCTTGGCCCCGTCGGCCCCGTCGCCCCTAGCTCGGCCCCTCCGCCCAGTCGCCTTGGCCCCTCGTGTTTGGCCCCACGGCCCCTATCCCCTCGGCACCAAGGCCCCTCGGCCCCTCGTCCCTAGGCACCAAGGCCCCTTGGCCCCTCGTGTTTGGCCCCTCGGCCCCTAGCCCCTCGGCACCAAGGCCCCTTGGCCCCTCGCCCCTATGAACCAAGGCCCCTCGGCCCCTCGCCCCTTGGCCCCTCGGCCCCTAGGCCCCTCGTGTTTGGCCCCTCGGCCCCTAGCCCCTCGGCACCAAGGCCCCTTAGCCCCTCGCCCCTAGGCACCAAGGCCCCTCGGCCCCTCGCCCCTTGGCCCCTCGGCCCCTAGGCCCCTCTTGTTTGGCCCCTCGGCCCCTAGCCCCTCGGCACCAAGGCCCCTTGGCCCCTCGCCCCTAGGCACCAAGGCCCCTCGGCCCCTCGCCCGTTTGGCCCCTCGGCCCCTCGCCCCTCGGCACCTGGCCCCGCGGCCTGTCACCCCTTGGCCCCTCGGCCCCTAGGCCCTAGGCACCATCGCCCCTTGGCCCCCCCTTGGCCCCCCCTTGGCCCCTCGTGTTTGGCCCCTCGGCCCCTAGCCCCTCGGCACCAAGGCCCCTTGGCCCCTCGCCCCTAGGCACCAAGGCCCCTCGGCCCCTCGCCCCTTGGCCCCTCGCCCCCTAGGCCCCAGGCCCCTCGGCCCCTTGACCACTACTGCTGCTACTGCTGCTCCTGCGTACTGCGCCACTATGCTTCGCTTCGAGTCCTAGCGTTCGATCATGAAGGCAGACCGGTTGCGTTTGACACGTGGCTCGACGATCTGCAGCTGTACCTACTGAGCGATACTAAGGACAGTGTTTCGCTGTTTGACCACGTGTCCGGTGCCACTACAGCCCCTCCCGCCACAGCTAGCAGTGCGACTCGCTCACACTGGCTTTCTCGCGACGCTGCTGCCCGCTTAGCCATTCGCAACCACCTGCCGCTGACCGAATGTACTGACTTCGGACAGCACAGGACAGCACAGGCCCTATACGACGCTGTAGTTGCCCGCTACTCCTCGCCTACCACTGCTTCTCTAGGCTACTGCCCTACTTGTTCCCTGAGCTGTCGGCTTTTGCCACCGTAGCGGACCTGGTTACCCACCTGCGCACTAGCGACCCTCGCTACCGCGCTACCATCTCTGCTGAGTTCCTTGCCCAGAACCAGCCCCCCATGTTCATCACCCTCTACTTCACAGTCTCTCGCCTCCCTGACTCTCTTCGCTCTGTCACGGACCACTTTCTCTCCCTTGACCCCACCTCCCTCACTGTTGACCTCCTCGAGCAGCATCTCCTCGCAGCTGAGACTAGTGCAGTTGCTGTAGGTGCTGCTCGTGGCACTCCGCGCCCGCCCTTCTTTGAGGGGTGCTCCCCCTCCCCCCTTGCCCCCTCCTACGCCCCTGCTGCTGCTGTCGACGTCTCTGTTGCTGAGGACGTCGGGGCTGCTTCTGCTAGTGCGAAGCGCCGCAGCAGCAAGGGCAAGGGTGGCAAGGGTGGTGGGGGTGGCAGCGGCGGTGGTGGATGTGGCAGCGGGAGTAGTGGTGGGGGCAGCAGTGGAGGTGGTGGCGGCGGTGGGGCTGGTGGAGGGAGTGGGGGTTCTGGTGGTGGCGGTGGAGGCAGCAGTGGTAGTGGCGGCAGTGGCGGCGGTGGGACTGGTGGCGGTGGGACTGGCGCTCGGCGTGTTGGTTTTGGAGGTTGCCAGCGTCAGCAGCAACAGCGTCGGAGCGAGACCCAGTCGCCCCAACAGCTTTGTGAGTGGTTTTTGCGTGGGGCGTCTGGGGGTAGCTGCCCGTATGTCATTCGCACGGGAGTTCGTGCTGGCCAGACATGCGGGAAGCTTCACACTCAGCACCGCTGCTTCTCACGCATCGACGACGCTTGGCGTGCTGAGTTTGGTGACGACGTCGAGCTCCCTCGCTGGGCAGATCTGCTTAGGTCTAGGATTGCTATCTTTGACCTAGACTTTGATGATGTTCTTTCTGCTATGTATGCTTTGTCTATTAGTGCTGAGGGTGACTGTTACCGGTGTGTGCCGCCTGACCCAGGTATTGCTACTGCTGCTCTAGGTGCTAGTGAGTCTGGTACTCTCCCTGGTACTGCGCCTGCTCAGGCCTTGCACACCTTCACGTTGGACTCAGGCGCCTCGCGCTGTTTCTTTCGTGACAGCACCACCCTCACTCCTCTCCCTGCACCTGTCCCGGTCAGACTGGCTGACCCCTCCAGGGGCCCGGTCGTGGCCCGTTCCTCCACTGTCCTCCCTTGTCCGGCGGTTCCGTCCGGCTCACTGTCAGGTCTTCACCTCCCGTCGTTCTCTACGAACTTGGTGAGTACCGCTGCCCTCCAGGATGCGATGGTCACTACCACCACTCCAGGGGGTCAGCGTGTGTCGATCTGCACGTGCACACGGACGGGGCGTCACCTGGCCACGTTCACTCGTCGGCCAGGGTCGAGTCTGTACACACTAGCTACCGAGCCTCCTCAGGTAGCTGCGTCAGGTCAGGTAGCTGCCTCTTGCTCGTGTCGCCTCCTGTCGCACCAGACTCTTCTGTGGCACCACCGCCTGGGTCACCCCTCCCTGCCACGCCTTCGTGGCATGCATTCTCGTCTTCTTGTCTCTGGTCTACCCAGGTCTCTGCCTCCCCTCTCGCCCTCGCCTGCCCCGCCCTGCCTTCCTTGCGTCGAGGGCCGGCAGCGCGCCGCTCCTCACTCCTCCTCGTTTCCCCCGACGACTGCTCCCTTGCAGACTCTCCACATGGACGTGTGGGGCCCCGCCCGCGTCAGTGGACAGGGCCGCGAGTGCTAGTTTTTGCTGGTTGTTGACGACTACACGCGGTACACCACGGTCTTCCCCTTGCGCAGTAAGGGTGAGGTCTCTGATGTCTTGATCCCTTGGATCCGCACAGTCCATCTCCAGCTCCGCGAGCGGTTCGGCCAGGACCTTCCTGTCCTGCATCTGCACTCCGATAGAGGTGGTGAGTTCTCCTCCGACCTCTTGCGGGAATTTTGTCGTGGGGAGGGCATTCTCCAGTCGTTCACGCTTCCGGACTCCCCTCAGCAAAATGGGATTGCTGAGCGCCACATTGGCTTAGTCATGGAGGTCGCTCGTACCTCCATGATCCATGCGGCTGCTCCCCATTTTCTGTGGCCGTTTGTGGTCCGGTACGCTGCGCATCAGCTCAACCTCTGGCCCCGTGTGTCCTTGCCGGAGACCTCGCCCACACTGCGTTGGACGGGGGAGGTTGGCGATGCGTCGGTGTTCAAGGTCTGGGGTTCTCGTGCCTTTGTTCGCGATACGTCCCCGGACAAGGTCTCCGCCTGTGCTATCCCTTGCGTCTTCCTTGGCTTTGTCCCTGACACGCCTGGCTGGCAGTTTTACCACCCCACCTCGCGCCGTGTCTTCCCTTCTGAGGACGTCACGTTTGACGAGTCGGTTCCCTTCTGCCGTCTCTTCCCCTACCGCTCTGCCCCTCCCGCGCTCCCGCCACTCTTCCTTGCTCCAAGTCCTCCTCCAGTAGACCCCCTCCCGCCCCAGGGTCCTGCTCCCTCGGGTGTGTCTCAGGTAGACCCTCTCCCTGGTACTGCGCCTGTTCAGGTAGCTGTCGACTCAGGTGCTGCTCCAGGTGCTACGTTTGGGGGTGCTGAGTCTAGGGGTGCGGAGCTAGGGGGTGCGGAGTCCAAGGGTGCTGGGCCTGGGGGTGAGGAGCCTGGGGGTGCTGAGCCTGCGAGTGTGGAGACTAAGGGTGTTGAGCCTGGGGGTGCTAAGTCGGAGGGTGCGGAGTCTGAGGGTGCTGAACCTCGGGGTGCTGCTTTGTCTGGTGCTCCTGCTGGTGCTTCGCCGCGACTGTCTCCGCAGCAGTTGCGTGAGTGGTTTGCTCGGCGCCCACGCCTTCGGATTGGAGCTTCTGGACCTGGAGGTGCTGGAGTTACTGTTGGAGTTGGTGCTGCTGGCGCTGCGGCTACTGGTCCTGGTGGCGCTGGAGCTGTAGGAGCTGGAGCTGTTGACCCTGGAGCTGGAGGTGCTGGAGACACTGTGCGGCCGCGACCGTACTTCGTTCCCCTGCTTCATCAGGTTCTTGGTGTCTCGTCTTCTACTAGCCTTACTCCGCCGGCCTGCCTGCTCCCTCTCCTTACACTGAGCAGTCCGGCGGTCTTACAGAGCGTCGTGAGCCTGCGTCTCCTGTCTCGCCTGTTTGCACTGCTCGTCTCGTTCCTCGTTCGCGTCCTCCTCCTGTCCCCGGCACACATGCTATGGCACTCCGTCCTTCCTCTGTTCCACTGCGTGTTCCTCTGCCGCCTCCTCCTGAGTCCTCTCTCCTACGGTCCCTGACCCTGAGTCTGACCGCGCTCGTGCTGCCAGTCCCACTGTTGCTCGTCTCCTCGCCACTGCTGTCACTGACCCTTCCTTTGAGTCTGCTGCTGCGTCTGCTCTCGTTGCTGAGCTGCTTGACTTTGCTGCTGCCTGTCGTCTAGACTACGCCACTGCTCTTGTTGCTGAGTCTGCGTCTGCCAGTCCTCCGTCCGTCAAGGGTGAGTGTGCTCTTGGCACGGACGTCCTTGAGGATAGGCAGGAGGACTTTGAGTGTCTTGCAGCTGCTGTACCTCGTTTCGCTTCCATGCTGCTTGCCCCTGAGGGAAACCCGGATGCACTAGACATCCCGACCCCGCGCTCTTATGCAGAGGCGATTACGGGTCCTAACTCCTCTCAGTGGCAGGCAGCCATGGATGCCGAGATGGCATCCTGGAAGTCCACAGGCACCTACGTCGACGAGGTTCCCCCACCTGGGGCGAACATTGTCGATGGCATGTGGATTTTCAGGGTGAAGCGGCCGCCGGGTTCTCCGCCTGCCTTCAAGGCGCGTTACGTTGCTAGAGGCTTCAGTTAGCGACAGGGGGTCGACTACTTCCAGACCTTTTCCCCCACCCAGAAGATGACTACTCTTTGGGTGTTGCTGCACGTCGCTGCTCAGCGTGACTACGAGTCGCACTCTCTTGACTTCAGCAGAGCTTTCCTGCAGGGCAGCCTGCACGAGGGGATCTGGCTGCGCCGCCCACCTGGCTTCACTGAGTCGTTTCCTGCAGGTACGCAGTGGAGCCTCCGGCGGCCAGTCTACGGTCTTCGCCAGGCGCCTCGCGAGTGGCACGACACACTGAGGACTACACTTGCGGCTATTGGGTTTGCTCCTGCTACTGCTGACACATCGCTGTTTCTACGCACCGACACCTCGCTGCCGCCTTTCTACGTCCTCGTGTATGTCGACGACCTCGTCTTTGCCACTGCTGACACTATGGCACTGACCCTTGTGAAGTCTGAGCTACAGAAGAGACACAATTGCACTGACCTGGGTGAACTGCGCAGCTATCTTGGCTTGCAGATCACCCAGGACAGAGCACGGCGCACCATCACCCTGACTCAGTCACACATGGTGCACCAGGTCCTTCAGCGCTTCGGCTTCCAGTTCTCCTCGCCACAGCCTACTCCTCTGTCTACTAGCCACTCGCTCTCAGCTCCACCTTCGAACGAGTCCGTAGAGCCGAGTGGCCCGTACCCAGAGCTTGTGGGTTGCCTCATGTACCTGATGACATGCACACGACCTGACCTCGCGTACCCTCTCTGCCTTCGGGCTCGCTACGTGGCTCCTGGTAGGCACCAAAAGGTGCACTGGGATGCTGCGAAGAGGGTACTGCGCTACTTGTGCAGTACGTCAGGCACGGGGCTCGTGCTTGGAGGACGGGGTCCAGTTGTCCTCACCGGTCACGCAGACGCTTCCTGGGTTGACGACTCAGCTACGCAGCGGTCGTCACAGGGTTACACCTTCAGCCTCGGTTCCGGCTCTGTTTCCTGGCGGTCTACCTGCTCGTCTTCTGTTCTCAGCTCCAGTTGTGAGGCTGAGATCTACGCCGGGGCCATGGCTGCACAGGAGCTACGTTGGCTCACCTACCTGCTGACTGAATTGGGAGAGCAGCCTCGTTCGCCTCTAGTTCTGTACGTAGACAACAAGGCCAGGATTGCCTTGTGTTAGGAGCACAGACTGGAGCACAGAACAAAGCACATCGCTCTGCGATACTTCCTTGCTCGAGAGTTGCAGCAGCGTGGCCAGCTTCGTCTTGCGTACGTGGCCACTAGGGCCAACACTGCTGATATATTCACCAAGGCACTTCCGCCTGGTGATCATCAGCGCTTCTCCACTGTGTTAGGCCTTGTGCCTACTTTGCCTCACGTGCTTACTGCTTGACTCTGCTTGTACTGTGATCTACATATACATATCTGCATGCTTCCACTTGCTAGGGTATGATCACTGTATTGTTTGTTCTCTTTTATATAACTCTGCATGTGAACTGGCCTTGTGGCCCTTTGCTTGTGCTCGGACTGTGTGGTGACTTTGTGATCCACCCTGAGCTTGTTTTTCTTTTCTTGACCGGTCTTGTGACCACTTGTTCTCCCCCATTTTGCCTATGGGGGTGTGTCAAAATGTTATATAGCTTACTTTGTGTAGGCTATAGTGGGGTAGCCCATAAGGGGTACAACCCAATTAGGGTTAGTACTTGTACCAAACTCTCTCATAGTTCATTCATTCTCGTTCACAACATTCTAACACCGTCGACCAAATCTGTCAGCTGTTGTCGCCGAGCTCCTCTCGTCGACCACTGCTCACTTCTCAGGTTGACGGACTGCTCCGTTGACCTCTCGGTCGAACTGCCCCTCCTGGTCGACGGCCCACCCGTCGCCCAGACCAGTTAGTAGCAGCTGTCGAGCTCCCTGGTCGACAGCAACACCACAGCGGTCCCCTGCAGCTCGACGAAGCCTGTCGAGCAGCTCTCCCACTGTGAACGGTCGGCTGCTACTCCTGTACATCCGACCAAGTCGTCGACGTTGCCCAAGCGAGGGCGGGGCCAAAACTCCATTCCCGTTAACAACCCGCTCGTCTTCTGTTCTCAGTTCCAGTTGTGAGGCTGAGAACTAGGCAGGGGCCATGGCTGCACAGGAGTTACGCTGGCTCACCTACCTGCTGACCGACTTGGGAGAGCGGCCTCGTTCTCTTCCAGTTCTATACGTAGACAACAAGGCCATGATTGCATTGTGTCAGGAGCACAGAATGGAGCACAGAACGAAGCACATCGCTCTGCGTTACTTCCTTGCTCGAGAGTTGTAGCAGCGTGGTCAGCTTTGTCTTGCTTACGTGGCCACTCGGGCCAACATTGCTGATATATTCACCAAGGCACTTCAGTCTGGTGATCATCAGCATTTCTGTACTATTTTAGGCCTTGTTCCTACTTTGCCTCACTTACTCACTGCGTGAGTTTGCTTGTATTGTGATTTATATATATACCTGCATACTTACACTTGCTAGGGTATGATCACTATACTGTTTGTTCTCTTTTATATAACTTTGCTGGTGAACTAGCCTTGTGGCCATTTGCTTGTGCTCGGAATGTGTGGTGACTTCGGGATCCACCCTGAGCTTGCTTTGCTTTTTTTGACTGGTCTTGTGACCACTTGTTCTCCCCCATTTTGCCTATGGGGGTGTGTCAGAATGTTATAGTGCTTACATTGTGTAGGCTGTAGTGGGATAGCCTATAAGGGGTATAACCCAATTAGGGTTAGTACTTGTACCCAACTCATTCACAGTTCATTCATTTTCGTTCAGTGTTATGACAACTACGCCCCCTCAAGAAGCCCCCTCCGCTACGCGAGTGCGTGTATATCGCGGAAACCCTAGCTCCTCAGGTACACTTGCAGGGCAGGGTGGTTTTCGATGTTGGCCAGGGGCACCCTGCTATCCTCAGTTGGCGTGCGGTCCTTCCAGCGAATGAGGAACTCGATCCTCTTGATGCATGTGGGGTGGCAAATCCGATGGCTCAGATTTTTTTCGGGCTCGATGATCGGCTTCGATGCAGGGCGAGTCATGGATGGCGGGCGGTGACGAGGCAGTTGGCTCGTGCTTGGGATGTAAGGGCGAAGCAGGCTGACGTGGAATGATGGGCTGATGTACCAGCCTGTTGGCAACAGTAAGTGGGCAGTAACTGGGGTGATCATGTGGCTGATTTGAAATGGTCCACAGTAGCGCGGTCGTAATTTTGGTACGACGGGCAGTCTTAAGTTCTTGTGAAAATGAACGAGGAATGAAAAGACTAAGGGAAACTTGGGTACAAGTACAAACCCTAGAAAGCTGTACCCCATATGTGCTACCCCACTATAGCCTACAGCAGCTAAGTCATATAAATCTGACACACCCCCAGAGGCAAAGTGGGGGAGGACAAGGGGTCACAAGACCAGTCAAGCAAAGCAAAGCAAGCTCAGGGTGGATCACAACGTCACCACACATTCCGAGCACAAGTTCAAGGCCACAAGGCCAGTTCACATGCAGGATTACATATATATATATATAAGGCTAAACAAGCAAGAGCAGGTGTATATATATATGTAACAGTACAAACAAGGTCAAGGGGTGAGCAAGTGAGGCAAGGTAGGCACAAGACCCAGCTGAGTACAGAAGCGCTGATGATCACAAGGCGCAAGTGCCTTGGTGAAGATATCAGCAGTGTTGGCCTGAGAGGCCACGTACGCAAGGCGTAGCTGACCACGCTGCTGTAGCTCACGAGCAAGGAAGTAGCGAAGAGCAATGTGCTTCGTTCTGTGCTCCAGTCTCTGCTCCCGACACAAGGCCAGCATGGCCTTGTTGTCTACGTATAGCACTGGAGGAGAACGAGGCGGCTCTCCGAGGTCAGTCAGCAGGTAGGTGAGCCAGCGAAGCTCCTGTACAGCCATGGCCCCTGCGTAGATCTCAGCCTCACAACTGGAGCCGAGAACAGAAGACGAGCGGGTAGCCCGCCACGAGACAGAGCCGGAACCAAGGCTGAAGGTGTAACCCTGTGACGACCGCTGCGTAGCCTGGTCGTCAGCCCAAGAAGCGTCTGCGTGCCCAGTGAGGACCACTGGACTCTGCCCTCCAAGCACAAGCCCCATGCCCGACGTACTGCACAAGTAGCGCAACACCCTCTTCGCTGCAGCCATGTGCTCCGGTCTGTGTCTCCCAGGAGCAACATAGCGTGCGAGAATGCTAAGAGGGTATGCAAGGTCAGGTCGAGTGCAGGTCATCAGGTACATGAGGCAGCCAACAAGCTCTGGGTACGGGCCACTCGACTCTACGGACTCATCCGAAGGCAGAGCTGAGAGCGAGTGGCGAGTAGGCAGAGGAGTGGCCTGAGGCGAGGAGTACGTGAAGCCGAAGCGCTGAAGGACCTGCTGCACCATGTGCGACTGAGTCAGGGTAATGGTGCGGCGTGCTCTGTCCCGGGTGATCTGCAAGCCAAGGTAGCTGCGCAGTTCACCCAGGTCTGTGCACGTGTGTCTCTTCTGCAGCTCGGACTTCACGTGGGCGAGTCCAGCAGTGTCAGCTGTGGCAAAGACCAAGTCGTCGACGTACACGAGGATGTAGAACGGCGGCAAAGAAGTGTCGGTGCGCAGAAACAGCGACGGGTCGGCAGTAGAGGGAGCAAACCCAAGAGCCGCAAGCGTAGTCCTCAGTGTGTCGTGCCACTCACGCGGTGCCTGGCGGAGACCGTAGACTGGCCGCCGGAGGCTCCACTGGGTGCCAGGAGGAAAAGTCCCAGTGAAGCCAAGTGGGCGGCGCAGCCAGATCTCCTCGTGCAGGCTGCCCTGCAAGAAAGCAGTGCTGAAGTCAAGAGAGTGTAGTTCGTAGTCACGGTGAGCAGCTATGTGCAGCAGTACCTGAAGAGTGGTCATCTTCGGGGTGGGAGAGAAGGTCTGAAAGTAGTCAACTCCCTGCCGCTGACTGAAGCCACGAGCCACGTAACGCGCCTTGAAGACAGGCGGAGAACCCGGCGGCCGCTTCACCCTGAAAATCCACATGCCACTGACGATGTTCGCCCCAGGCGGGGGAACCTCGTCAACGTAGGTGCCTGTGGACTTCCAGGAAGCCATCTCTGCGTCCATAGCTGCCTGCCACTGAGAGGAGTAGGGACCCTCTATCGCCTCCGCGTAAGAGCGCGGAGTCGGGATGTCAAGTGCATCCGGGTCTCCCTCAGGGGTAAGCAGTACGGACACGAGATGAGGTGAAGCAGCAGCCAAACACTGGAACTCCTCCTGTCTGTCCTCAAGGACGTCCGTGCCAAGGGCACACTCACCCCCGACGGACGGAGGACAGACAGACTCAGACGCAGCAACAAGACTAGCAGCGTAGTCTAGACGACAGCGAGCAGCAAAGTCGACGAGCTCAGCAACTAGGGCAAACGCAGCAGTGGACTCAAAGGAAGGGTCAGTGACAACAGTAGTAAGGAGACGCGTGACAGTCGGACTGGCAGCACGAAGGGAGTCCGACTCCAGGTCAGCAAGAGCAGGAAGAGAGGACTCAGGAGGAGAAGGCAAAGGGGCACGCAGAGGAGCAGTGGACGGACGGAGAGACATCCGGTGCGTGCCGGGCACAGGGGGAGGACGCTGACGCGAACCACGACCACTAGCGCGAGCAGCACGGACAGGCGACGCAGGACGAGACGCAGGCTCACGACGCTCAGCAAGACCTCTAGTAGGACCAGTGTAGGGAGAAGGAGCAGGCAGTGGGGAGGCCGGCTGTAACTGTAACTGTGACGGGACAGGCTGTGGACACTCTAAGGGAGGAGGAGGACCAGTAGAAGGCGGGAGACCAAGAACCTGCTTAAGAAGCGGAACGAAGTACGGCCGAGGCAGCGCAGCGACTCCAGACACAGCAGGGACAGCACCAGTACCCCCAGTGGTAGCACCAGCGCCAGCAGCACCTCCAGCTCCAGTACCCCCAGCAGCACCAGTAGCACCCCCAGCAGGACCGCCTCCAGGACCGACAGCAGTACCCTCAGCGCCAACACCCTCAGCAGCTCCAGCTCCAGTAGTACCCGCAGGCCCAGCAGCTCCAGTACTCCCAGTACGAGCACCTCCGGGACCCGTGGCACCAGCTCCCTCAGCAGTCGAAGAACCTCCAGCTCCAGCAGCACGCCTCCAGCGCCGGGCAAACCACTCACGCACCTCCTGTGGAGAGAGTGGCTCCCGTCGAGACGGAGCACCCAGAGAACCTCCAGGCCCAGCACCGCCAGACGCCACACGAGCAGGCCCAGCTCCCTCAGGCTCCGCACCCCCAGGCTCAGCACCTCCAGGCGTAGCACCCCCAAGCTCAGCACCCCCAGTCGTAGCACCCCCAGGCTCAGCACCCCCAGACTCAGCACCCCCAGGCTCAGCACCCCCAGTCGTAGCACCCTCAGGCTCAGCACCCCCAGGCTGAGCACCCCCAGGCGTAGCACCCACACGCTCAGCACCCCCAGAGTCAGCACCCCCAGGCTCAGCACCCCCAGCAGCACCAGAGTCACCAGCGACCTCCACAGGCTCGACTGCGTCTACCTGGGACACACCTGAAGGGGCAGGACCCTGAGGGGGAAGGGGGTCTACCGGGGGGGGACCTGGCACAAGGAAGAGCGGAGGCGGGGGGAGGGACGGAGTGCGGTAGGGGAAGAGACGGTAGTAGGGGACCGACTCGTCAAACGTGACGTCCTGGGAGGACAAGACACGGCGAGAGGTGGGGTGGTAGAACTGCCACCCTGGCGCGTCAGGGGGGAAGCCAAGGAAGACGCAGGGAGCAGCACGAGGGGACAGCTTTTCCGCAGACAAGTCGCGGACAAACGCCCGAGATCCCCAGACACGGAACGCAGACGCATCGCCAACCTTCCCCGTCCACAGCAAAGCTGGGGAGGTCTCCGGCATGGAGACCCTGGGCTGAAGGTTGATCTGATGCGCCGCGTACCGAACCGCAAACGGCCACAGAAAATGGGGGGCAGCCGCATGCATCATGGACGTACGGGCGACGTCCATGACCATGCCAATGCGGCGCTCAGCAATCCCATTTTGCTGTGGAGAGTCCGGAAGCGTGAAGGTCTGGCGGATGCCTCGTGCACGACAGTAGGCTCGCAGAAGGCCAGAGGAGAACTCTCCGCCTCTGTCAGAGTGCAGACGCAGAACAGGAAAGTCCGAGCCGAAACTCTCTCTGAGCTGGAGACGAGCTGCGCGGATCCAGTCGATCAACACCTCAGTGACATCACCCTTGCTGCGCAAGGGGAAGACTGTGGTGTAACGCGAGTAGTCGTCAACCACCAGCAGGAAGTAGCGCTCGTGACCCTGTCCACGGACGCGGGCCGGGCCCCACACGTCCATGTGAAGCGTCTGCAGCGGGGCCTCTGTCGGAGGAAACTGGGAGGAGTGAGGGGCAGCACGCTGCCGCCCCTCGACACAGGGGACGCAGGTAGGGGCAGGCCCCGGAGGAAGGGGAGGGAGGGAGCGGGGAAGACCAGAGACAAGGACACGGGAGGCCATGCCTCGGAGACGAGGCAGGGAGGGGTGACCAAGGCGGTGGTGCCAGAGGAGAGTCTCGTGAGACAGGAGGCGACACGAGCAGGGGGCAGACTCAGGACCAGACCTGGACGCTGCAGCAAACACCTGACCCGACGCAGCTGCCTGACCAGACGCAGTGACTGGAGGAGACTCAGTGGTCAGTGTGTACAGGCTCGACCCCGGCCGACGTGTAAACGTGGCCAAGTGTCGGCCCGTCCGATCGTCCGTGCAGTGGGTCACACGCTGGCTCGCAGGAGTGAACTGGTGAACCCCCGCATCCTGTAGGTCAGCACCACTCACCAAGTTCGTAGAGAACAAGGGGAGGTAAAGACCAGACAGGGTGCCAGAGGGGGCCGCCGGACACGGGAGGACAGTGGAGAAGTGAGCAAGGACAGGACCCCCAAAGGGGTCTGCCAGAGAGACTGCAACTGGCCGACCAAGCGGCGTGAGTGTGGTGCGGTCTCGAAAGAAGGAGCGAGAAGCCCCCGAGTCAAGAGTGAAGGTGTGGGAGGCCGGAGCCGACGCAGTACCTGAGAGAGCAGACTCACCAGCACCTGAGGAAGCAGACGCACTGGCACCTAGAGCAGCAGCCTCGCTAGCACCTAGAGCAGCAGCCTCACCAGTACCTAGAGCAGCAGTCCCAATGCCCGGGTCGGGCGAAAAACACCAGTAACAGTCACCCTCATCACTAATAGTCACAGCATACATGGCAGCAAGAATAGCATCAAAGTCAAGGTCAAAGATAGCTACTCCCGCCCTAGACAGCTCACCCCAGCGAGGGATCTCAGTGGCCTCAGGGAACTGGTGACGCCAAGCGTCCGTCAGGCGGCCAAAGCAGCGCTGGGTGGAGTGCGCACCTCCGCACGGCTCACCCGCGCGGTCGCCGGTGCGTAGGACGTAGGTGCACGGACCAGTACCCCCACCCCGCTGGCGTGCAGCGTACCACTCACGAAGCTGCTGAGGGGGGGGGATCTCACGAGTGCGCTGCTGTTGCTGCTGCTGCTGGCGCTGACCACCACCGGAGCCGACCCTCTGCGCAGCGCCACCCCGACCAGCTCCACCTCCTCCGCCGCCGCCTCCTCCACCGCCGCCACCTCCGCCACCTCCGCTCCCACCGCCACCGCCGCCGCCGCCTCCGCCTCCACTGCCGCCACCGACGCCCCCACCCCCGCCACCACCCCCACCGCCACCCCCACCCCCTCCGCCGCCTCCACCGCCGCCTCCACCGCCCCCGCTAGCTCCTCCAGCGCCCCTGCCCCCCTTGCCCTTGCCAGTGCGGCGTCTCCCGCTAGGGGCAGACGCCGCACCGACCGACTCAAGACCAACGAGGTCGGCCGCAGCAGCAGAGGCAACAGAGGGCAAGAGAGGAGAGGGGGAGCACCCCTCAAAGACAGGGGCACGAGGGTCACCACGAGAGGCTCCCACAGCGACTATGCTCTTCTCTGCTGCTAGGAGGCGCTCCTCGAGGAGATCAACGGTGAGGGTGATGGGGCAAACAGAGAGAAAGTGGTCCCTGACCGGGCGAAGGGTGTCAGGGAGCCGGGTGACTACGTAGTAGAGGGTGATGTACATAGGGGGGGGGTTCTTGGCGCAGAACTCAGGAGGAAGGGCAGCGCGGTAGCGAGTGTCACTAGTGCGCAGGTGCGTAATGAGGTCAGCGACTGTGGGAAAAGCGGCGAGGTCAGGGAAGAGGTACGGCAGGATGAGGCGGCTAAGTGCAGCAGTGGCAAGGGAAGAGTAGCGTGCAACTACAGCGTCGTACAAGGTCTTAGCACTCTTGTACTGACTAAAGTGTGCACGCTCAGCGGTAGGCAAGTGGCGGCGCACAGCAAAACGGGCAGCAGCGTCGCGTGTGGCCCACTGTGAGCGAACAGTGGCGTCAGCATCAGCAGCAGGGGCAGAAGAGGCACCAGAAGTGAGGTCAAAGAGAGAGAGACCGTCTGCCCTGTCGCACTGTAGGAAAAGCTGCAGGTCATCTACCCAGACGTCAAAGTCAATGGCCCGACCCTCAGCGTCAAAAGCGAGGACACTGGGGGTAGCCATGACAGCAGTAGACTAGCAGCTGGAGCAGTAGGGTAAGGGCAGCGCAGTGGTAGAGGTGCCGCTCTTACCGGACAGGGTGGCTCGGGCGGCTCGGCAGCTCGGCGGCTCGGCAGCAACTGCAGCTCGGCGGCTCGGCGACTCGGCGGCTCGGGCGGCTCGGGCGGCTCGGCGGCACGGCGGCTCGGCAGCAACTGGAGCTCGGCGGCTCGGCGACTCAGCGGCTCGGGCGGCTCAGGTGGCTCGGCGGCTCGGGCGGCTCGGGTGGCTCGGGCGGCTCGGCAGCAGCGGCGGCTCGGTAGATCGGCGGCTCAGCGGCGCCGGCGGCTCGGTGGTGACGGCGGGGCCGCGTGGGGACGGCGGCGGGGCCGGGTGGGGCGGCGACGAGGCCGCTGAGGGCGGCGGCGGGGCCACGAAGGGTGGCGACCGGCGCCTTAAGGGTGGGGCCGCGGGGTCGCAAGGGTGGGGCGACGGGGCCAGCAGAGGCGGCGCCGGGGC
The DNA here is from genome assembly GCA_947471745.1 of Closterium sp. Naga37s-1. Classification (NCBI taxonomy): domain Eukaryota; kingdom Viridiplantae; phylum Streptophyta; class Zygnematophyceae; order Desmidiales; family Closteriaceae; genus Closterium; species Closterium sp. Naga37s-1. Next base: position 1,527,237 of record CANJKZ010000737.1, read on the forward strand.
CGGGAAGGGCGGCGCCGGGGCCGGGAAGGGCGGCGCCGGGGCCGGGAAGGGTGGCGCCGGGGCCGCAAGGGTAGGCGACGGGGCCGCGAGGGCGGCGTGGAGGGGTCGCGAGGGCGGCTCGAGGAGGCCGCGAGGGCGGCGCGAAAGGGCCGCGAGGGCAGCGCGAAAGGGCCGCGAGGGCGGCGCGACGCGACGGGACCGCGAGAGCGGCGCGACGGGGTCGCAAGGGCGACGCGACGGGGCCGCTAGGGAGGCGCGACGCGACGGGGCCGCTGAGGCGGCGCGACGGGGTCGTAAGGGCGGCGCGACGGGGCCGTGAGAGGGGAGCGCGACTCGGGCAGAGGCTGAGCGCGCTCCGGGCAGGAAAAAAGAAGTTGGTGGGCCCTAGGAACAGTTCCCACAGGGGAACCTGCTCTATACCATGTGAAAATGAACGAGGAATGAAAAGACTAAGGGAAAGTTGGGTACAAGTACAAACCCTAGAAAGCTGTACCCCATATGTGCTACCCCACTATAGCCTACAGCAGCTAAGTCATATAAATCTGACAGTTCTGTGTGTCGAGCAGTACGCAATCCCCTGATTGGTACATGATTGGGCGGCGGTGGCGGTCAGCGTTGCGTTCAGCGATGACGTTGGCTTTTTTAATTGCTTCTGCGTCTCTGGTGCGGGCAGCTTGCAGAATCTCGGCGAATTGCTGTGCTCATGGCGTTGGTGTTATAGTCACAATAGGCTTGAATGTGCCTAAAACGAAAGATAGAGAGCACAGACGGATTTCTGCACAGCGGCTTCAAACGTTGATAGCGTTCTGCTCACAGCTGCAAATGACTTGATTCAAATTGGATCTGGAGCGTCTTCACGTCGTCTACAATTAGCAATTTAGATTGCACGATTTGATAAAGAATTGACGACACAGCGTCGGTTTGAACGAACGGTACTATGGCAGCCACTATAGTCTTAGAACACAAGATAGGAAGAGTTACGAGTTGGGAATGACTCCCAGCTCCTACAAACCCCAAGAGCCGAGGTACAGTGATGTGGAACAGTGCCACACTGTCCCCAACCACGAAGGGTCTCGAAACTACCCTTCACTAGGGCCTACACCAAGTGAAATGTTACACTACACAAAGTAATGTAACTATCTTCAATATCTTGAGGTGTACCCTTTTTGGCGAGCTTCGAAATCACTTGAGGCTTGACACCAAGGCTCGGGCTCTTCATCACAAACTCATCCTTGAGTTCTTGATGGGTCTGCTGCACACACCTGCGACACGCCGAACGTTCGACACAGGACAAAATAGAAACCGCGCACGACAAAATAGAAACCGCGCGCGAGACACAAACGACCGCGTAACACGCGTCTAGCGATAACTCGCTATTGACTCGACACACACACTCGACATCATGACTCAACATTCACACACAATTATAAGCATGAAATATATATTATCCCATGCCCTCATACCATTCCATACACACACACATTCACGCACACGGACAACAAGCCGAGTGCAAACCGTAGGGTTGCACCAACAAACTCCCCCTCGGATTGTTGGCCTTAGGATATGTTGCTCTCTCAGTTCAGAGCCATCCCAGCCAGCTTGCAACACTTCCAATGCTGCTGCTCCACCAGCCTCTCGGTCATCATGTCAGCCGGCTGCCCCGTGGTCTTCACGTAGCGCAACTCAACTTCACCCGCGGTTACCATGCTCCTCGTCCAATGCCACTTCACCCTCATGTGCTTCGTGAGTCCATGCAACATAGGGTTCTTAGCAAGAGCAATGTCACCCTGGCTGTCACAGTACAGTGGGGTAGGTCCTTGCTGCTCCTCCCCCAATTCAGCCAACAAACGCCGCTGCCACACAACCTCCCGTACGGCACGGAAGAGTGCCATGTACTCGGACTCCACCGAGCTCAAAGCTTGGTCAACCTGCTTCTTGCTCTCCCAAGCAGTTGGGCCTCCACCAACACAGCATATGAAGCCTCCCACACTTGTCATGTCCTCTGGTTCTGATGCATATGAAGCATCCGAGTAGGCGGTGAGGAACAAACGCCCGGGTTCAACACCATCCGCGCCCTTTTGGCGCCTTTGTGCCGCCGCTGAGTATTGCAGCCCAACGGTCGGTGTTTGGCCAAGATACTTGGACACCCTCATTCCAGCTGCTACCTGCTCCTCATTAGGGCATTGCACAACCCTAGCCAGCTGCCCGGTAGCAAACGCGACGTCCGGTCGGGTGTTTACCGCCGCATACATGAGGCTGCCCACCAACGAGTGAAATCGGCGCCTCTCCTCTTCACCAACGCTCTCCTCCTCTGGTCCCTTCACACACTTGAACCCAGAGGGAAAGGGTGTAGCCACATGGCCTTCACTCTGCCCAAAGTTGGCAGCCAATGCCTCCAGGTACTTTCGTTGATGCACCCGCATGCACCGCTTCTCCACATCTCGTTCGATGTGGAGCCCAAGGTAGAAGCTCACGTCACCAAGGGCCTTGCACTTGAACTTGTCTTGAAGCTTCAGCATCACCTCCTTCACAAGGTCAGAAGAGGGTGAGAAAATGAGGATGTCATCCACATAAACCACCATGAAACTCCTCTGCTCCCCCTCGCCAAGCATGAACAAGGAGTGATCGGCCGTTGAGGGAGTGAAGCCGATCCCCTCCAACACTTCGCGCAGCTTCATGTACCATTGCCTAGGGGCCTGCTTCAGCCCATAGAGGGCCTTCTTCAGCTTCCACACTCTGCCACTACCATCATCAAACCCCTCTGGCTGCGCCATAAAAATCTCCTCCTCATGGATGCCGTTAAGGAATGCCGTTACGATGTCCATTTGCTTTACTACCCATCCTTTGATGGCGGCTCCCGCGAATAGGGTTCGCAGCGTCGTCGGCTTCACCACAGGGGCAAACAGCTCCTTGAAGTCCACCTTCTACTTCTGCTGGTACCCCTTGGCTACAAGCCTAGACTTGTAGCGCTCGATCTTGCCGTCGGCATCCGACTTGATTTTGAAGAGCCACTTGGACGTTATCGCCGTACGCCCCTCCGGTAGCTCCACCAATTCAAACGTGTCATTCTCCTCGATGCTCTTCAGCTCACTCTCCATGGCCTTCTTCCACTCCTCAGCATCACTACTCTCCAAAGCCTCCTTGAGAGTTGCTGGTTCTCCCGGCATCTCCACCGGAGAGAAGAACGCGAAGGCACACTCCTCGTAGTCACTCTCCTCGTCGTCTCCGACCATCATTGCCGCTCCGGCCAGGGCTGTCTTGCCCTGCTTTCACGGCGCATCATAGGTTAGCCTATTAGGGGGTTGAACTCTCCTCTTCCCCCTTCCTTCCTCCTCAGCTGCAGGGACTTGAAGGCCTTGGCGTTGCTGCGGTGTGGCTCGAATCCGTGGAGCACTCGTAGTACGGGAAGGGAGTGACGGTGCACGCTCGCTCACTTGCTGCACCTCCTCCTCTTCTTCCTCTGCATCATTGGCCTCCTCTCCCCCATTCACAAGGGAGGATTGCCTTGTGGTTGTGCTGCCGCTGCTCAGCTCCAAAGGCAGCTCCACATGCTCCAAACCGGAACTCTTCACCTCCCCAAACCGCACGCCTATCTTCGCCTCATTCTCCGCCTTCCAATCCTTATACATGAAGTTCTCCATGAACTTGCAGTCCCTGCTCACCAAGAACTTCTTGGTGAATGGGTCCCAAAGAAGCCATCCCTTGCTGTTTTGAGCCATGCCCAAGTGCACGGCCCACACCGCCTTGGCACCAAGCTTGTTGTGCCGAAGATGCTTAGGCACGAGCGCCATGCACATGCACCCGAACACCCGAAGCATATCCACCTTTGGCTTCCTTCCTAGCCACTCCACATAGGGCACCCATTTGTCTGCTCCCACACGAGTCAAGGCTCTGTTCTTGGCCACACACGCGCTCCGCACCGCATCAGGCCAGAAATAGTCGGGTAGCCCGGCTTCAATGAGCAACCCGCGTGCCGCCTCCGTGATTGTGCGGTTCGCTCGCTCGGCGATGCCGTTCATTGCAGGGGAGTATGGCATGGTGAGGGAGTGCCGAATACCATTCTTCTTCAGCCACAACCCAAACTCCTTGCTCAGGAACTCTCCCCCTCGATCGGTGCGGATTGACTTGACTAGACGGTCTTGTTGCCGCTCCACCATCGGGAACCAATCCGTCTTCAACGTTTCAGCCACGTCGCTCTTCTTGGCCAGCACGTACACCCAAGTCATGCGGGTGTAGACGTCGACAATGGTGAGAAAATACTCAGCTCCAGCAGCTCCAAGCTTCAGGGGGCCCACCACGTCCATCACCACCTCTCAAGCGGTGCCTTTGCCGTTGCCTCCGAACTAGGGAACGGAAACCGGGTGAACTTGGCTTGAATGCACGTCGGGCAGCCAAGCACCTCATCGGGCTCCCCCTTCACACGTATGCCAGCAACCATCTCATTCTTCACTAGCTGCTGCAAGATGGGCAGGGCCACATGCCCCATGCGCCGATGCAAGGTGAGCCAATCACACTCCCCCGTAGCCAAAGTTGGATTGGAGAATGCCGCGCTCGCAATAGCGCCCCACATACTCTCTCCGTAGTCCTCCTCCGCTGCTGCCTCTGGGTTCTCCTCACCCTTTTGCTGCTCCTTGGTTGCTGCACCACTCTCCTTAGGTTCACTGAACTTGCTGGTCCCTCCAGGTTTGCTCTTCTTGAGCTCATTCTCCTTAGCGCGACCATTCGCGCCATCGTCGCTACCGACCGCTCCATCCTTGGTGCTGATGCTTGCTGCCACTTGCCTCTCCTTAGGCATAGGGACCACTGGGATCTGCCACATCTCGTTGTAGACATCCCTGTCCTCATGAAGGTCCCAAAGAATTCGATCGCCAAGCCTTGCGGTGTAGGTCTTGGCTCCCTTCGAGTTCGTGTCCATGCCGGCCTTTGCCAACCGCCGCACGGAAATCAGGTTTGCAGCAAGGCTGGGCACCCAAAGCACGTTCTTGAGGCCCACCATCTTCCCATCAGCACCCTTGAACATGGCCTTGCCCATGCCTTTCACCTCTGCTCGCTGCCCCAAAGCCGATGTGACATGCTTCACCGGTGACGGCTCGAGTTCGGTGAGCAAGTCCGGGCGAGGTGTCATGCTATAGGTAGCGCCACTATCAATCACCCAATAGTCCAGGGGGTGTAGGGTCACCTTCCCCACAGCTGCTGGCTCCTCAAAGCCTTCATCCTTCTCTGGACCAGCCGGTACTTGCGTCGACACGAAGTAGAATAGACCCGGGTATCGATCGTCGCTCGGGTCCTTGTCGTTGTCTCCGCTCTTCATGTTTGCAGCTCCGCCACCGCGACCGCCACGGCCTCCACGGCCTCGTCCTCTCCCTCCTCCTGCTCCTCTACCCTCTTGGCCTTGAGCAGGGGTCCAACCATCAGGGAGTTTGTAGCAGTCGCGCCACATGTGTCCGCTCTTGTGGCAATAGTGACACTCGCCGTCGAATCGGCCGCGACCGCGTCCGTAGCTCTTGTCGTCGCTGCCGTAACCGCCACTCCTGCGGCCTCCGCCGAAGTTGCTGCCACCAAACCTTCCTCCCCCTCGTCCTCTGCCTCTTCCTCGACCATATCCACGGCCGATGCTCGCTGCCCCAGCGCCATCCGCACTCGCCAACTCACGGCGGCGGAAATCCTCTTGAAGGATAGCTCGCTTCACGTCTTCAAGCGAGAGGCGGGGCAAGTCGCGATTAAGGTTGATGATGAGCGAGGACCATGACTCTGGGAGTAAGGCCAGCAACTTGGTCTTCTTTTGGAGCTCACTGTAGTTCAAATCAGCTCCCTCAAGCCGCGTCAACAAGTCGAAGAATTTCTGCACCCCTTCTTCAACCGCTTCGTCTTCTTCAATTCGTAGTGCCGCCATTTGCCGTTCCAACACCACCGCTACTGCCGCTGTTGCAGGAGCATGTACACCCTTGAGAGCAGCCCATGCCTTTGGTCCTTTCTCTGGTTCACGCTGGAATGGCTTGATGTGACGGATCTGACTGCTCCCCAACGCTTGCCCAAGTAAGAGATAGCCTTGTGCGCTCTTCCGCACCCACGGGCTCTTCTCCGGGTCGTTCTCGGGGCGATTCTCCGTTCCTTCCATCACCTCCAGCAGGTCATAGTGGTCAAAGATGTTCTCCATCTTGAAGGACCATTCAGCAAAGTTGTCACCGTTGAACTTGTCAAGCCCAAACACCCTAGGCTCATCCCTAGGTGGGCCAAGACTTGGTTGCATGGGCGCCATGGCTGAATCACGGGGTTGGCCTTGAGCTTGAGCTTCTCCACTGCCACCAGCACCTCTGCCACCCCTTTTCTCAGGTCCAGACATTGTCGAAACTGCTCCAAGGGGGTCTGATACCACTTGTTATAGTCACAATAGGCTTGAATGTGCCTAAAACGAAAGATAGAGAGCAGAGACGGATTTTTGCACAGCGGCTTCAAACGTTGATAGCGTTCAGCTCACAGCTGCAAATGACTTGATTCAAATTGGATCTGGAGCGTCCTCACGTCGTCTAAAATTAGCAATCTAGATTGCACGATTTGATAAAACATTGACGACACAGCGTCGGTTTGAACGAACGGTACTATGGCAGCCACTATAGTCTTAGAACACAAGATAGGAAGAGTTACGAGTTGGGAATGACTCCCAGCTCCTACAAACCCCAAGAGCCGAGGTACAGTGATGTGGAACAGTGCCACAATGTCCCCAACCACGAAGGGTCTCGAAACTACCCTTCACTAGGGCCTACACCAAGTGAAATGTTACACTACACAAAGTAATGTAACTATCTTCAATATCTTGAGGTGTACCCTTTTGGCAAGCTTCGAAATCACTTGAGGCTTGACACCAAGGCTCGGGCTCTTCATCACAAACTCATCCTTGAGTTCTTGATGGGTCTGCTGCACACACCTGCGACACGCCGAACGTTCGACACAGGACAAAATAGAAACCGCGCACGACAAAATAGAAACCGCGCGCGAGACACAAACGACCGCGTAACTCGCGTCTAGCGATAACTCGCTATTGACTCGACACACACACTCGACATCATGACTCAACATTCACACACAATTATAAGCATGAAATATATATTATCCCATGCCCTCATACCATTCCATACACACACACATTCACGCACACGGACAACAAGCCGAGTGCAAACCGTAGGGTTGCACCAACAGTTGGGTTGTCCGGATTCGGCGTCATGGGCATTGTTGGATTTTGCCCGTAGTTCAGGAAAAACGGGGACTCCTGCGCCGTCACTGACGTGGCGTTGTTGTAGGTGAACTCGATCAGCGGCAGCTGCTGCTCCCAAGTTGTCGGGTTGTCGCACGTGGCCCGAATCAACTGCTCCATCGTCTGATTGGTCCGCTCCGTTTGACCGTCCCTTTTGGGGTGGTACGATGAACTGAACTGTAGCCTGGTCCTGAGCTACTCCCAGAGGTTCTTCCAGAAGTTGCTGGTAAACTTCGTGTCGCGGTCGCTGATTATCGCGGCTGGTATCCCGTGCAGTCGAACGACGGCTGCGATGAACAGACGAGCGGTTTCTTTGGCTGAGATCGATTTCTTGCACGCAGTGAAGTGAGCCATATTCGTTAGTCTTTCAACGACGACCATAACCGCGTCGTTACCCCCAGGGTTTGAAGGTAACCCCGTGACGAAATCCATGGTAACTTGCTGCCAGGCGCGCTCGAGCGTTGGAATCGGCTGCAATTGACCCGCCTTTCTCTTTCGCGAGCTCTTCATCACCTGACACATAGGATACGAGCCCACGTGGTGCTCTACGTCGGTCAACAGCTCTGGCCAGTAGTAATACCGCTGCAGCTGCTGTCGCGTTTTTTCTACCCCGAAGTGGCCCGAGGTAATCCCGTCGTGTGCCTCCTGCAGTAACAGTTCCCTCAGTAGTGAGTACGCGGGTACCCAAATGCGGTTGGTGCCTGTTTTTACGTGATAGACTCCCTTAGCTTCTGCCAGTTGCTGTGAATTTCCGGTCGTGAAAAATGGGCCAGTACTGTATCCGTGGGTGAATAGGCCTGTTAACAATGGGTTGGTTTGGGCGAGTAGGATGGCGTGGAGTTGGGCGGTAGGACGTGTGAGTGCGTCCGCGATGTTTGATGCGCCTTTTTTGTACGTGAATGTGTAGTGGAAGTTGGACTCCAAATAGTCCAACCAGCGGATCTGTCGCGGGTTGAGATTTGGTTGGGCGCGGAGGTACTGTAGCGATCGGTGATCTGTCCGTACTGTCACGTCGGCGCCAGTCAGGTAGCATCGCCACACTTTGAAAGCGTGCACGATCGCCAACATTTCGCGGTCGTCTATCAGGTAGTTGCGTTTGGGCGGGTGCAGCCTGCGGGACTCGTATGCGATTGTTTGGAGACCGTTCCCGAAGTCCTGCAACAATACAGCTCCCACGGCGATGTCACTTGCGTCGGTGACGAGCTCGAACGGACGGTGCGATGTGAAGCATGGGCGGCGAGCACAAAATTTGTTCGAGGGCCGAGAAGGCAGCTTGCTCTTTCTCCCCCCACGTGTACTCAACCCCCTTCCTCAGCAGGTCGGTCAACAGGGTATTCAACTTCGCCATGTCAGGGACGAACGGGCGCACGTAGTTGACGAACCCCAAAAAGCTCTGCAACTCGGTCAAGTTTGCTGGCGCGTGCCACGCTTGAATCGTCGCGATCTTCTTCGGGTTTATTTCCACTCCTTCAGCTGAAATAATGTGTCCCAAAAACTCCAGTCTGTCCTGTAAAAACTCACACCTAGATGCCTTTGTCAGTAGGCGGTTCTCACTCAGTATTTTGAAAACTGCTTCAATGACCTGTAGGTGACGTGCTCTGTCTGGGCTGTAAATCAGTATGTCCTCAAGGTACACAATGACGCACTTATCTAAAAGCGGGCAGAAGGCTTCGTTCATGGTCGTTTGAAAGGTTGCAGAGGCGTTGGTCAGTCCGAAGGGCATGACGGTGTATTCAAAGGATCCGTAGCATGTTCGGAAAGCTCTTTTCGGTAGACGGGTGGGTTGACTCGGATCTGGTGGTAGCCTCCTCTGTCAAAACATATGTGTTTATATTTCTCTAGGCTGTAGTGGGTTTAGCCTTAGGGGGTACAGTATTTCTCTCAACATCCTACTGGTACCCTCCCCCTTTCACCTAATCAACCATCCTATCTCGTAACTTTAACATGGAATCAGAGTAGGTTCCTTGGGCCCACCACCTGCTGCTTTACTCATGAGCTTAGGCCTCGGCCCGTCGCCCCTAGGCCAGTCACTCGTGCCCCTAGGCCCGACGCCCGCGGCCCGTCGTTCCAGGCCCCTAGGCCCGTCGATCCCGGCCCCTTGGCCCCGCGACCTTTCGTTTCTGGCCCCGCGGCCTTTCGTTCTGGCCCCGCGGCCCCGTCGCACCTAGGCCTCCGGCCTCGCGGCCCCGTCGTTCCCGGCCCCTAGGCCCCGTCGCTCACGGCCCCCGGACCTTTCGTACCTGGCCCCGCGGCCCCGTCGTTCTCGGCCCCTCGGCCCAATCACTCACGGCCCCCGGCCCCTTCGTACCTGGCCCCGCGGCCCCGTCACACCTAGGTCCTAGGCCCCGCGGCCCCGTCGTTCCCGGCCCCTAGGCCCCGTCGCTCACGCCCCCCCCCCCCCCCCTTGGCCCGTCGTACCTGGCCCCGCGGCCCCGTCGCACCTAGGTCCTAGGCCCCGCGGCCCCGTCGTTCCCGACCCCTAGGCCCCGTCGCTCACGGACCCCCGGCCCCTTCGTACCTGGCCCCGCGGCCCCGTCGCTCCTAGCGTAGGTCCCGGCCCTGCGGCCAGTCGACCCGTCGCCCCTAGCCTCGCGACCCCTTGGAGCCCTGTCACCCGTCGCCCCTACCCGCGACCAGCGACCCGCGACCCAAGACCCGTGACCAGCGACCCAGGCCCCTCCGCCCCGTTGCCCCGTCGCCCAGTCGCCCCGTCGCCCTAGCCTCGGCCCATCGCGACCCGCGACCCGCGACCCTTGACCCGCGACCCAGGCCCCGCGGTCCCTAGGCCCCTCGGCCCCTGGCCACTCGGCCCCTCGGCCCCTTGGCCCCCAGGCACCTCGGCCCCTCGGCCCCTCGCCTCTAGGCCCCTCGTCCCCCCCCCCCCCCCCCCCCCCACACTTGTTTGGCCCCTCGGCCCCGCCCCTCGGCCCCTCGGCCCCGCCCCTCGGCCCCTCGGCCCCTAGGCCCCTCGGCCCCGCCCCTCGGCCCCTCGGCCCCTAGGCCCCTTGGCCCCTCGGCCCCTCGGCCCCTTGCCCCCCAGGCACCTCGGCCCCTCGGCCCATCGCCTCTAGGCCCCTCCCCCCCCCCCCCCCCCCCCCCCCCCCCCCCTCCCTCCCCCCACCCTCGTGTTTGGCCCCTCGGCCCCTAGGCCCCTTGGCCCCTCGGCCCCTCGGCCCCTTGCCCCCCAGGCACCTCGGCCCCTCGGCCCCTAGGCCCACCACCATGCTTGTTTGGCCCCTCGGCCCCTAGGCCCCTCGGCCCCGCCCCTTGGCCCCTTGGCCACTGCTCCTGCTACTGCTGCTACTGCTGCTCCTGCGTACTGCGCCACTATGGCTTCGCTTCGAGTCCTAGCATTCGATCATGAGGGCAGACCGGTTGCATTTGACACGTGGCACGACGATCTGCAACTGTACCTACTGAGCGATATTAAGGACAATGTCTCGCTGTTTGACCACGTGTCCGGTGTCGCTCCAGCCCCTCCCGCCACAGCTAACGGTGCGACTTGTTCCCAGTGGCTTTCTCGTGACGCTACAGCCCGCTTAGCCATTCGCAACCACCTACCGGTGGCCAAATGTACTCACTTTGGACAGCACAGGACAGCACAGGCCCTGTACGACGCTGTAGTTGCTCGCTACTCCTCCCCTGCCACTGCTGCTCTAGGCAGACTGCTACTGCCCTACCTGTTCCCTGAGCTGTCGGCTTTTTCCACAGTAGCGAATCTGGTTACCCACCTGCGCACTAGCGACGCTCGCTACCGCGCTACTGTCCCTGCTGAGTTCCTTGCCACGAACCAGCCCCCCATGTTCATCACCCTCTACTTCATAGTCTCTCGCCTCCCTGACTCTCTTCGCTCTATCAGGGACCACTTTCTCTCCCTTGACCCCACCTCCCTCACTGTTGACCTCCTCGAGCAGCATCTCCTCGCAGCTGAGACTAGTGCAGTTGCTGTAGGTGCTGCTCGTGGCACTCCGCGCCCGCCCCTCTTTGAGGGGTGCTCCCCCTCCCCCTTTCCCCCTCCTTCGCCTCTGCTGCTGCTGCAGACGTCTCTGTTACTGAGGACTTCGGCGCTGCTTCGTCTAGTGCGAAGCGCTGCAGCAGCAAGGGCAAGGGTGGAAGGGGTGGTGGAGGTGGCAGCGGGAGCGGTGGTGGGGACAGAGGGAGCGGTGGTGGGGGCGGAAGTGGAGGTGGTGGAGGCAGTGGGACTGGTGGCGGGAGTAGGGGCTCTGGTGGCGGCGGTGGAGGCAGCGGAAGGAGTGGCGGCAGTGGAGGCGGTGGGACTGGTGGTGGTAGGTCTGGACCTCGGCGTGGAGGCCCTGGTGGTGGTCAGCGGCAGCAGCAGCAGCGTCGGAGCGAGACCCAGTCGCCCCAATAGCTCCGTGAGTGGTTGGTTCAGCGTGGGCCGAGTAGGGGTAGTGAGAGCTGCCCGTATGTCATTCGCACGGGTGTCCGTGTGGGCCAGACATGCGGGAAGTTTCACACTGAGCACCGCTGCTTCTCCCGCCTTGACGACGCCTGGCGTGCTGAGTTTGGTGACGACGTCGAGCGCCCTCGCTGGGCGGAGTTGCTTAGGTCGGGAGTTGCTATCTTTGACCTAGACTATGATGCTATTATCTCTGCCATGTATGCTTTGTTTTTTAGTGCTGAGGGTGACTATTACCGGTGTGTGCCACCTGACCCAGGTATAGCGGCTGCTGCCCCTCGGCCCCGCCACCCTCGTGTTTGGCCCCTCGGCCCCGCCCCTTGGCCCCTTGGCAACTGCTCCTGCAACTGCTGCTACTACTACTGCTGCTGCTGCTCCTGCTGCTACTGCTGCTACTGCTGCTCCTGCGTACTGCGCCGCTATGGCTACACTTAGAGTTCTAGAGTTCGATCATGAGGGCAGACCGGTTGCATTTGACACATGGCACGACGATCTGCAACTGTACCTACTGAGCGATATTAAGGACAGTGTCTCACTGTTTGACCACGTGTCCGGTGTCGCTCTAGCCCCTCCTGCCACAGCTGACGGTGCGACTCGTTCCCAGTGGCTGTCTTGTGACGCTACTGCCCGCTTAGCCATTCGCAACCACCTGCCGGTGGCCGAATGTACTCACTTTGGACAGCACAGGACAGCACAGGCCCTGTACGACGCTGTAGTTGCTCGCTACTCCTCCCCTGCTACTGCTGCTCTAGGCAGACTGCTACTGCCCTACCTATTCCTTGAGCTGTCGGTTTTTTCCACCGTAGCGGACCTGGTTACCCACCTGCGCACCAGCGACGCTCGCTACCGTGCTACCGTCCCTACTGAGTTCCTTGCCACAAACCAGGCCCCCATGTTCATCACCCTCTACTTCATAGTCTCTTGCCTCCCTGACTCTCTTCGCTCTGTCAGGGACCACTTTCTCTCCCTTCACCCCACCTCCCTCACTGTTGACCTCCTCGAGCATCATCTCCTCGCAGCTGAGACTAGTGCAGTTGCTGTAGGTGCTGCTCGTGGCACTCTGCGCCCGCCCTTCTTTGAGGGGTGCTCCCCCTCCCCCCTTTCCCCCTCCTTCGCCTCTGCTGCTGCTGCAGCCGTCTCTGCTACTGAGGACGTCGGTGCTGCTTCGACTAGTGTGAAGCGCCGTAGCAGCAAGGGAAAGGGTGGCCGGGGTGGCGGTGGGGGCAGCGGTGGAGGTGGTGGAGGCAATGGAGGTGGTGGCGGCGGTGGGACTGGTAGCGGCACTGGGGGCTCTGGTGGCGGCGGTGGTGGTGGCGGAGGGAGTGGCGGCAGTGGAGGCGGTGGGACTGGTGGTGGTAGGTCTGGACCTCGGCGTGGAGGCCCTGGTGGTGGTCAGCGGCAGCAGCAGCAGCGTCGGAGCGAGACCCAGTCGCCCCAGCAGCTCCGTGAGTGGTTGGTTCAGCGTGGGCCGAGTGGGGGTAGTGAGAGCTGCCCGTATGTCATTCGCACGGGTGTCCGTGCGGGCCAGACATGCGGGAAGTTTCACACTGAGCACCGCTGCTTCTCCCGCCTTGACGACGCCTGGCGTGCTAAGTTTGGTGACGACGTCGAGCGCCCTCGCTGGGCGGAGTTGCTTAGGTCGGGAGTTGCTATCTTTGACCTAGACTATGATGCTATTATCTCTGCCATGTATGCTTTGTCTTTTAGTGCTGAGGGTGACTGTTACCGGTGTGTGCCACCTGACCCAAGTATAGCGGCTGCTGCTCTAGGTGCTAGTGCGTCTGGTACTCCCCCTGGTACTGCGCCTGCTGAGGCCTTGCACACCTTCACATTGGACTCCGGCGCCTCGCGCTGTTTCTTTCGTGACAGCACCACTCTCACTCCTCTCCTTGCACCTGTCCCGGTTAGACTGGCTGACCCCTCTGGGGGTCCGGTCGCTGCCCATTCCTCCACTGTCCTCCCGTGTCCGGCGGTTCCGTCCGGCTCACTGTCAGGTCTTCACCTCCCCTCGTTCTCTACGAACTTGGTGAGTACCGCTGCCCTTCAGGATGCGTGTGTCACTACCACCACTCATGGGGGTCAGCGTGTGTCAATCTGTGCGTGCACACGGACGGGGCCTCACCTGGCTACGTTCACTCGATGGCCAGGTTCGAGTCTGTACACGCTGGCTACCGAGCCTCCTCAGGTCGCTGCGTCTGCTCAGGTGTCCGCGTCAGGTCAGGTAGCTACCTCTTGCTCGTGTCGCCTCCTGTCGCACCAGACTCTTCTGTGGCACCACCGCCTGGGTCAAACCTCCCTGCCACGCCTTCGTGGCATGCACTCCCGGTTTCTCGTCTCTGGTCTACCCAGGTCTCTGCCTCCCCTCTCGCCCTCGCCTGCCCCGCCCTGCCTTCCTTGCGTCGAGGGGCGGCAGCGCGCCGCTCCTCACTCCTCCTCGTTTCCCCTGACGACTACTCCTTTGCAGACTCTCCACATGGACGTGTGGGGCCCAGCCCGCGTCAGTGGACAGGGCCGCGAGCGCTACTTTCTGCTGGTCGTTGATGACTACACGCGTTACACCACGGTCTTCCCGTTGCGTAGCAAGGGTGAGGTCTCTGATGTCCTGATCCCTTGGATCCGCACAGTCCGTCTCCAGCTCCGCGAGCGGTTCGGCCAGGACCTTCCTGTCTTGCGTCTGCACTCTGATAGAGGTGGTGAGTTCTCCTCCGACCTCTTGCGGGACTTTTTTCGTGGGGAGAGCATTCTCCAGTCGTTCACGCTTCCGAACTCCCCTCAGCAGAATGGGATTGCTGAGCGCCGCATTGGCTTAGTCATGGAGGTCGCTCGTACCTCATGATCCATGCGGCCGCTCCCCATTTTCTGTGGCCGTTTGCGGTCCGGTACGTTGCGCATCAGCTCAACCTCTGGCCCCGTGTGTCCTTGCCGGAGACCTCGCCCACACTGCGTTGGACGGGGGAGGTTGGCGATGCGTCGGTGTTCCGGGTCTGGGGTTCTCGTGCCTTTGTTCGCGATACGTCTGCGGACAAGCTCTCCGCCCGCGCCATTCCCTGCGTCTTCCTTGGCTTTGTCCCTGACGCGCCTGGCTGGCAGTTTTACCACTCCACCTCGCGCCGTGTCCTCCCGTCTTAGGACGTCACGTTCAACGAGTCGGTTCCCTTCTACCGTCTCTTCCCCTACCGCTCTGCCCCTCCCCCGCCCCCGCCGCTCTTCCTTGCTCCCGGTCCACCTCCGGTTGACCCCCTCCCGCCCCAGGGTCCTGCTCCCTCGGGCGTGTCTCAGGTAGACCCTCTCCCTGGTACTGCGCCTGTTCAGGTGCTACTCCAGGTGCTGCGTCTGGGGGTGCTGCGTCTGGGGGTGCTGCGTCTGGGGGTGCGGAGCTGGGGGGTGCAGGGTCTGAGGGTTCTGGGCCTGGGGGTGAGGAGCCTGGGTTTGCTGAGCCTGAGGGTGTTGAGCCTGGAGGTGCTGAGTCGGAGGGTGCGGAGTCTGGGGGTGCTGCGCCTTGGGGTGCTGCTTCGTCTGGAGGTCCTGCTGGTGCTTCGCCGCGACTGTCTTCGCAGCAGCTGCGGGAGTGGCTTGTTCGGCGCGCACACCGTCGGAGTGGAGCTTCCGGAGCTGGAGGCGCTGGAGACACTGGAGCTGGAGGTGCTGGTGTTTCTGCTGGAGTTGGTGGTACTGGAGGTACTGTGGCTACTAGTCCTGGATGTGCTCGTGCCAGTGGTGCTGGAGCTGTCGGGATTGGTTGTGTTGGGGGTGCTAGAGCTAGAGACCCTACGGAGCCTGGAGCAGCTGGCGCTGGAGGCGCTGAAGTTGGAGGCTCTGGCGCAGGAGGCGTTGGAGCTGCAGGAGCTAGAGCTGTTGACCCTGGAGCTGGAGGTGCTAGAGGCATTGTGCGGCCACGACCGTACTTCGTTCCCCTGCTTCAGCAGGTTCTTGGTGTCCCGTCTTCTACTGGCCTTACCCCTCCCTTCCTGTGTCCACCGCCTGACCAGTCGCAGCCGCCGTTACAGCTGGCCTCCCCACTGCCTGCTCCCTCTCCGTACACTGAGCAGTCCGGTGGTCTTACAGAGCGTCGTGAGCCTGCGTCTCGTCCTGTCTCGCCTGTTTGCCCTGCGCGTCGCGTTCCTCGTTCGCGTCCTCCTCCTGTCCTCGGCACGCACGCTATGGCGCTACGTCCTTCCTCTGTTCCACTACATGTTCCTCTGCCTACTCTGTGAGAAGGATTTGACGAAAGAATGAATAAACTAGAAAATGAGATGGGTACAAATAGGAAACACATAAGTGTTGTACCCTCTAAGAGCTACCCCACTACAGCCTAAATAGACCATAGCAGATATAAGTTTGACACACCCCCATAGGCAAAGTGGGGGAGAACAAGAGGTCACAAGACCAGTCAAGAAAAGCAAAGCAAGCTCAGGGAGGATCACAAAGTCACCACACAGTCTGAGCACAAGCAAAGGGCCATAAGGCCAGTTCACATGCAGAGTTATATAAAGGAAAGCAAACAGTACAGTGAACACAACCTAGCAAGTGTAAGCAGGCAGGTATAAGTATATAGAGTACAGTTCAAGCAGAGTCAAGAAGTCAACAAGTGAGGCACAGTAGGTACAAGGCCTAACACAGTACAGAAACGCTGATGATCACAAGGCTGAAGTGCCTTGGTGAAAACATCAGCAGTGTTGGCCTGAGAGGCCACGTACGCAAGACGAACCTGGCCACGCTGTTGCAACTCTCGAGCAAGGAAGTAGCGCAGAGCAATGTGCTTCGTTCTGTGCTCCAGTCTGTGCTCTTGACACAAGGCCAGCATGGCCTTGTTGTCGACGTACAGAACTGGAGGAGAACGAGGCGCCTCTCCCAAGTCGGTCAGCAGGTAGGTGAGCCACCGAAGCTCCTGTGCAGCCATGGCCCCAGCGTAGATCTCAGCCTCACAACTGGAGCTGAGAACAGAAGAAGAGCGGGTAGACCGCCAGGAGACCGAACCGGAGCCAAGGCTGAAGGTGTAACCCTGTGACGACCGCTGCGTAGCCAAGTCGTCAACCCAGGAGGCGTCAGCGTGACCAGTGAGGACAACTCGAGCCCGTCCTCCAAGCACGAGCCCCATGCCCGATGTACTGCACAAGTATCGCAACACCCTCTTCGCAGCATCCCAGTGCACCTTTCGGTGCCTGCCGGGAGCCACGTAGCGAGCCAGAAGGCTGAGAGGGTATGCGAGGTCAGGTCGTGTGCAAGTCATCAGGTACATGAGGGAGCCCACAAGCTCTGGATATGGGCCACTCGGCTCTACGGACTCGTCCGAAGGTGGAGCTGAGAGCGAGTGACCGGTAGGCAGAGGAGTGGACTGTGGCGAGGAGTAGGTGAAGCCGACGCGCTGAAGGACCTGCTGCACCATGTGTGACTGAGTCAAGGTAATGGTGCGCTGTGCTCTGTCCCGGGTGATCCGCAAGCCAAGATAGCTTGTCAGCTCACCCAGGTCTGTGCACGTGTGTCTCTTCTGCAGCTCGGACTTCACGTGGGCGAGTGCCTCCGTGTCAGCAGTAGCAAAGACAAGGTTGTCTACGTACACAAGAACGTAGAACGGCGGCAGAGTAGCGTCAGTGCATAGAAACAGAGAAGGGTCAGCAGTGGAAGGAGCAAAACCAAGAGCAGCAAGAGTCGTCCTGAGCGTGTCGTGCCACTCACGGGGCGCCTGGCGGAGACCGTAGACTGGCCGGCGGAGGCTCCACTGGGTACCAGCAGGAAACGACCCAGTGAAGCGAGGTGGGCGGCGCAGCTAGATCTCCTCGTGCAGGCTGCCCTGTAGGAAGGCTGTGCTGAAGTCAAGCGAGTGGAGCTCGTAGTCACGCTGAGCAGCAACGTGCAGCAGTACCCGAAGAGTGGTCATCTTCGGGGTAGGGGAGAAGGTCTGAAAGAAGTCAACTCCCTGTCGCTGATTGAAGCCACGTGCAACGTAACGCGCCTTGAAGGCAGGCGGAGAACCCGGCGGCCGCTTCACCCTGAAGATCCACATGCCACTGACGATGTTCGCCCCAGGTGGGGGAACCTCGTCTACGTAGGTGCCTGTGGACTTCCAGGAAGCCATCTCTGCATCCATGGCTGCCTGCCACTGAGAGGAGTAGGGACCCTCTATCGCCTCTGCGTAAGAGCGCGGGGTCGGGATGTCTAGTGCATCCGGGTCTCCCTCAGGGGCAAGCAGCATGGACACGAGATGAGGTGAAGCAGCAGCAAAACACTCAAGGTCCTCCTGTCTGTCCTCAAGGACGTCCGTGCCAAGAGCACACTCACCCCCGACGGACGGAGGACAGACAGACGCAGACGCAGAGTCAGCAACAAGACTAGCGGCGTAGTCTAGGCGACAGGCTGCAGCAAAGTCAACAAGCTCAGCAACAAGAGCAGACGCAGCAGAGGACTCAAACAGAGGGTCAGTGACAACAGTGGCCAGAAAGTGCGGGACAGTAGGACTAGCAGCACGAAGGGAGTCAGACTCCGGGTCCGGACCGTCAGGAAGAGAGGACGCAGGAGGAGAGGGCAGAGGGACACGCTGTGGAGCAGTAGAAGGACGCAGTGTCATAGAGTGAGTGCCTGGGACAGGAGGAAGACGCGGACGCGAAACACGACCAGCGCGAACAGGACGGACAGGCGACGCAGAACGAGACTCAGGCGACACCGGACGAGACTCAGGCTCACGACGCTCCGTAAGACCTCGAGTCGGACCAGAGTAAGGAGAAGAACCAGGCAGCGGAGAGGCTAGCTGCAACTGCGACTGGGACAGGACAGGCGGTGGACTCAGGAAAGGAGGAGGAGGACCAGGAGAAGGCGGGGATCCAAGAACCTGCTGAAGGAGCAGAACGTAGTACGGCCGCGGCCGCGCAGCGCCTCCAGAAACAGCAGAGACAGAACCGGTACCCTCAGCCCCAGGGTCTCCAGTCCCAGCAGCACCTCCAGCAGCTCCAGCACCAGCACCACCTCCAGCAGCGCCAGCACCTCCAGCAGCTCCAGCACCAGCACCACCTCCAGCAGCGCCAGCACCTCCAGTAGCTCCAGTAGCACCTCCAGCACCTCCAGCACCAGCAGCACCCCCAGCAGCGCCAGCAGCACCTCCAGCACCTCCAGCAGCTCCAGCACCAGCAGCACCTACAGTAGCTCCAGTAGCACCTCCAGCACCTCCAGCAGCTCCAGCACCAGCAGCACCTCGACAGTGCCGAGAGTACCACTCACGAAGCTGCTGTGGAGAGAGGGGCTCCCGCCGCGACGGGACACCTAGAGCACCTCCAGACTCAGTACACGCAGGCTCAGCACCTCCAGAAGCAGTACCCTCAGGCGCCACACCCCCAGGCACAGCACCCCCAGACTCAGCACCCCCAGTCTCCGCACCCCCAGGCCCCGCACCCGCAGGGTAAGCACCCCTAGCAGCACCTGAGTCGACAGCTACCTCGACCGGCTCGGCAGGGTCTACCTGGGACACACCTGAGGGGGCAGGACCCTGGGGGGGGAGGGGGTCTACCAGGGGAGTACCTGGTGCGAGGAAGAGCGGCGGGGGGGGGGGAGAGGCAGTGCGGTAGGGAAAGAGACGGTAGTACGACACCGACTCGTCGAACGTGACGTCCTGAGAGGACAGAACACGACGCGAGATGGGGCGGTAGAACTGCCACCCGGGTGCGTCAGGAGGGAAGCCAAGGAAGACACAGGGAACGGCACGGGAGGACAGCTTGTCCGCTGTAGTATCGCGGACAAAAGCTCGAGATCCCCAGACACGAAACGCAGACGCATCGCCAACCTTCCCCGTCCACTGCAGAGTAGGTGTGGTCTCCGGCAAGGAGACACGAGGCTGAAGGTTGATCTGATGCGCCGCGTACTGAACCGCGAACAGCCACAGAAAATGGGGAGCAGCCGCATGGATCATGAACGTACGAGCGACGTCCATGACCATGCCAATGCGGCGCTCAGCAATCCCATTTTGCTGTGGGGAGGCCGGAAGCGTGAACGTCTGGCGGATGCCCTCCGAACGACAGAAGGCTCTCAAGAGGTCTGAGGAAAACTCCCCTCCTCTGTCTGAGTGCAGACGCAGAACAGGAAGGTCTGAGCCGAAACTCTCACTGAGCTGGCAACGAGCACTGCGGATCCAGTCGATCAACACCTCAGGGACCTCACCCTTGCTGCACAAGGGGAAGACTGTGGTGTAACGCGAGTAGTCGTCAACGACTAGCAGGAAGTAGCGCTCGTGACCCTGTCCACGGACGCGGGCTGGGCCCCACACGTCCATGTGAAGAGTCTGCAGAGGGGCCTCAGTCGGAGGGAACGAGGAGGAGTGAGGAGCGGCGCGCTGCCGGCCCTCGACACAGGGAACACAGGTGGGGGCAGGCCCCGGAGGAAGGGGAGGGAGGGACCTGGGGAGCCCAGAGACAAGAGCACGGGAGGCCATACCTCGAAGACGAGGCAGGGAGGGGTGACCAAGGCGGTGGTGCCAAAGGAGAGTCTCGTGTGCCAAAGGGCGACACGAGCAGGGGGCAGACGTAGGACTAGACCTGGACGCGGCAGCAAACACCTGACTGGACGCAGCTACCTGACCAGACGCAGAGACCGGAGGAGGTGCAGTAGTAAGTGTGTACAGACTCGACCCTGGCCGACGGGTGAACGTGGCCAGGTGACGGCCCGTCCGAGAGCAAGTGCAGTGGGTCACACACTGACCTCCAGGGGTGAACTGGTCAACCCACGCGTCCTGGAGGTCAGCTCCACTCACCAGGTTCGTAGAGAACGAGGGGAGGTGGAGTCCCGACAGCAAGCCCGACGGTGCCGCAGGACACGGTAGGACAGTGGAGGAGTGTGCAAGTACTGGGCCCCCTGAGGGGTCAGCAAGGGAGACCGCAACAGGCCGACTGAGCGGCGTGAGCGCGGTGCTGTCTCTAAAGAAAGAGCGCGAAGCACCAGAGTCAAGTGTGAAAGTGTGAAAGGACGCAGTAGGTGTAGTACCAGAGAGAGGAGACGTACCAACACCTGGAGCAGCAGACGCACTAGCACCTAGAGCAGCAGCCACACAAGCACCTGGAGCAGCAGACGCATTAGCACCTAGAGCAGCAGCCACAGTGCCCGGGTCGGGCGGGACACGCAGGTAACAGTCACCCTCAGTAATATCAGCAAGAGCATACATGGCAGCAAGGATAGCATCAAAGTCTAGATCAAAGATAGGCACATTCTGCAGAAGCAGATCATGCCAACGAGGAAGCTCAACAGCGTCAGGAAACTGGGTACGCCAAGATCAGTCAGGCGGCCGAAGCAGCGCTGCGTGGTGTGTGGGAGACCACACACCTCCCCACTACGAGTGCCTGTGCGAAGAACGTACGCGCAGGGACCTGCACCCCCAGACCTCCCACGCCCAGCGTACCACTCACGAAGCTGCTGAACAGACGGGGTCTCACGGGTGCGCAGCTGCTGCTGACGCTGGCCGCCACCAAGGCCTCCACGCTGCGTGGCTGCACCGCGACCAGCACCACCTCCTCCGCTACCTCCACCACCGCTGCCGCCGCCTCCACCGCCTCCGCCACCGCCTCCACGGCCTCCACCGCCGCCACCGACGCCCCCACCCCCGGGACCACCCCCACCACCACCTCCACCTCCTCCACCGCTTCCTCCACCGCCCCCTCCACCACCCTTGCTTCCCTTGCGCTTGCCAGTGCGGCGTCGCCCACTAGGGGCAGACGCAGCGCCGACCTCCTCAGTGCCAACGAGGTCGACAGCAGCAGCAGAGGCAACAGAGGGGAGAAGGGGGACAGGGGAACACTCCTCAAAGAAGGGGGTGCGACGGTCGCCGCGAGAAGCCCCAACAGCTAAGATACTCTTCTCAGCTGCAGCTAGGCGCTCCTCTAGCAAGTCGACAGTCAGCTCGGTAGGGCAAAGGGAGAGAAAGTGATCCCTGACTGAGGAGAGAGAGTCAGGGAGGCGGGTGACTAGGTAGTAAAGGGTGATGTACATGGGGGGGGAGTTCGTGGGAAGAAACTCAGTGGGAAGGGCAGCGCGGTAGCGAGCGTCACTAGTGCGGAGGTGAGCAACTAGGTCAGCAACTGTGGCAAAGGCGGCAAGGTCAGGAAAAAGGTACGGCAGCATGAGGCGGCTGAGGGCAGCAGTGGTAGGGGAGGAGTAGCGTGCAACTACAGCGTCGTACATAGCACTAGCACTTTTGTACTGACTAAAGTGCGCGCGCTCAGTAGACGGCAGGTGATTGCGCACAGCAAGACGAGCAGCAGCATCGCGCGTGAGCCACTGCGAGCAAACAGTACTGTCAGCATCAGCAGTAGGGGCAGTAGAGGCGCCAGACGTGAGATCGAACAGGGAGAGACCATCCTTGCTATCGCACTGTAGGAAAAGCTGCAGATCATCTAGCCAGACCTCAAAGTCAACAGCCCGACCCTTAGCATCAAAGGTAAGAACATTGAGACTAGCCATGACAGGAGAAGCAGCAGGCTAGCAGCAGCAGCAGTGCAACTCGGCTAAGCAGGCTAGGCAGGGCGGCGCAGCTTGGCAGGGCGGTGTGGCTCGGCAGCGCGGCGCTCTTACCAAGGGAGAGGCTGGGGCAGGGCCGGGGTAGGGCCGGGGCAGTTCAGGAGCAGGGCCGGGGCAGGGCCGGGGCAGTTCAGGAGCAGGGCCGGGGCAGGGCCGGGGCAGAGCCGGGGCAGGGCCGGGGCAGGGCCGGGGCAGAGGCGGGCCAGAGCCGGGGCAGTTCAGGGGCAGGGCCGGGGCAGGGCCGGGGCAGTTCAGGAGCAGGGCCGGGGCAGGGCCGGGGCAGGGCCGGGGCAGAGCCGGTGCAGGGCTGGGGCAGGGCCGGGGCAGAGCCGGGCAAGGGCCGGGGCAGGGCCGGGGCAGTTCAGGAGCAGGGCCGGGGCAGTTCAGAAGCAGGGCCGGGGCAGGTCAGGAGCAGGGCCGGGGCAGTTCAGGAGCAGGGCAAGGGCAGGGCCGGGGCAGGGCCGGGGCAGAGCCGGGGCAGGGTGCAGGGCCGGGGCAGGGCCGGGGCAGGGCCTGGGCAGGGCCGGGGCAGGGTTGGAGCAGGGCCGGGACAGGGCCAGGGCGAGGCCGCGACAGGTCCAGGGCAGGGCCGGGGCCGGGCCGCGGCAGTGCAGTAGCAGGGCTGGGGCAGAGCTGCAACAGGGCTGCAGCAGGGCCGGCGCAGGGCCTGACGGGGCCTGACGAGGCCAAGAACTGGGCCTGACGGGGCCGTACTGGGCCTCTATCGGGGCCTGACAGGGCCTTACGGGGCCTGACGGGGCCTTACGGGGCCTTACGGGGCCGTACGGGGCCTCTAACGGGGCCTAACGGGGCCTTAAACGGGGCCTGACGAGGCCTTACGGGGCCTTAAACGGGGCCTGACGGGGCCTTACGGGGCCTTACGGGGCCTTAAATGGGGCCGTAAACAAGGCCTTACGGGGCCTAACGGGGCCTTACGGGGCCTTACGGGGCCTTACGGGGCCTTACGAGGCCTTAAACGGGGCCGTAAATGGGGCCTTACGGGGCCTTACGGGGCCTTACGGGGCCTTACGGGGCATTAAAAGGGGGGCCTAACGGGGCCTTACGGGGCCGTAAACGGGGCCTTAAGGGGCCTTACGGGGCCGGAAAAAGGGGGCCTTACGGGGCCTTACGGGGCGGGCGCTGGCTCTAAGGGCAGGCGCAGGGGCCGCGACGGGCCTCGAAGGGAAGGCGCGACGCGCGCGTCGAGCAGGCAGTGACGAATTTCAGTGGTGGGCCCTTTTTAAAAATTCTCGAAACTAGCTCTATACCATGTGAGAAGGATTTGACGAAAGAATGAATAAACTAGAAAATGAGATGGGTACAAATAGGAAACACATAAGTGTTGTACCCTCTAAGAGCTACCCCACTACAGCCTAAATAGACCATAGCAGATATAAGTTTGACATACTCCTCCTGACTCCTCTCTTCATGAGGCCCCTGACCCTGAGTCTGACCGCGCTTGTGCTGCCAGTCCCACTGTCTCTCGTCTCCTCGCCACTGGTGTCACTGACCCTTCCTTGGAGTCTGCTGCTGCGTCTGCTCTCGTTGCTGAGCTGCTTGACTTTGCTGCTGCCTGTCGTCTAGACTACACCACTGCTCTTGTTGCTGAGTCTGTGTCTGCCAGTCCTCCGTCTGGCGGGGGTGAGTGTGCTCTTGGCACGGACGTCCTTGAGGACAGGCAGGAGGACTTTGAGTGTCTTGCAACTGCTGTACCTCGTTTCGCTTCCATGCTGCTTGCCCCTGAGGGAGACCCGGATGCACCAGACATCCCGACCCCGCGCTCTTACGCAGAGGCGATTACGGGTCCTTACTCCTCTTAGTGGCAGGCAGCCATGGATGCCGAGATGGCATCCTGGAAGTCCACAGGCACCTACGTCGACGAGGTTCCCCCACCTGGGGCGAACATTGTCGATGGCAAGTGGATTTTCAGGGTGAAGCGGCCGCCGGGTTCTCTGCCTGCCTTCAAGGCGCGTTACGTTGCTCGAGGCATCAGTCAGCGACAGGGGGTTGAGTACTTCCAGACCTTCTCCCCCACCCCGAAGATTACTAATCTTCAGGTGTTGCTGCACGTCGCTGCTCACCGTGACTACGAGTTGCACTCTCTGGACTTCAGCACAGCTTTCCTGCAGGGCAGCCTGCACGAGGAGATCTGGCTGCGCCGCCCACCTGGCTTCACTGGGTCGTTTCCTGCAGGTAACCAGTGGAGCCTCCGCCGGCCAGTCTACGGTCTCCGCCAGGCGCCTCGCGAGTGGCACGACACACTGAGGACGACACTTGCGGCTCTTGGGTTTGCTCCTTCTACTGCTGACCCGTCGCTGTTTCTACGCGCCGACACCTCGCTGCCGCCGTTCTACGTCCTCATGTACGTCGACGACCTCGTCTTTGCCACTGCTGACACTAAGGCACTGACCCTTGTGAAGTCGGAGCTGCAGAAGAGACACACTTGCACTGACCTGGGTGAACTGCGCAGCTATCTTGGCTTGCAGTTCACCCGGGACAGAGCACGGCGCACCATCACCCTGAGTCAGTCACACATGGTGCACCAGGTCCTTCAGCGCTTCGGCTTCCAGTTCTCCTCGCCACAGCCCACTTCTTTGTCTACCAGCCACTTGCTCTCAGCTCCACCTTCGGATGACTCCGTAGAGCCGAGTGGTCCGTACCCAGAGCTTGTGGGTTGCCTCATGTACCTGATGACCTGCACTCGACCTGACCTCGCGTACCCTCTTAGCCTCCTGGCTCACTACGTGGCTCCTGGTAGGCACCGAAAGGTGCACTGGGATGCTGCAAAGAGGGTACTGTGTTAATTGTGCAGTATGTCGGGCATGGGGCTCGTGCTTGGAGGACGGGGTCCAGTTGTCCTCACCGGTCACGCAGACGCTTCCTGGGTTGACGACTCAGCTACGCAGCGATCGTCACAGGGTTACACCTTCAGCCTTGGCTCTGGCTCTATTTCCTGGCGGTCTTCCCGCTCGTCTTCGGTTCTCAGCTCCAGTTGTGAGGCTGAGATCTACGCTGGGGCCATGGCTGCACAGGAGCTACGCTGGCTCACCTACCTGCTGACCAACTTGGGAGAGCAGCCTCGTTCGCCTCCAGTTCTGTACGTAGACAACAAGGCCATGATTGCCTTGTGTCAGGAGCACAGGCTGGAGCACGGAACGAAGCACATCGCTCTGCGATACTTCCTTGCTCGAGAGTTGCAGCAGCGTGGCCAGCTTCGTCTTGCGTACGTGGCCACTAGGGCCAACACTGTTGATGTATTCACCAAGGCACTTCCGCCTGGTGATCATCAGCGCTTTGCTACTGTGTTAGGCCTTGTGCCTACTTTGCCTCACGTGCTTACTGCTTGACTCTGCTTGTACTGTGATCTCTATATATACCTGCATGCTTACACTTGCTAGGGTATGATCACTGTATTGTTTGTTCTCTTTATATAACACCGCATGTGAACTTGCCTTGTGGCCCTTTGCTTGTGCTCGGAATGTGTGGTGACTTTGTGATCCATCCTGAGCTTGCTTTACTTTGCTTCTTCTCCTGGCTGGTCTTGTGACCATTGCTTGCTCTTTCTATCCCCCACTTCGCCTATGGGGGTGTGTCAAAACATATGTGTTCATATTTCTCTAGGCTGTAGTGGGTTTAGCCTTAGGGGGTACAGTATTTCTCTCGACATCCTACTTGTACCCTCCCCCTTTCACCTAATCAACCATCCTATCTCGTAATTTTAACATCCTCGAAGGTCAATTTTCGAGAAAACCCAGGCTGTGCGCAGTTGGTCGATCAGTTTGTCGGCTCGTGGGATGGGGTAACGGGATTTGATTGTAATCCTGTTCAGTGCATGGTAATCGATGCACATGCGAAAGCCCCCGTCTTTTTTCGGTGTGAACAGTATCGGTGCTGCGAAGGGTGACGAACTCGGGCGTATAAATTCCTTCTCGAGGAGGTAATCTAGATGCTTCCTTAGTTCGTCCAGTTCGGGTTGGGTCAGTCGGAATTGTCGCTGTACTGTCTGCGGAGATAACTCTATCAACGGGAGCTAGACTACGGGCTAGCCACGGGGTAGGAGGGATCTCTGCGTTCGTTCACTTAGTCGTTCTCTAGCACTTGTGCGTTCACAGGGCGAAACCGCAAGAGTTTCACTAAGAAAGGTTGAGAACAATGGTAGCAACTAGATTGGCAAGGTAGACTACATCAGAAGCCTAGCATGCAAGTCGACCACCAGCTAAGCATGAAGGCAACTTGCCAGCTGGTCGACCTTAGGCGTCCTCAGGTGTCCTCAGTCGACCTGCAAGGCTGGCATGCAAGCACACCAACAACAGGCCACCACAGGTCACCACACGTGCTCATGTGCGTGCACCTATTTCGCAGGTGCAAGGTGACGGTGACGACATCCACCGCCACGAACATTGCGCAGGTGCCAAGTCGACCAGATATTGACGGTTGCACCTGAGGAGTCCTGTCAACCACGTGCCACTGAACCGCAGGTCGACTGTGCCTATCTACCTGGGCGACAGTCGCGCACCTCGCAGACCTCGTTGTCTGGGTAACCTGGTCGACCACGCAACCATGTCGACCAGGTGTGTCATCCCAGGCCCGTCGACCGCCCAGGTCGACGACCACCTCATGTCGACCACACCAGGTCGACCACTCCCCTGGTCGACCAACTCCAGGTCGACAACCCACCTGGTCGACCAACTCCAGGTCGACCAGTGTACCTGTCAGCCGACCACACCCAGTCGGCTTCCCCTGGTCGGCGTCACCCAAGTCGACGCCCTCCACTGGTCGACCTCCCAAGTCGACCAGCCGAAGTTGGCGCCCTCCCAAAGTCGGCGCCCTTGCAGTGGCCCTTGTGCAGGTCGACCAGGCCCGTCGACCAGCTCGCCCACTGTTGCAGGTCAGCTGCACTCCTCACACCCGACCCCGAGGTCGGCTCCGCCCAAGCGAGGACAGGGCCAACAGCAACTCCCGTTGACACTGTCGGCCGTGCCCCCAGTTCTAACTCTATCCTGTGGTCGTGCAGTCGCTGAGGTGGCAGTCCTGTCGGCAGGTCATCCGGGAAAATCCCACTGTACTGCTTCAGTAGTGCTACCAAGTCATCCGGTACATCGGCTAGCAGTTTCTGTAAATCCCCCCCTTTGTTTGCTACCTCGGCTTCCCGAATGTCGACTGCGTACACGTCAGCTCCTGCCGCTACGGCGCGTTTCATCGTGATCGCGTTGACACGCACCAACGAAGACTCAGGCGAGCCCCAGTGAGGTAAGGCGATGTTGTTACCGTTCACTCGCGCGGTGCAATCACCCGTCGTCCAGTCGATTTTCGGATTGTGTCGTCGCAGCCAATCACGGCCGAGTAAAATGTCGGTTCCGTCGAGGGTTGTCGCGAGCATTTCCTAGCAAAACGTGAAGTTACCCCCGCATCAAATCCGAACCCGATTTACGTGTTCCCGTATCGCCAGTGGCGTGCCATCAACCAGTCTTCGTCGATCTCACGTAAACATCTGTCCAGTGGCAGTCTCAATTTTCGTGCCGTGGCGGTGTTGAGCAGGCTGTGGCTGGCTCCCCCGTCTACGAATATTTTAACTAAGTCTGTCCCAATTTTCCCGCTAAGCAGTATGGGGCTGTCTACCGTAGTACCCTCCTTATTCGGCCGGGTGTGGTCGATTGCATGAACCGGCACAATCACTCGGTGAGGGTCGGTTGGGTCAGGCGAGCGGCGTGACCTGTCAGTAGAGGGCCCGTCTGCCACTGACTCCCAGCATTTCCCTGCTGCTTGGTCTGTTTCTGCTGCTCAGCTTCCCCCTTTCCCTTAGCGTTTTCCGGGCATTCGCTTTTGCGGTGTCCCGGACGATTGCATGCGAAGCAGCGCCCTTTGAACGGTGCTACTGCGACATTCGCGGCGACGGCACATATTGTGGCGCCCTCGTTCGTCCCACGAGATCGATGTCCCCAGTTGCTGTTGCTTCCGTAGGACCCCGGCCTCGGTTGGCGAAAGAAGTCGAGCTTCTCCGCCGTGGCGAGAATTTCCTGGAAGTCGGTGACGCCGCGGAGCTGAATTTCTTCGGCGATATCATGCTTCAGGCCGCCGATGTAGCGGTCGATGCGCTCGCTTTCGTGCATGTACCGTAAGCCCCCGGATAGAAGCGCAGGCCTCGGATAAGCGCCGGCGCTTATAAAACGATGAGGGCGCTTATATCCGGTCCTCGATTATAAGCCCACCCCCTAAAAAAAGATGATTTATTATAAGCGCATGTTGTTTTTTCATTTGAAAACCTGACGAAGTACAGAAACAAATTTCACATTATGAGGGAGACGAACTACAAAATTGATTTCCCACACTCTGATCTCACCTTTTGCGCGTCTAGTCAGCATGTGCTGTCATTCTGTCAGTTTGAGTTGGCAGGGAATCACTCCCTGCCAAGTTGCGCGAGAAACAGATTCGCGACCCTATATGTTTTCGACTCGATTACAATCGGCAGAACAAGATCTACAGTTTTGTGTAAAACAGACAGAAATTCTTTTTGCTATTTTGTAAACGCCGGCGCTTATAAAATTCCTCGATTATAAGCGCACCCCCTAAAAAACATATTTTTTTTATACCCCCAGGGGCGCTTCTATCCGAGGGCTTACGGTATCCCACTTGCTCACACAGCGCCAAGAACCCGCCAGTGTAGTCTTGGACGGAACCGAGTTGGCGCCAAGTGCGGAGCTTCTGACGCACCGCGATCGAATCCACAATTGGCTCAAAACGAGCGTGCAAACCTGCGCACCACGCTGACAAAGTTACGAACGAGAATGGAATGAACTAGCAGCAGGATGAGTACAAGTACTAACCCTGAGTTGTTTTGTACCCCATATGGGCTAACCCACTACAGACTACACAATGTACAGCATATAAGTTTGACACACCCCCATAGGCAAAGTGGGGGAGAACAAGTGGTCACAAGACCAGTCAAGAAAAACAAAGCAAGCTCAAGGTGGATCACAAAGTCACCACACTGTCTGAGCACAAGCAAAGGGCAACAAGGCCAGTTCACATGCAGAGTTATATAAAGAGAACAAACAATACAGTGATAATACCCTAGCAAATGCAAGCATGCAGGTATATATAGAGATCACAGTACAAACAGAGTCAAGCAGTAAGCAAGTGAGGCAAAGTAGGCACAAGGCCTAACACAGTAGCAAAGCGCTGATGATCACCAGGCGGAAGTGCCTTGGTGAAGACATCAGCAGTGTTGGCCCGAGTGGCCACGTACGCAAGACGAAGCTGGCCACGCTGCTGCAACACTCGAGCAAGGAAGTATCGCAGAGCGATGTGCTTCGTTCTGTGCTCCAGTCTGTGCTCTTGACACAAGGCAATCATGGCCATGTTGTCTACGTACAGAACTGGAGGCGAACGAGGCTGCTCTCCCAAGTCGGTCAGCAGGTAGGTGAGCCAGCGTAGCTCCTGAGCTGCCATGACCCCGGCGTAGTTCTCAGCCACACAACTGGAGCTGAGAACCGAAAACGAGCAGGTAGACCGCCAAGAAACAGAGCCGGAACCAAGGCTGAAAGTGTAACCCTGTGACGACCGCTGCGTAGCTGAGTCCGTGCCAAGAGCACACTCACCCCTGACGGACGGAGGACTGGCAGACACAGACTCAGCAACTAGAGCAGTGGCGTAGTCGAGACGGCAGGCAGCAGCAAAGTCAAGCAGCTCAGCAACGAGAGCAGACGCAGCAGCAGACTCCAAGGAAGGGTCAGTGACAGCAGTGGCGAGGAGACGAGCGACAGTGGGACTGGCAGCACGAGCGCGGTCAGACGAAGGGTCAGGGACCTCAGGAAGAGAGGACTCAGGAGGAGCAGGCAGAGGAACACGCCGTGGAACAGAGGAAGGACGGAGTGCCATAGCGTGCGTGCCGGGGACAGGAGGAGGACACGAACGAGGAGCGCGACGAGCAGTGCGAACAGGCGAGACAGGACGAGACGCAGGCTCACGACGCTCTGTAAGACCGCCCGATTGCTCAGTGTAAGGAGAGGGAGCAGGCAGCTGGGAGGCTGGCTGTAACGGCAGCTGCGTCTGGTCAGGCGGTTGACACAGGAAGGGAGGAGGAAGACCAGTAGAAGACGGGACACCAAGAACCTGCTGAAGCAGGGGAACGAAGTACGGTCGCGGCCGCACAGTGCCCCCAGCACCAGGGTCGAGAGCTCCAGCTCCTGCAGCTCCAGCGAATCCGGCGCCAGTGCCTCCAACTCCAGCTCCGGCAGCTCCAGCGCCTCCTGCGCCAGGGCCACCAACTCCAGCTCCCCCAGCTTCAGCGCCTCCAGCGCCAGCTGCTCCAGGCTCCGTAGGGTCTCCAGCTCCAGCGCACCCAACACCACTAGTCCCGGCAGCTCCAGCACCACTGGTACGAGCACGTCCAGGACCAGTAGCCGCAGCACCTCCAGTACCGCCAGCTCCAGCAGTAACAGCAGCACCTCCAGCTCCAGTGTCTCCAGAGCCTCCAGCTCCGGGAGCTCCACTCCAACGGTGTGCGCGCCGAACAAGCCACTCACGCAGCTGCTGCGAAGACAGTCGTGGCGAAGCACCAGCAGGACCTCCAGACGAAGCAGCACCCCGAGGCTCAGCACCCCCAGACTCCGCACCCTCCGACTCAGCACCCCCAGGCTCAACACCCTCAAGCTCAGCACCCCCAGACCCAGCACTCTCAGACCCCGCACCCCTTGGCTCTGCACCCCCAGACGCAGCACCCCCAGACGCAGCACCTGGAGCAGCACCTGAGCCGACAGCTACCTGAACAGGCGCAGTACCAGGGAGAGGGTCTACTTGAGACAAACCCGAGGGAGCAGGACCTTGGGGCGGGAGGGGGTCTACCGGAGGTGGACCGGGAGCAAGGAAGAGCGGCGGGGGCGGGGGAGGGGCAGAGCGTGTCAAACATATATATGCTTAGTTGTATCTAGGTTTAGTTGCATCTAGGCTGTATGGGGGCTAGCTTTAGGGGGTACACAATTCTTCTCGACATTCTACTTGTACCCCCCCCTCTTTCCTAATCCATCATTCTCGTCATTCTCGCTACTATCTAACATGGTATAAGAGTAGGTTACTATTGGGCCCACCACCTGCTACTTCGTTCCTAGCCCCGCGCCCCGCCCGTACCGCGCCCGCGATAGGCCCGTACCTAGCCTGCGCCCGGCCCAGTCTCCTGCCCGCGCCTGGCCCGTACCTAGCCCGCGCTCGGCCCTTTCTCACGCCCGTGCCCGGCCCGTACCTAGCCCGCGATCGCCCCGTCGACACCCGCGCCCAGCCCCGTACCTAGCCCCGGCCCGTCAAAACCCACGCCCGGCCCCTTGTTTGGCCCCTCGGCCCCGTGTGTTTGGCCCCTCGCCCCCCCCCCTAGGCCCCTCGGCCCACATTCAGGCCCAGCACGCAGCCCCGTACCTGCCCAGCGCCCGGCCCCGTTCCTAACCCGCGCCCGGCCCCGTACCTAGCCCTGCGCCCGGCCCCGTATGTTTGGCCCCTTGGCCCCCCCTAGGCCCCCCGGCCCCTTGTTTGGCCCCTCGGCCCCGTGTGTTTGGCCCCTCGGCCCGCCTAGGCCCCCAGGCCCCTTGTTTGGCCCCGAGGCCCCTAGGCCCCTCGGCCCCTAGTTTGGCCCCTCGGCCCCGCCCCTCGGCCCCGCCCCTCGGCCCCGTGTGTTTGGCCCCTCGGCCCCCCTAGCCCCCTCCGACCAATTGTTTGGCCCCTCGGCCCCTAGGCCCCTCGGCCCCAATACAGAGCCCAGCGCCCGGCCCCGTCCCTGCCCAGCGCCCGGTCTCGTACCTAGCCCGCGCCCGGCCCCGTACCTAGCCCTGCGCCCGGCCCCTGTGTTTGGCCCCTCGGCCCCCCCCTAGGCCCCCCGGCCCCTTGTTTGGCCCCGCGGCCCCTAGGCCCCTCGGCCCCAATTCAGATACAGGCCCCCCGGCCCCTTGTTTGGCCCTCGGCCCCGCCCCTCGGCCCCGTGCGTTTGGCCCCTTGGCCCCCCTAGGCCCCCCCCGGCCCCTTGTTTGGCCCCTCGGCCCCCAGGCCCCTCGGCCCCAATTCAGAGCCCTGAGCCCGGCCCCTTGTTTGGCCCCTTGGCCCCGCCTCTCGGCCCCGTGTGTTTGGCCCCTCGGCCCCTTAGGCCCCCCGGCCTCTTGTTTGGCCCCTCGGCCCCACCCCTCGGCCCCTCGGCACCTAGCCTAAGCTACTAGGCCCCTCGGCCCTCTTTTTTGGCCCCTCGGCCCCTAGGCCCCTCGGCTCCGCCCCTTTGCTACTGCCACTGCTGCTCCTGAGTCCTGTGCCACTATGGCGTTGCTTAGAGTTCTCCCGTTCGACCCGGAGGGCAGACCTGTAGCATTTGACACGTGGCACGACGATCTGCAACTGTACCTACTGAGCGATAGTCGGGACAGTGTCTCACTGTTTGACCATGTGTCCGGTGCCGCTCCAGCCCCTCCCGCCACAGCTGACGTTTCGACTCGTTCCCAGTGGCTGTCTCGTGACGCTACTGCCCGCTTGGCCATTCGCAACCACCTGCCCGCGACCGAATGTGCTCACTTTGGCGAGCACAGGACAGCACAGGCCTTGTACGATGCTGTCGTTGCTCGCTACTCCTCCCCTGCCACTGCTACTATTGGCAGGCTGCTACTGCCCTACCTGTTCCCTGAGCTGTCGGCTTTTGTCACAGTAGCCGACCTGGTTACCCACCTGCGCACTAGCGACGCTCGCTACCGCGCTGCCGTCCCTGCTGAGTTCCTTCCCACGAACCAGCCCCCCATGTTCATCACCCTCTACTTCATATTCACTCGCCTCCGCTCCACCTCCGGTAGACCCCCTCCCGCCCCAGGGTCCTGCTCCCTCGGGAGTGTCTCAGGTAGACCCTCTCCCTGGTACTGCGCCTATTCAGGTAGCTGTCGTCTCAGGTGCTGCTCCAGGTGCTGCGTCTGGGGGTGCTGCGTCTGGGGGTGCGGAGCCGGGGGGTGCGGGGTTTGAGGGTGCTGGGTCTGGGGGTGCTGAGCTTGAGGGTGTTGAGCCTTGGGGTGCTGAGTCGGAGGGTGCGGAGCCTGGGGGTACTGAGTCGGAGGGTGCGGAGTCAGGGGGTGCTGAGCCTCGGGGTGCTGCTTCGTCTGGAGGTCCTGCTGGTGCTTCACCGCGACTGTCCTCGTAGCAGCTGCGTGAGTGGCTTATTCAGCGCGCACACCATCGGAGTGGAGCTCCTGGGGCTGGCGAGCCTGGAGACACTGGAGCTGGAGGTGCTGCTGTTACTACTGGAGCTGGAGACCCTACGGAGCCTGGAGCAGCTGGCGCCGGAGGCGCTGGAGCTGGTGTAGCTGGAGTTGGGGGACCTGGCGTAGGAGGCGCTTGAGCTGCAGGAGCTGGAGCTGTTGACCCTGGAGCTGGAGGTGCTGGAGGCACTGTGCAGTCACGCCCGTACTTCGTTCCCCTGCTTCAGCAGGTTTTTGGTGTCCCGTCTTCTACTGGTCTTCCTCCTCCCTTCCTGTGTCCACCGCCTGACCAGTCGCAGCCGCCGTTATAGCCAGCCTCCCCACTGCCTGTTCCCTCTCCTTACACTGAGCAGTCTGGAGGTCTTACAGAGCGTCGTGAGCCTGTGTCTCGTCCTGACGCGCTCCTCGTTCGCGTCCTCCTCCTGTCCCAGGCACGCACACTATGGCACTCCGTCCTTCCTCTGTTCCACTGCGTGTTCCTCGGCCTGCTCCTCCTGAGTCCTCTCTTCCTGAGGTCCCTGACCCTAAGTCTGACCGAGCGCGTGCTACCAGTCCCACTGTCGCTCGTCTCCTTGGCGCTGCTGTCACTGACCCGTCCTTGGAGTCTGCTGCTGCTTCTGCTCTCGTTGCTGATCTGCTTGACTTTGCTGCTGCCTGCCGTCTCGACTACGCCTCTGCTCTAGTTGCTGAGTCTGTGCCTGCCAGTCCTCCGTCCGTCGGGGGTGAGTGTGCTCTTGGCACGGACGTCCTTGAGGACAGGCAGGAGGACTTTGAGTGTCTTGCAGCTGCTATACCTCGTTTCGCTTCCTTGCTGCTTGCCCCTGAGGGAGACCCGGATGCTCCAGACATCCCGACCCCGCGCTCTTACGCAGAGGCGATTACGGGTCCTTACTCCTCTCAGTGGCGGGCAGCTATGGATGCCGAGATGGCATCCTGGAAGTCCACAGACACTTACGTCGACGAGGTTCCCCCACCTGGGGTGAACATAGTCGATGGCATGTGGATCTTCAGGGTGAAGCGGCCGCCGGGTTCTCCGCCTGCCTTCAAGGCACGTTACGTTGCTCGAGGTTTCAGTCAGCGACAGGGAGTTGACTACTTCCAGACCTTCTCCCCCACCCCGAAGATGAATACTCTTCGGGTGTTGCTGCACGTAGCTGCTCAGCGTGACTACGAGTTACACTCCCTGGACTTCAGTACAGCCTTCCTTCAGGGCAGCCTGCACGAGGAGATCTGGCTGCGCCGACCACCTGGTTTCACTGGGTCATTTCCTGCTGGTACCCAGTGGAGCCTCCGCCGGCCAGTCTACGGTCTCTGCCAGGCGCCTCGCGAGTGGCACGACACACTCAGGACTACACTTGCGGCTCTTGGGTTTGTTCCTTCTACAGCAGACTTGTCACTGTTTCTACGCACCGACACCTCGCTGCCGCCCTTCTACGTCCTAGTGTACGTCGACAACCTCGTCTTTGCCATGGCTGACACTGAGGCACTGACCCTTGTGAATTCCGAGCTGCAGAAGAGACATACCTGCACTGACCTGGGTGAACTGCGCAGCTATCTTGGCCTGCAGATCACCCGGGACAGAGCACGGCGCACCATCACACTGACTCAGTCACACATGGTGCACCAGGTCCTTCAGCGCTTCGGCTTCCAGTACTCCTCGCCACAGCTCACTCCTCTGTCTACCAGCCACTCGCTCTCAGCTCCACCTTCGGACGAGTCCATAGAGTCGAGTGGTCTGTACCAAGAGCTTGTGGGTTGCCTCATGTACCTGATGACTTGCACACGACCTGACCTCGCGTACCCTCTCAGCCTTCTGGCTTGCTACGTGGCTCCCGGTAGGCACCGAAAGGTGCACTGGGATGCTGCGAAGAGGGTACTGCGTTACCTGTACAGTACGTCGGGCATGGGGCTTGTGCTTGGAGGACGGGGTCCAGTTGTCCTCACTGGTCACGCAGACGCTTCCTGGGTTGACGACTCAGCTACGCAGCGGTCGTCGCAGGGTTACACCTTCAGCCTTGGGTCCGGCTCGGTTTCTTGGCGGTCTACCCGCTCATCTTCAGTTCTCAGCTCCAATTGTGAGGCTGAGATCTACGCCGGAGCCATGGCTGCTCAGGAGCTACGCTGGCTCACCTACTTGCTGACCGACTTGGGAGAGCAGCCTCGTTCGCCTCCAGTCCTGTACGTAGACAACAAGGCCATGATAGCCTTGTGTCAGGAGCACAGACTGGAGCACAGATAGAAGCACATCGCTCTGCGATACTTCCTTGCTCGAGAGTTGCAGCAGCGTGGTCAGCTTCGTCTTGCGTACGTGGCCACTCGGGCCAACACTGCTGATGTCTTCACCAAGGCACTTCCGCCTGGTGATCATTAGCGCTTTGTTACTGTGTGAGGCCTTGTGCCTACTTAGCCTCACTTACTTACTGCCTGACTCTGCCTGTACTGTGACCTATATATATACCTGCATGCTTGCACTTGCTAGGGTATGATCACTGTATTGTTTGTTCTCTTTATATAACTCTGCATGTGAACTGGCCTTGTGGCCCTTTGCTTGTGCTCGGACTGTGTGGTGACTTTGTGATCCACCATGAGCTTGCTTTGCTTTGCTTCTTCTCTTGACTGGTCTTGTGACCACTGCTTGCTCTTGCTATCCCCCACTTCGCCTATGGGGGTGTGTCAAACATATATATGCTTAGTTGTATCTAGGTTTAGTTGCATCTAGGCTGTATGGGGGCTAGCTTTAGGGGGTACACAATTCTTCTCGACATTCTACTTGTACCCCCCCCCTTTCGTAATCCATCATTCTCGTCGTTCTCGCTACTATCTAACAGAGCGGTAGGGGAAGAGACGGTAGAAGGGAACCGACTCGTCGAACGTGACGTCCTGAGACGGGAGGACACGGCGCGAGGTGGGGTGGTAAAACTGCTAGCCAGGCACGTCAGGGACAAAGCCAAGGAAGACGCAGGGAATGGTGCGGGCGGAGAGCTTGTCCGCAGACGTATCGCGAACAAAGGCATGAGAACCCTAGACCCGGAACACCGACGCATCGCCAACCTCCCCCGTCCAACGCAGTGTGGGCGAGGTCTTCGGCAAGGACACACGGGGCCAGAGGTTGAGCTGATGCGCAGCGTACCGGACCGCAAACGGCCACAGAAAATGGGGAGCGGCCGCATGGATCATGGAGGTACGAGCGACCTCCATGGCTAAGCCAATGCGGCGCTCAGCAATCCCATTCTGCTGAGGGGAGTTCGGAAGCGTGAACGACTGGAGAATGCTCTCCCCACGAAAAAATTCCTGCAAGAGGTCGGAGGAGAACTCACCACCTCTGTCAGAGTGCAGACGCAAGACAGGAAGGTCCTGGCCGAACCGCTCGCGGAGCTGGAGACGGACTGTGCGGATCCAAGGGATCAGGACATCAACGACCTCACCCTTGCTGCGCAAGGGGAAGACCGTGGTCTACCGCGTGTAGTCGTCAACGACCAGCAGAAATTAGCGCTCGCGGCCCTGTCCACTGACGCGGGCTGGGCCCCACACGTCCATGTGGAGAGTCTGCACGGGAGCAGTCGTCAGGGGAAACGAGGAGGAGTGAGGAGCGGCGCGCTGCCGCCCCTCGACGCAAGGAAGGCAGGGCGGGGCAGGCGAGGGCGAGAGGGGAGGCAGAGACCTGGGTAGACCAGAGACGAGAAACCGGGAGTGCATGCCTCGAAGGCGTGGCAGGGAGGGGTGACCCAGGCGGTGGTGCCACAGAAGAGTCTGGTGCGACAGGAGGCGACACGAGCAAGAGGCGGCTACCTGACCTGACGCGGACACCTGAGCAGACGCAGCGACCTGAGGAGGCTCGGTAGCCAGCGTGTACAGACTCGACCCTGGTCGTCGAGTGAACGTAGCCAGGTGAGGCCCCGTCCGTGTGCACGTGCAGATCGACACACGCTGACCCCGAGGAGTGGTGGTAGTGACCATCGCATCTTGAAGGGCAGCGGTACTCACCAAGTTCGTAGAGAACGAGGGGAGGTGAAGACCTGACAGTGAGCCGGACGGAACTGCCGGACATGGGAGGACAGTGGAGGAACGGGCAACGATCGGGCCCCCAGAGGGGTCAGCCAGTCTGACCGGGACAGGTGCAGGGAGAGGAGTGAGAGTGGTGCTGTCACGAAAGAAACAGCGCGAGGCGCCGGAGTCCAATGTGAAGGTGTGCAAGGCCTCAGCATGCGCAGTACCAGGGGGAGTACCAGACGCACTAGCACCTAGAGCAGCAGCCGCTATACTTGGGTCAGGTGGCACATACCGGTAACAGTCACCCTCAGCACTAAAAGACAAAGCATACATGGCAGAGATAATAGCATCATAGTCTAGGTCAAAGATAGCAACTCCCGACCTAAGCAACTCCGCCCAGCGAGGGCGCTCGACGTCGTCACCAAACTCAGCACGCTAGGCGTCGTCAAGGCGGGAGAAGCAGCGGTGCTCAGTGTGAAACTTCCCGCATGTCTGGCCCGCACGGACACCCGTGCGAATGACATACGGGCAGCTCTCACTACCCCCACTCGGCCCACGCTGAACCAACCACTCACGGAGCTGCTGGGGCGACTGGGTCTCGCTCCGACGCTGCTGCTGCTGCCGCTGACCACCACCAGGGCCTCCACGCCGAGGTCCAGACCTACCACCACCAGTCCCACCGCCTCCACTGCCGCCACTCCCTCCGCCACCACCACCGCCGCCACCAGAGCCCCCACCGCAGCTACCAGTCCCACCGCCGCCACCACCTCCACTGCCTCCACCACTTCCACCGCTGCCCCCACCACCACCCCGGCCACCCTTGCTGTTGCTGCTATGGCGCTTCACACTAGTCGAAGCAGCACCGACGTCCTCAGTAGCAGAGACGTCTGCAGCAGCAGCAGAGGCGAAGGAGGGGGAAAGGGGGGAGGGGGAGCACCCCTCAAAGAAGGGCGGGCGCAGAGTGCCACGAGCAGCACCTACAGCAACTGCACTAGTCTCAGCTGCGAGGAGATGCTGCTCGAGGAGGTCAACAGTGAGGGAGGTGAGGTCAAGGGAGAGAAAGTGGTCACTGATAGAGCGAAGAGAGTCAGGCAGGCAAGAGAATATGAAGTAGAGGGTGATGAACATGGGGGGCTGGTTTGTGGCAAGGAACTCAGTAGGGACGGTAGGACGGTAGCGAGCGTCGCTGGTGCGCAGGTGGGTAACCAGGTCCGCTACGGTGGAAAAAACCGACAGCTCAAGGAACAGGTAGGGCAGTAGCAGTCTGCCTAGAGCAGCAGTAGTAGGGGAGGAGTAGCGAGCAACGACAGCGTCGTACAGGGCCTGTGCTGTCCTGTGCTGTCCAAAGTGAGTACATTCGGCCACCGGGGTGGTTGCGAATGGCTAAGCGGGCAGTAGTATCACGAGACAGCCACTGGGAATGAGTCGCACCGTCAGCTGTGGCGGGAGGGGCTGGAGCGACACCGGACACGTGGTCAAACAGTGAGACACTGTCCTTAATATCGCTCAGTAGGTACAGTTGCAGATCGTCGTGCCACGTGTCAAATGCAACCGGTCTGCCCTCATGATCGAACTCTAGAACTCTAAGTATAGCCATAGCGGCGCAGTACTCAGGAGCAGCAGTAGCAGTAGGAGCAGCAGCAGTAGTAGTAGTAGCAGCAGTTGCAGGAGCAGTTGCCAATGGGCCAAGGGGCGGGGCCGAGGGGCCAAACACGAGGGTGGCGGGGCCGAGGGGCCGAACACGATGCGGAGGGGCCAAACATGAGGTCGAGGGGCCGAGGGGCCGAGGGGCCAAGAAAGACGTGGGTCAGCGGGGCCAGAAAACGTGGGGGCCGCGGGGCCAGAAACGTGGGGACCGCGGGGCCAGAAAACGTGGGGGCCGCGGGGCGTAGTGCCTAGGCTCGTCAGGGCCGCGGGGCCAGAAAACGTGGGGCCACAGGGCCAGGAACCGTGGGGCCGCGGGGCCTAGGGGCGTAGGCGCGTCAGGGCCGCGGGGCCAGAAAACGTGGGGGCCGCGAGGCCAGAAACGTGGGGGGCCGCGGGGCGTAGGGCCTAGGCGTGTCAGGGCCACGGGGCCAGAAAACGTGGGGGGCCGCAGGGCGTAGGGCCTAGGCTCGTCAGGGCCGCGGGGCCAGAAAACGTGGGGCCGCGGGGCCAGAAAACGTGGGGGGCCGCGGGGCGAGAAACGTGGGGCCGCGGGGCCAGAAAACGTGGTGCCGGGGGGCTGTGAGAGACGGGGCCTAGGGGCTGGAACCGACGGGGCCGCGGGGCCATGAGCGACAGGGCCTAGGGGGCCTGGAACGATGGGCCGCGGGGCCAGGTACGAAAGGGAGGGGGGGCCAGGGGGCCGTGAGCGACAGGCCGCGGGGCCAGGTACGAAAGGGGCCAGGGGGGCCGTGAGCGACGGGGCCTAGGGGTCGGAACCGACGGGGCCGCGGGGCCGTGAGCGACGGGGCCTAGGGGGGCCTGAAACGACGGGCCGCGGGGCCAGGTACGAAAGGGGGGGCCGGGGGGCCGTGAGCTACGGGCCGCGGGGCCAGGTACGAAAGGGGCCGGGGGGCCGTGAG
Source organism: Closterium sp. Naga37s-1 (assembly GCA_947471745.1). Classification (NCBI taxonomy): domain Eukaryota; kingdom Viridiplantae; phylum Streptophyta; class Zygnematophyceae; order Desmidiales; family Closteriaceae; genus Closterium; species Closterium sp. Naga37s-1. The sequence goes on from CANJKZ010000737.1 coordinate 1,567,167, forward strand.
CGACGGGGCCTAGGAGCCGGAACCGACGGGGCCGCGGGGCCGTGAGCGACGGGGCCTAGGGGGCCTGAAACGACGGGCCGCAGGGCCAGGTACAAAAGGGGGCCGGGGGGCCGTGAGCTACGGGCCGCGGGGCCAGGTACGAAAGGGGCCGGGGGGTCGTGAGCGACGGGGCCTAGGGGCCTTGAACGACGGGGCCGTGGGGCCGTGAGCGACGGGGCCTAGGGGCCGGGAACGAAGGGGCCGCGGGGCCGTGAGGTGGCGCGATAGGCCTAAGGGGCGCGACGGGCCTAGGGGCGTGACGGGCCAAGGAGGGTACTAGCAGCGTAGCAGGTGGTGGGCCCAAGGAACCTGCTCTGATTCCATGACAAAGTTACGAACGAGAATGGAATGAAGTAGTAGCAGGATGAGTACAAGTACTAACCCTGAGTTGTGTTGTACCCCATATGGGCTACTCCACTACAGACTACACAATGTACAGCATATAAGTTTGACACACGCGTCCCACGTGCGATATTGGGGCACCTCTACGAAATACGACGGCGCCCAGGGTCCGGTTTGCCCTTCCCGTGTCGGTAGAGTCGCGTAGTCTATCGGCTTCGTGACGATGACGCGCCACCAGACCATGGCGGGTCCTCACAGCAGTGACACAGCGTAGCGAATCTTCGCCGTTTCCTCCGAGACATAGTTGGCGTAAAAAAATACATTCAACGTGAACAACCACGCCTGAACGGTAGGACCACCCCGTTGACTCGGGTCAAATGATGGCGGACGCTGCGGCTTCAGTGGCATCGGTGACGGCAGTGCCGAATCATTGGTCGGTGCCGAAATCGTGACGCGAGGCTGGCTCCTGGCCGCATTCGTCGCTTCGGAGTGTCTCGTGCCGTGGTCGTCGTCTCCGTCGTGGCGGACGACGCCATCACTGGCCGCGCTCGCGGGTTGCCCCACACTTCCGTGCTGTGATGCCTGTGGTGCAGGTTGTCCCGGAGTGCCAGGTGCTTGTGATTGTGCTTGCTGTGCTCGTGCGACGTCATTTTGCAGGGACGTGCGTTCGGCCGTCAGTGCCGCGATTTCTTCAGAGCTTTCGTGGAGTTGTCGCAGCAGCTCGTTCAATTCAAACGGTCCTGCGTGAGCGTCGTGACGTCGATATGTTCAGCCATAACGAAGGGCGTCGGCTCAGCTTAGTCTAGGCGCAGTCGTGGCTGCACGCGTTTACGAGAGAACGCGAGGACAGTGGCTCCTAGGTGCTAAGGGGCGTGAGTCCCTTCGAGTGAAAAATCAAAAGTTGATTTCCTGGGGTGCGGAGATGCGCGGTCCGAAAGAAAGTGGCTCTGATAGCCAAGTGTTACGGGTGCAATGAATCGAGGTAGCGAGGATTGCACTAGAGTGTTTAATGAGTACAAAATATGAGCGAAGGCATGAGCGAATACTTATACGCGAAAATGTGCAAATGGTAACGTGGTGCGTGCGAGCTAGCTAGTGCTACGCTAGCGCGAGGTTCGGGCTAGTCCCGAAGCGTAGGTCGACTCGGCTGCTCCAGCAGCGCGAGGTTTGGTGAAACAGTGCGCGCGAAGTTGGCGAAGCCCCGTTAGCCGTTAGCAGTAACGGGTGAACAACGGCTGCTGCTGTACGCGATGTGGACGGTCGCGGTAAGGAATAGCGAGAAAATTCCTTACAGAATCAAACAACTACCGTAATCACCCGGACATAACACCCTAGGGTCTTACTTTAAATACAGCAAAAAAATGGGGGGGGTCTTCTCATAGGAAAAAGCTACATACCACCCGGGTGCATATATATGACATTTTTTTAGTGTAAGGGTTTCTATAAATAGGCAGCTTGGGTGTTTTCAAGGTTGGTTTAGCATCACAGTTGGAAGCGAGATTGTCAGTTTCGACGACAACATTGACTCCTCCTTGAAGTTGCGAGGTGGCACCTCTTTGGCCACTTGATAACGAAAGAACTACCACTTGGTACGGTAGCAGTGAAAAAGTGGGACGGAGGTGACCCCAACAGATACTTTCGAAATTACCATGTAATTTCGTGCAAAAAGTTATCGTCGCGATGTCCCCCCGTCATTGCACATACTCGTTAACACCTAAAATAAGGCATTCTGTGTAAAAAAGGGGGTGTTATAAAAAATCACCCCAAAAGGGGGGGTATAGTACAAACGGGGTCAACTATAACACCCACCCCGCACAAGCCACCCGGGGGGTCTACAATTTCGGCGGGTGGTATGTCCGGGTGATTACGGTACCACCTACTTATACTAAAGACGATTTTGACCTACGGTCTTTGGGTGTCTTTTCAGACTCCGACACCATCTCCTCGTCCATGTCACCTTCCTCCAACCGCGGCAAAGAAGGCCTCCAAAACATCCTCCTATCATCCGCATTTAAATGCCCAATTGCACCCCATCCCTGCGCGCCCGCAGTTCCTCTCTTCTTTTGCTCCTCCTCCACCCGCCTTAGCATTTCCACTGGGTCCGTCTCTTCCTCCCCTTCATGAGAAATCACAAGGACATCTGAAGAGTCGCTACCACCTGCTCCTCCTCCTTTCCCGTGTGCCCTTTTTCCCGAGCTTTTCCACAGCTTCTCAACCTTTGATCGAAGCACACGGGGCGAGGGGGGCGGCACGAATGAAGCTGTTGCTACAGCCCTTTGAGAGGTCTCGCGAAACGCAGCTGCCATTGCTGTTGCTGCACGCCCAGCCGCCCCTCCTGCTGATGCTTTCTTTTGAGGCGCCTCAAAATTCGCTGCAGCCATTGCTGTTGCTGCACGCCCAGCTGCCCCTTCTGCTGACACTTTCCTCTCCCCTTTCCCCTCCCCTTTCCCCTCCCCCTTCCCCTCCTTTCCTTCACCTCTCAGCACCGGCTCCTTCCCATACGCCTCCTCTTCCTCCTCTTCCTCACCCTCTCTTTCACCCTCCTCTCCCCTCTCCCCTCCCCCCTCCTCCCCCACCACCCCTCCCCCCTCCTTCCTCCCATCCCCCCCTCGTCTCCCCGCCAAAACCCCTTTGGAACCAGTCGATTTCGACCGGGAAAACTCGTGCACAATCGCGTCAAACTCGCTCTCAACAAAATTCATGTTTGACGCTCCTGACTTGCGAGACGACGTGCCAGGGCGCGAGGAGAGGGAGGTGGAGGGTCGGGACGAGGTACTCGGTCGGGAGAGCGAGTCTTTATTGCCCGTGCTGCGGCTGGTGAACCCTGAAGCCCCGAAACCCCCCAGAAGGGTTCTAGGAGTCTTAGGTGGCATGCGTGTAGATGATTCCTCATCCACAGCACCATCGTCAGCACCATCAGAAGAAACACCAGCAGCACCAGCAGCACCAGCAGCACCAGCAGCACCAGCAGCACCAGCAGTGCCAGCAGCACCAGCAGTGCTGCCACCAGCAGCAAGGGTTTCCCAGAAACCCGGGTGAAATCCGTCCTCCCCAATGCTACAACTCCTCTCCGTTCCTTCTTGACTCTCCACCTCCGCTCGCCTGCTCGACCCACCCACACTCTCAGAAGCAATACTAGCATCAATGCTTCCATCCCCCTCTGCATCCCTCCCTTCTTTAGTCCCATGCTTGCTCTTTTTCGCTTCCTTGTCCTTGCTCGACCTGCTGCTCCCCTTGCTTCTTTCCTTACTGCTTTCCTTACTACTTCTCTTGCTGTCCCTCTTGCTGCTGCTTTCCTTGCTGCTTCCCTCCCGCTCCTTTCTCGTCTCTCCTTCTGACCTGCTTTTACTGGAACGAGACGAATGCTTCTTCGTCTCATCCCTGCTCCGGCTACCTCCTTCCCCTACCTCCTCCCTCTCCTCTCCTTCCCTCTCTCCCTCCTCACCCTCCCCTTTCCCCACCCCATCCCTTTTCTTCTCCTTATGCCTATCCTTGCTTTTCGATCTCTCCCTCTCTTTCCCACCGCCCCCCTCTCTTCCTCGTCTCTTCTCCTTATCCTCACTCTTATCCTTCAGTCGAGATATTTCTTTCTCCTCACTCTTAGACTTGCTGCCGCTGCTTCTGCTGCTGCTCTTGCTTTCACGCTCCTCCTTGTGCCTGCTACTACTGCTCCTGCTACTGCTGCTCTTATGCTTCTTATCCCCATCTTTCTCTGCACCCATACCCGTTCTCCCACTTTCATCACCTTCCACTAGTCTCTCAGTGCTTGTACTAGCTAAACTGGCTTCTGATACAGACCTAGAAACCGCATTTGACTCAACAGCAACCTCAATTTCACTCCCCTTGCTGCTGGCCCTACTGCTCGCTCTGCTACGCGTTTTGCTGCCGCTCTTGCCACCGCTGCTGCTATCCTTTTCTCTCTCCTTCTTTTCTCTCTCCTTTCCTCTTTCCTTCCCCTCGCCCTTCTCGCTTCTCCTCTTTGGTTTCGGCGGAATACCGTTGGAAACACCATTAGCAGGAACAGTATTAGCTGCGTCAGTGCCTGTTGCAGCAGCAGCAGCATCTGCAGCAGCACCATTCTCGTCCCTTCCTTCTCCAGCCCCTTTTCCCTGATCACCTCCTTCCCCCCCATCGTCTCTCAAACCATCCCCTCCTTTCTCACTCCTCCCTTCCACTTCACTCACATTCTGCACGCCTCCATCCTCTCTTTCTCTCTCATTCACTCCCTCACTCTCTTTCTCACTCACTCCCTCACTCTCTCCCAGGAACATGGAAACATCTCGAGGCAGCATGGCTTGGGCCAGAGGAGACGCCAGATCAAAGCTGCTTCGGCGCGGAGCTTCGGTGGCCAGCCAAACGTACCCAGCTTCGGCACCCACAGATTCGGCACCAGCTTCGGCAACTGCTGTAGGTTCGGAAGCTGCCCGAGGGAAGGCTACAGGGCTGGTTGGGATCTCGATGGAGATGCCTTGCTTAGGTAAACGCTCTCCTGCGGGCTTGGCTCCTTGGCTCTCCCCTGTATATTGCCTTTTGCTTGCTTGCTGATTAGGCTGCTGACTAGCCTGCTGACCAGGAAGTTGACTGTGCTGCTGCTGTATTCTCTCCTCTGCTTCCTCTCCTCCTCCTCTCCTCTCCTCCCCCGCTTCCCTTTCCAATTTCCCTCCGCCTTCTCCTTCCCCTTTTTTTTCTGCCGTTGCTCCTGTCTTTACTTCTACCTTCTCCTCAGCTGCCTGTGTTTCATCTGCCCTTCCACCCCTTTTCTCCCTGTCAATCCCATTCCCACTCCCCCCTGCCTCCCCACCTGCTCCCAAGGGATCAGCCAACATAAGCCTGTTCAGAAGCCCGGCCGTTACCCCTTCCCCAACTTTCATCCGGGCAGATGGACTTCTCAACGGGCTGACCGGCCTCTCCAACCCCAAATTTTCGGGCAGAAACGACGGAGTACCTGGAAAACTCTCCTCCGACTCCTTATCCTGCACCCCCTCCTGGCCTCCCTTTCCCTCGTTATAGTCACGTGTGCCAAATCCCTTACTGTCACCACGGCTGGAGTCACTTTTGAAGGGAGATCTTGGACGCGTGTGGTGGGAGGAAGAGGAGTAGGAGGAGGTGCGAGGGGAGGCAGGAGATTCAGGCACAAGGTCGTCTATGTCGTCAGCAAGTCCTGTGCTGCCGTCAGCACCACCACCTGCTTCCCCCAAACCTCCATCAGGCTCGGCTTGTCCGAACCTGGAGCTGGCGGAGGTTCGGAGTGACCTTGGAGTGCGGGCGGGGAAGCCTCGGGGAGTGGAGGAACGTACAGAGGAGGATAACTGGAGAGGAGAGGAGTGAAGGGAAGAGGAGTGGAGGGACGAGGAGTGAGGGGGGGAGTGGGAGAAAGAGGACGAACCGGCAAGTCTAGGGGAGCGGAGGTCTCGTGGGGACTTGAGGGTTCGAGAGGATTTGAACGAGCGATGAGAGTTGAATGAACGAGGAGTGGCCTTTGTAAACCGGGGAGACTTCGCAGCGAGCGCTGCCGACGCTGCAGCCACTGCAGCAGCAGCGGCGGCAGCTTGAGCCTCGTAGCTCCCCTCTAAATACGCCCTTTCCTCTAGATACCCCCTCTCCTCCCCACCACCCACTGCTTCCTCGTCCCCTCCCTCCTTTCCCTCCTCTCCCTCCTCCTCCCCGTCCTCGTCCAAAGCTTCTAGATCGTCTAGAACTATCAAGTCAGCTTCAGGGAAAACACTCTCAGCCATCTCGATACCGTTTTCTATACCAGCTGCATCTGCTCCTCCTGCTGCTGCTCCTGCTCCCGCTCCTGCCCCTGCGCCTGCTCCTGTTCCTCCTGCTGTTGGTGCTGCTGGTGGTAGCAGGTTTCGTCTAGACCGGGACGCATGCGAGCTGGCAAGCCTTCGCCGCGTGGGGGATTTACTGTACGAAGTAGCTGGTCTGGTAGCCCTAGGGTTACCATATGCACCAGTTTCGCCAACGCCTTCGCCAACAGAAACAGTGTCCAACATTTTCGCACTCGAAGACAACGCTTTTCTAAACGACCTGCCACCGGTGTTTCCTCCCCCTAACCCTACACCCCCGCCGCCCATACCGCCTCCGCCCCCGCTGCTGCTGTTGCTGCGGAGGGTGCTTGCGCGGAAGCTTCCGCTCCTCATCCCCCTGGGGGTTGCGCCCGGTCCGCTCGCGCTGCTGCTGCGGAAGCTGACGCTGTGGCGCATCTCCCGCGGAGGCTCCAGCAGCGCGGTGAGCGCAGAGAGGTCGCGCGGGGTGCGCGCGGAGCTGCTGGGATGGGGGGAGCTGATGGTGAGCGCGGAGAGGTCGCGCGGGCCGCGGGAGGAGCTGCGCGGAGGGCGTTCGGGGGGGACTGCACGGCTGGCGGGAGCAAATACGTGGCTGGGGGGAGCAGAAGCGTGGTTGTGGGGAGCGGATGTGAGATCTAGTTGAGAGTGGGGGGGATCGTGTGGGCCGGATGAAATCTTGAAACCAGCCGAAGGTTCAGGATGTGCCACGTGTCCAGGGCTTCTTGCAGGTCGGATCGTTTTCACGCCTGACGAGGTGAAAGTGGGAGTAGCGGGGGATAACACCCCATCCCGGTCATCATCTTCGTTATAGTCGCCCCCGTTAGGATAAATACCTCCGCCCTGAGTCTCCCTTGAATTGGTCGAGAGCGATATGGAAATATTTAAATCCGAAGCCTTTCCATTCCCTCGTGGAATGCCAAGCCTCTGTGAGGTTGCGCCATCCGCGGGAGGCGGGCGGAAGGTCGGGACTGATTCGAGGGACGGCGGAACGAGGTCGTACGCGCTTGCGCTCTACGCGGCCTCGTTTGCCGGGGGAGGGCGGAAGGTTGGGGCTGATTCGAGCGACGGGGGAATGTCATTAGGCAAAAACATAGTGTCGTGACACGTGGCAGACTCGGAAAGGATAAACGCGGACTCTGGTTACGTTCTATCGTTCAATATGCATTCTATCGATCATGCGGTGTTCTATCAGTTCTATTCAGCATTCTTCAAGCAAGACTGGCGGTAAGGTCAGCTGATGGAACGACAAGTGTCGGAACGGAATCAGCTGACAGATTAAACCATCTACCTAACCGAAAGGTCTCGCTGACGGAAACGAACGGCCGAGGCGATAGTACAGTACCTAGGCCAAACATAGCTCGGACTCTGGACAAGAACTCTGTTGGTGAGCTCTCTAGGTCAAACTCCCAAGGAACAAGCAGCGCCCTTGGAAGCTGAGGTGGAACAAGCAGGAAGGACCACTTGAGGGAGGTGGAAGCATGAGGTGGACATGCAGGTGCTGTTCGCCAGCAAATCGTTTCTTCAACAGGGAAACGATGGCATCAGCATCGCGACCGCATATGGAAACGGGGGCGGAACCCTCCTCCGAGGGCTGGGCGAAATGCCGCCCGAGAAACTACACTCGCCCGAAAGGCGAAATTTCTCAACCGCATCGGGAAGGTCCATCCCCACCTTCCCCGCAATGGCGCGAAATTTGCTCATCCCTGACCCTTGTGCTGCCCGCTGACCAAAAATTGCTCAACGTGGGTAAAAAACGCAAATAAAACACACCCCGCTCAAACACAACCCCCGCCACCACGTGCTTGGGAGGGAAAAATGGGGGGTATACGAAAAATGGGTTACCCTCTGAACAGCAATGCGTCGGCTGTGCCACCGCTGTGCTTTGAAAAACGCGGCATGACGATGGCATGGCTAGGGGATGGCATTTTGCCTGGGAATGAAGTTTCGTCCCCGCTTCCAGATGCCGTCGAACTGTTAGATTTGGTGGAGAAAAGTGGGCGTTCGCCAGACGCCCACTTTGTTTGTTGGTTTGGACGGTAGGTGAGGCTCGGCACTTTTTTCACGGGCTGACCAAGCTGACGGAGGTTAACGAACTCTAACTGACGGGATCAGGAAGGCGAGACCCACCTTCCTGATCCCGTCGTTATCCCGTGGTTTTTGGATATAATGGTGCTGGCGAACAGCACCGCAGATTGTCGAATTTCGAAGGACCTTCACGGAGGCAGATGCACCCGCCGATGATTCCAGGGTGCTTTTGAGTTGAAATCGAAATAAAACTTGTTAGGGTGTCACATGAGATCAGTGTATTACGGTGGGAAGCGATGTTGCGCGTGTTAAGACGGCGCTGATAGACTTATTACGTTTGGGTAGGATTTCGAGCAAAAGCGAACTCCCATGGCACGCCATTACAGTAAAGTCTCGAAAGTACCGTGTTCTGTATAGTGAAGTTATCCAGCACAATTTTGTTCTGACAACCACTGGTCTCATCTGATGATAGTCTGGATCCAGCCAGAAGTTGCCCGCCTGGTGATCTGTGCCCACTGCATATGTGCTCAATGAACCACCAGGACAAACCAGCAACTAAAACATCGGCTACTTTCAGAGCTGAGGTATAAAACTTAGAAACATGGTTAAAACTATACAGAGGCCAGACAATGGCCAGACAGAGGAAGGGTAAGCCGGACTGCTGTTTGAATCTCGCGAGACGTGATCGTGGGTTTTTTGTTATACCGAGCCAGCTTCGACGCCTCCGTCGCCAGCTTCTCGAAAATGTCGTTGATGAAAGAGTTCATGATGGACATGGCCTTAGACGAAATGCCAGTGTCTGGATGCACCTGCAATGGAGAAAAGCACATGCACGAACACGGCGCACATGCGATTCGTAAGCCGTGCTCAAATCAACAGGGAACGGTGGACGGGCAAGGGAGGAAACTGCGAAGCTTACCTGTTTCAAAACCTTGTAAATGTAAATCTTGTACGTCTCCGTCACGGCCTTCCGAGATTTCTTCCTCTCCGCCTTCTCCCCTGCAAGCTTCTTTCCTGCTCCTGGAGATTTCTTCGCTGTAACTTCTTTCTTTGGGCCCTTCTTTGCTGCCTTCTGCTCTCCCTCGACCTTCGGAGCCATAATAACTGAAGCTAGCACTATCTCCTGGATACAAAAGCAAAGAGGAGCTTCTGCTATGTACAGCTAATTGCTACGTTGATACGCGACCTTCGAAAGGCAAGAGGATTGTAGGCTGGGAGTTAACGTTGTACAGCAACTTGAAGTATCACCTGAGCTAGTCTTGCAGCTGAGCAGATTATAAAGCTCTCGAAGTCTCACCTCGCAAAACGATGGTTGGGTTCCTAACTGGGAAACATTTCAAGCAACCAATCACACGGTTGCTATGGTTGGCACACGGATCGAGCACGATCACGGATAGCCGTAGATGGTTGGACACACTTGCGGTTAGATTCGTATCCTCGCTGTAGCGCAATGATGATTGATGTTTTGATCCTTTCAATAAAAAGTACACTTTTGAAGTAAGTTCATGTAACAGTATACGCTTCAAAGGTGGAAAATAAACAATAAACAAAACGAGAATGTTTTTGGCCGGTTCATTTGCCACATTTCTGAACAGGTGACATGATTAACTTAATAAACTCTATGTCCCATTACCATCGTATATTATTATTAATTAGTATTAATCAAAATAACCAGCGTATACTTCGGCCACCAGCGAGTTCCAAGGTCTTAGCGAGAACACATTTCCCGCCTTCTGGCAGCGTTGTTCCTCCTCCCCCATTCCACCTGCTCCTCTACCCTGCCTTGGATATTCATTCCTCTTTCACTCCCGTCATGTTTCTCCTAGACACCCTTGTATTCTACCGGCAACGAAAAGAAACCGACAGCTGCTTAGTCAATCTGCCACGAATCTCACAGCCATGAGAGATCCCACCTTCAACCGGAGTTCCTGACGGTTTAGAGCTGTCGCGAAGAGACGAATCGGAAGCCAGTCACGAAGAGCACTTAGGTCAAAACGTTGAGGCACGAAGACACTCGTCGCAATACGGCAGTTGAGACTTCAGTATGAGTTGGTACGAGTTGGTAATATTCAGTTGTAGGTTTGTAGGACTGACGTAGTGCCAGGTTGCCAGGCTACTAGGCAGGGAGAACTTTCTGCTTACAACGCTTTTGCAGCATGCAGCTACTGCTCTGTTTTCATTTTTTTGGACAATGACAGTGCAGGAACTAAGGCTGTAGTAGTCAAGGTGCCTCCAAACCGCGACGACATATTTCCCGCCAGATTTAACGGATATATCTCCACCACCTCACAGCTCCATACATCAGCGCCACCACCGCAGCACGGCAGGACCCTACAGCATCTCCATAAGCATTCACTCAGCTGTTCTCGCGATTACCCATCCACAAGCATGGGTCTCTGCTCCTCATCTCTGGACGACGATGCACCAGCACCACTCCATCCCCATCACCACCACTCCCAACCCACCTCAACCGCATCAAATCTCCCTCCCACCTCCTCACCCCACTTCACCCCTCCCCGACCGCCTCCCCATCTCCCCCCCGAGTGCATCGCTCTCATTCTCTCTCACCTCCCTCCAACCGCCATCTGCCGCTTCGCCTCAGTATCCAAAGCATGGGCTGCCGCTGCTGCCTCGGACACCTGCTGGGCCCGCCTCCTCCCTCACGCCTTCGCGCCGAAGCTGCTTCTAGACCGCTCGTCAATCCCAAGGCTGGCCTTTGACAATCCCAAGGTTGCTCCAGCTCCAGCTCTGGCTCCCACATCTGCCGTTCCGTCCCGGCATTCACCTCGCAGCTCTCCTGCTTCTACCGCATCTGCAGCATCTCCTGCATATTCTGCATCAACTGCATCAACTGCATCTCTTTCATCCTCTTTTCTCTCCGAAAGCAGCTTCTCCGATCCCCTGAAGCTGCCTTCCAGCAAGATGCTCTTCCAAGCGTTGTGCCGGGGCGTGTTCCTAGATGCAGGCAGGGTCCAGGTGAAGGTAGACCCAGGCACAGGCTTGATCACCACAGCCCTTAGCGCCACTGAAGCCATGGGGATTGCATGGAGCAGCAACGCTAGCTACTGGCACCAAGTGCAGCGTAAAGGCTCGGTATTCCCTAGGGTTGCACATCTGGCTGCGGTCAGTGAGTTCGATTTGATTGGCCGGTTTAGTTTGCCGCTGCCCGTGCGATCGTGTAGGTATGAGCTGTGGTGGAAAGTGGCTCGGGATCCGACCCTGGGAGAATCCTGGATGCCTCGGGATGTGGTGTTTGAGTGGCCGGCTGCGCTGGTTACCAGCAATGTGAAGGTTACGGGTGCGAATTTATCGGAATCGGTGGAGATTCAGCGGCGGGTGGTGTTTAATGATGCGACTTTGCCGGGGGCTGGGTGGACTGAGGTGGGGGTGGGGGTGGTGGTGCTAGGGCCGGGGATTAAGCGGGGAGGGTTTGGGGGGGAATTGGTGCAGACGGAATGGGAGGTGAGGTTGCATGAGGTGGAGTCGGGGATGTGGAAGAGTGGCCTGTATGTGGATTGCTTCTTGTTGAGAGAAGCTCCCATGTGATGTGGTTAACATCGGTGATGCTAGTGTAAGTACCGGTAGCATTGGATAGGAGTCGCTTGGGTTGGTGTAAATAATTGGAGCAGTGATTTCTGTAGATGCGGCATGGATAGCCCCACTTTCAAGATGCTATTACCGGTACCTGAATAGCCCCACCAAGTAATAAGTGGAATTGTACAATTTTGTCTAGATGATGGCCTTCAGTTCTGGGAAACGGAGATGTTAAACTGGATTAATGCGGCTGAAAAATTCCCGCCAACCTCGGGTTTCTCTGTCAGGGCAGCGCGCTCAAATTGTGTTCGTCACATGCGGTTCAGTTCGGTTCTTTCAGTCTGGATCCTCCATGACGTACTACCGCCTTGAAACGCAAGTCACCGAGTAAAACCGTGATGGTGAATCTGAAACATTTCTAGCACACTGGCTGGACACGCCCTCTCCACGCCTTTCGACAATATCGGTGTCTAGAAATCAACTAGTTTGATCTCTCTGCAACCGTTCCCAGGCAAGCTTGCTCGTCTTGGCTTGTTGGTCCTTCGCTTCCGCCGGTCCGTCGGCCCAAGGTTGCCAAAGACGGAGTTCAGGGTCGTTTTAGTCGCTCATTCTAGTCTATGATCATTCTCTACAGCCGTACCCGCACCGTCCTTTTCAAGCATAGCTCGAAGGTCGTCCCTAGGCCGCTATCGCGATCCTCACGGCTCGCATCCCCGTTATTAGCTTCCCGATTTCCGCGCTCTACAATTGCACGTAGCTTGCGTGGACAGTGTGGGACCTATATCGCGCACGAACCATAGTTCGACTGGAGCCAGGGAAACCCGCCACGTGGCTGAATCTTCGTCACTCGCCGGTCGCACCAGGACATCTAGAGCGTTTTCAGATCTTAGAGAATTGAGGGAATTACAGGAATTTAGTGAATTCAAGGAGGTAAGAGAATCTGAAGAGAATCCGGACTTTCGGGAAATTCTGCCCGTTGCCGAGTCATCTTCACGCGCTGAGTCACCTTCAAGCGAGTCATCTTCAAGCGAGTCATCTTCACGCGCTATGATGCGGCGGGCAAGGGGGCCCAACAGCCAAAAGCGGGGCGGACGCGGAGGCGGAAGGGGTGGCGGAAGGGGCGGAGGGAGAGGCGGAAGGGGCGGAGGGGGAGGCGGAAGGGGCGGCGGGGGAGGCGGAGGGGGAGGCGGGGGAGGCGGAGGGGAGCAGAAATGGTGGGATCCGGCGTGGCGCGCGGAGCGATTAGCGGCGATGGCGAAGGAGGTGAGGGGGAGGAGGTGAGGGGAAGGGGGAGGACGTGTGAGGGGGAAGGAGGAGGTGAGGTAGAGGGGAGGAAGAAGGATGAAAAAATGACGGAGGCGAGGGAGGGGGAAGGCAATAAAATGAGGATGGAAGAGGGAGGTGTTTAGGCAAGAGAGGAAACGCGAGAGTGTTATTTCCATTTCCATCCCCATCCCCAAATTTCATTTCCATTCCCATACCCATTCCACCCCCATACCCATCCACATCCCCATCCTGTTCCCCCTCCCCCTGTTCCACCTCCCCCTGTTCCACCTCCCCCTGTTCTGCCTCCCCCTGTTCTGCCTTCCCCTGTTCTGCCTTCCCCTGTTCTCCCTCCCCCTGTTCTGCCTTCCCCGGTTCGGCCTCCCCCTGTTCCACCTCCCCCTGTTCCACCTTCCCCTGTTCCGCCTCCCTTCAGAGAGGCCCGGCAAAGAAAGTGGACGGCGCAGCATGGGCGGCACGGTTTCGGAAGCTAGCAGCAGGGGGTGGTGCAGCGGTAAACGGTGCGGTGGAAAACGGTGCAATGGGGAACGGTGCGGTGGGGAGCGGTGCAGTAGGGTATGGAGCAGTTGGGGCAACAGCAGGCGTGCAGCAGGGGGGGGGGTTTTCCAGAGGAGATAGTGATTAGAGAAAATTACGGGAAGGAGGGAACGGAGCAGTTGCAACGACTGGCAGAGCAAGCAGGGCTGTACTTGTGAGTGAGTGGGAATGGGTTTGGCGTTGTGTAGAGTGGTGCTTATGGGTGCAGTCCAGAGGAGATAGTGATTAGAGAGAATTATGGGAAGGACGGCACTGAGTAATTGCAATTACTGGCAGAGCAAGCAGGGCTGTACTTGTGAGTGAGTGGGAATGGGTATGGCGTGGTGTAGAGCGGTGCTCATGATTTGCAGAGGAGATTGTGGTTCCAAGTAATTATGAGAGGGAAGGCACGGAGCAATTGCAAGCAGGGTTGTATTTGTGAGTGAGTGGGAATGGGTGTTGCATGGAAATGGTTGTGGCTTGGTGTAGAACGGTGCTCGTGGGTGCAGAGGAGACTGTGATTTGAGAGAACTATGAGAGGGAGGGCACTGTGTAATTGCAATTACTGACAGAGCAAGTGGGGCTGTACTTGTGAGTGAATCGGAATGAGTTTGACATGGTGTAGAGCGGTGCTCGTGGGTGCAGAGGAGACTGTGATTTGAGAGAACTATGAGAGGTAGGGCACTGAGTAATTGCAATCACTGGCAGAGCAAGCGGGGCTGTAGTTGTGAGTGAGTGGGAATGAGTTTGACGTGGTGTAGAGCGGTGCTCGTGGGTGCTGCAGAGGAGACTGTGATTTCAGAGGAGCCCAAAACAGCCAGGACTGCAAGGCAATTGCTGAGCTTGGAGAAAAAAAAAAAAAAAAAGTTACAAATCCATTAGCATTGTGAGTACTTTTGTGAGGTAAAGAAATTCGGCTGAGCAAGAAGTTCGTTCTTGTGAGGTCTTGTGAGGTCTTGTGACATTATATTCTCAGCGCGCAGCAGAAATTCGGAGAGGGAGAGTGGGGAGGTAAAGAAATTCGGAGAGGGAGAGTGGGGAGGTAAAGAAATTCGGAGAGGGAGAGTGTGGAGGTAAAGAAATTCGGCTGAGAAAGCAGTTCGTTCTCGTGAGGTAAAGAAGACGTTGTGAACAAAGTCAATCATAAACCTCAAACCCTAAAACCTGAACTCGGATTTAAGCCTCAAACCGTATTCTTCAACCTGTACCTTATTAACTTAAAACCTTGAAACTCTGGATCGTAGAACCGTCAGATTTTCACCTTTCTTGTTGCTTTTCTTGCTCTTGCAGCACGGTGAAAATCTGGAAACATACGGCACCGCACTGGAACTGTAGCAGTGGCTAGCCAGCCGTTCTCTGCTCGCTTGCTTGCAGCCGAACATATGGCAAGGCACTGGTGGAAGTTTGTTGACTTTTGAGTCGACTCAAAAGTCATACGGCAAGCACTAGTGGAAGTGTGTTGACTTTTGAGTCGACTCAAAAGTCATACGGCAAGCACTGGTGGAAGTGTGTTGACTTTTGAGTCGACTCAAAAGTCATACGGCAAGGCACTGGTGGACCTGTAGCAGTAGCCAGCAGGGTGGCTTTTTCCACCCGCGAAAGTGAAGAAGAAAAGACCCCCTTACTGCTGTCACCCCCTCTCCGTTCTTTGCTCGCTTGCTTGCAGCCAAGCATACGGCAAGGGTACCGGGACTGTAGCCGTGGCAAGCAGAGTGCCTCTTCCCAGCTACCCAAGTGAAGAAAACAAATTATCACTGTGTTACCCCCACTCCACGTTCTTTGCTCACTCCCTTGCAGCCAAGCATACGGCAAGGGTACCGGGACTGTTGCAGTGGCAAGCAGGGTACCTCTTCCCAGCTACCGCGCTGATTTGGACGACAGACACGGGCGGTCCGAGCGACAGGTGAGCTGTAGATTCACCCAAAGTTGAATCACTTTGAGATTGACAGTTCAAAGCAAGGGCACTGGGAATATGAAACTGCAGCAGTGGCCAGCAGGGTGCCTCTTCCCAGCTACCGCGCTGACTTGGACGACAAACACGGGCGGTCCGAGCGACAGGTGAGTGGGATTCCCTTTTATACTGACTCGCCATTCTTGCTGCAAGGTCACCTGAACTGAACTGTAGCAGTGGCCAGCAGAGTGCCTCTGCCCAGCTACCGGGCTGATTTGGACGACATACACGGGCGGTCCGAGCGACAGGTAGGCTGTTTCTTCACCCAAAGTTGAATCACTTTCAGCATGACAGTTCAAAGCAAGGGCGCTGGGAATATGGAACGGCAACAGTGGGCAGCAGAGCAGGGTGCCTCTGCCCAGCCACCGCGCTGACTTGGACGACAAGCACGGGCGGTCCGAGCGACAGGTAGGCTGCTTCCCTTTACGCAGATTGGCTCTGCTTGTTTATGACAAGGCCACCAGCAATGTGGAGTCGACTCAAAAGGCAGAGGTAGCAATGGCCACCAGGGTGCCTCTGCCTAGCTACCGCGCTGACTTGAACGATAAGCACGGGCGGTCGGAGAGGCAGGTAAGATCTCCTTTCAAAACGACTCTACATTCGCGCTGCATCATCAGCAGAACTGTGGCGGTGGCAAGCAGAGCAGTGTGACTGTAGACTCCGTTACAGTCCCTTCCTCTCTCATCCACACCCCTGTCCCCTGTCTGTCACCCCCTGCACCCCACCCTTCTCCCCTTTTTTGCTCCTACAGATCACTGTGTCTCATGACCTCCATCAACACGTCTCCTGCCTCCTCGCCTCATTCCTGCTCTGTTCTGCCTGCCCTCCCATTCCCCTCCTCCCCCCTCCCCTCCCCCCTCCCCTCCCCCCTCCCCACACAGATCACTGTGTCTCATGACCTCCATCAACACGTCTCCAGCCTCCTCGCCTCCCTCATTCTGCCGTCCCTTTCCACCCCCCCTTTTCCCTCCCCTCGTTCCCTGCTCTGTTCTGCCATTCTCCCATCCTCTTCCCCCCCAATCCCCTCCTCCTCCTCCCACACAGATCACTGTGTCTCATGACCTCCATCAACACGTCTCCAGCCTCCTCGCTCCTTCCTCCTCCTCCTCCCCCAGCAGCAGCAGCACCATCAGCGGTAGCAGCAGGAGCACAGGGAGCGGGTCTCCTCCCAATCCCTGCACTGTCGTCCCAGGCCTCTGCAGCAGCTGAATCAGCAGCGGCACATGCACTTAGAGTGAAGAACGATGCATTGAGGGCTGAGCAGAACAGACGCAAGGTAGGCGAGACTCCCTGGTTTCTTCAGCATCAGCACATGTCGTGAGGGTGCAGAGTAAGTTGTTAGAAATCAAGAAGATGAGTGAATATGAAGGGAGAAGGAGTTTTGCATAGGATGCAAGAGATGAATGGAAAGAAAGGAATTTATGTGGGGCAAAGTGGTCAACTAAACCACTTCCTTTCAAATGGCAAAGTGGTAATTGAAATGCTCAACTACCATTGCTCCTACCGGTCTTCAAGCAGCGGGAGGGGCTTGCTTTAAAGAAAGAACCCTCTTCACACATCACCATCCCCTCCCATCCCCCTTTCTCCCCTTCACCTTTTCCCCTCCTCCCCCTCCTCCCCCTCCTCCCCCTCCTCCAGTCCTCCCGAGTAGTCCAGGCCATGATGGCCCAGAGGCAGCGACTACCGGCCTTCAAGCAGCGGGAGGAGCTGCTGCGAGCTGTGCAGCAGAGCCAGGTGATTGCAGCAGAGCCAGGTGATTGCAACAAGTCCAGGTGGTTGCAGCAGAGTCAGGTGGTTGTAACAGAGCCAGGTGGTTGTAACAGAGCTAGGTGATTGTAACAGTGCCAGGTGATTACACCTGAGCCAGGGAATTGCAGCAGATCCAGGTGATTGCAACAGAGCCAGGTGATTCCAGAATAGCCAGGTGATTGCAACAGAGCCAGGTGATCCCAGCAGAGCCAGGTGATTCCAGCAGAGCCAGGTGATTCCAGCAGAGCCAGGTGATTCCAGCAGAGCCAGGTGATTCCAGCAGAGCCAGGTGATTGCAGCAGAGCCAGGTGATTGCCACAGAGCCAGGTGATTGCAGCAACGACTGGTTAGAATGATTGCATCAGAACGTTCTATAGAAGGAGAGCCAGGAGGTGAATGCAGCTGGTGGTGTCAGACGCTGGTGGTGCTGTCAGGCAAGAAAGACTGATTGCGGTGTGGCAAGACCACTCAGCTACCCCAATTCATCTTGGAGAGTGAGATAGAGGCGGGCAGAGGCGGCAGGCAATGGCCAGCATCTGCTCACGTGCTGGTGGTGTCGGGGGAAACAGGCTGTGGTAAAACCACTCAGCTACCCCCCGTTCATCTTGGAGAGTGAGATAGGAGCGGGCAGAGGCGGCAGGCAATGGCCAGCATCTGCTCACGTGCTGGTGGTGTCGGGGGAAACAGGCTGTGGTAAAACCACTCAGCTACCCCCCGTTCATCTTGGAGAGTGAGATAGGAGCGGGCAGAGGCGGCAGGCAATGGCCAGCATCTGCTCACGTGCTGGTGGTGTCGGGGGAAACAGGCTGTGGTAAAACCACTCAGCTACCCCCCGTTCATCTTGGAGAGTGAGATAGGAGCGGGCAGAGGCGGCAGGCAATTTTTATCTGCACCCAGCCAACTCCTTTCCTCCCCCTCTCTCCTCTCCCCAGGTGCTTGTTGTGTCAGGGGAAACTGGGTGTGGCAAGACCACCCAGCTACCCCAGTTCATACTGGAGAGTGAGATAGAGGCGGGCAGACGATGATCATCTGCACGCAGCCCAGGCGGATATCAGCCACGTCGGTGGCAGCGAGGGTGGCGGCGGAGCGAGGCAGCAGATGTGCCGATTCATGCTGTCTCTCTCTCCCTTTCCTCTGATTGCACCCACCTCGTTCTCCTTTTCTCAGGTGCTGGTGGTTTCAGGTGAGACTGGGTGTGGCAAGACCACCCAGCTACCCCAATTTATATTGGAAAGCGAAATCGAGGCAGGAAAGGGAGCGCAGACAATGATCGTCTGCACCCAGCCCAGGCGGATATCAGCTACATCTGTGGCAGCGAGGGTGGCAGCGGAGCGAGGCGAGGAGGTGGGGGGCAGCGTGGGGTATCAGATCAGGATGGAGAGCCGGCGCGGTCCCAACACGAGACTGCTTTTCTGCACGACAGGCGTGCTGCTGAGACGACTGGTGAGCTGCTGAGACGACTGGTGAGTGCTGCTGAGACGACTGGTGAGTGCTGCTGAGACGACTGGTGAGTGCTGCTGAGACGACTGGCGAGTGCTGCTGAGACGACTGGTGAGTGCTGCTGAGACGACTGGTGAGTGCTGCTGAGACGACTGGTGAGTGCTGCTGAGACGACTGGTGAGTGCTGCTGAGACGACTGGCGAGTGCTGCTGAGACGACTGGTGAGTGCTGCTGAGACGACTGGCGAGTGCTGCTGAGACGACTGGTGAGTGCTGCTGAGACGACTGGCGAGTGCTGCTGAGACGACTGGTGAGTGCTGCTGAGACGACTGGTGAGTGCTGCTGAGACGGCTGGCGAGTGCTGCTGAGACGACTGGTGAGTGCTGCTGAGACGACTGGTGAGTGCTGCTGAGACGACTGGTGAGTGCTGCTGAGACGACTGGTGAGTGCTGCTGAGACGACTGGTGAGTGCTTGGGGAGTGACTGGTGAGCTGATTGTGTTGTGAGGTGAGTGCGTGGTGGAGAGTGGTGGAGAGTGGTGGCTGGTGAATGCATTGCTGTTTACTTATCCCTTGGTATGCACCAGGACTTGCACTCATCATTCTCACAGTTCGAAGGGCTGCAGTAGTTGAACAATGAGTCAAGGTAACCCTTGGTATGAACCAGGACTTGCGACTCATCATTCTAAAAGACCTGCCCCACGTGTTGCCCCACGTGCTACCCACGTGCTGTCTCATGTGCTGTTTCACGTGCTGTCTCATGTGCTGTTTCACGTGCTGTCTCATGTGCTGCCCACGTGCTGTCTCATGTGCCCCATGCGCTGCTGCCATGTCTGTCTCTCCTCCCCACCAACACAGGTGCAACAGCCAGACCTGGCTGGCGTGTCTCACGTGATGGTGGACGAGATACACGAGCGGGGAATGAACGAGGACTTCCTTCTCATCATCCTCAGAGATCTGCTTCTCTACCTTGTGTGCTGCCCTATTTCTCCCTCCTCCCTGCAGGTCCAACAACCAGACCTGGCAGGCGTGTCCCACGTGATGGTGGACGAGATACACGAGCGAGGAATGAACGAGGACTTCCTTCTCATCATCTTGAGGGATCTTCTGCCGCGCCGCCCCGACCTGCGCCTCGTGCTCATGAGCGCCACAATCAACGCCGAACTCTTCTCTGATTACTTCAATAAAGCTCCCATGGCGCACATCCCAGTGAGTGAGGGGCTTGAGTCTGTCTTTACTCTTTTCTTTTTTCCTCGACATCATTCTCAGAAATCGTCTCCCCTGCCGCCCCGACCTGCGCCTCGTGCTCATGAGCGCCACAATCAATGCGAAGTTGTTCTCTTCTCGGAGTACTTTCACAAGGCCCCCATGACGCACATTCCGGTGAGTTCAGGTGGTGTCTGTCTGTCTGTCTCTCCATGTCACTATCACACTCTGGTCACCTTTGTACCCTCGCCCGTCTCGTGCTCATGAGCGCTACAATCAATGCAGAGCTGTTTTTAGAGTACTTTGACAAGGCACCCATGGCACACATCCCTGTGAGCTTGAGTGGTGCCCATTGGTGGTTCTGTTCTGTCACTCCGTGCTGCCTCGTGCTCATGACTCATGAGCGCCACAATCAACGCCGAACTGTTTTCAGAGTACCTTAACAAGGCACCCATGGCGCACCTGGTGAGTTTGACTGGTGTCTGTCGGTGGGGCTGTCTGTCACTCTGTGCTCATGAGTGCCACCATCAACGCATGAGTGCACATGGTGGCACTCATGAGAGACAAGGTGATGGGAAAGCAGAGATGTCCTCAGTGTAATTCAACAAATCTTCCATGGCACACATCCCGGGATGTTCCCAGGCCGTCATTCGTGGATCATCGTCTCGTGTGCATGAGTGCACCCGCCAGGGTTTCACACACCCGGTGCAGCAAGTGTTGTTCGAACATGTATTGGAGCACATCCACATTCCCATGGATGATATATTGCTTTACCATCACCTTGTCTCTCCCCGTTTCTCTCATCTCCCCCAGGGTTTCACCTTTCACCCACCCAGTGTAGCAACTGTTCCCTGGAGCACGTGTTGGAGCACACGCGCATTCCCATCAGGGAGGGACCAGAGGCAACACGGAGGAGGATGGGGTTTTCTCTTGTGTGCAATCTGATCGTTCCGCATCAGCTCTCTTCTTTCGCTGCCCCTTCCTCCCCCAGGGTTTCACCCACCCGGTGCAGCAAATGTTTTTAGAGCACGTGTTGGAGCGAACTCGCATCCCCATCAGGGACCAGGGCCAGCAGGGAGGCGGGGGGGGGGGGTGGGGGGACTCGTGTTTGCACACCTTGTCACATCGTTTGACACTCTCTTCCTTTCCTCCTCTGCCTGCCACCCCATCACCCCCAGGGGTTCACACATCCGGTGCAGCAACTATTCCTGGAACATGTCTTAGAGCGCACACGCATTCCCATCAGGGACCAAAGCCAGCAGGGAGGAGGAGGGGGGTTCTCGAGAGGAGGAGGAGGGGGAGGGCGCGGGTACGGGAGGGGGCGGCAGGAGAAGAGTGCGAGTTTGGCAAAGAAAGACCCGATCTCAGAGGCCTGGGAGGTGAGAGTGATAATATTTGGGCTATGGCATGGCACGGGGTATGGGAGGGGGCGACAGGAGAATCATAATATTTAGGGGCTATGACATGGCACGGGGTACGGGAGGGGGCGACAGGAGAATCATAATATTTAGGGGCTATGAGAGGGGGCATGGGAGTGGGGGACGGGAGAGGAGTGCGAGTTTGGCAAAGAAAGACCAATTTCAGAGGTGAGAACTTCTGACATTTTCCAGTGAGCAGCAATGCTTAGGTTCAGGCTTAAGCAAGTAGGAAAAAACAGTGTAAATCTCAACACTAGCTAATAGCCGAGAGTCTGTGAAACAGGAACTCTTCTCGTCAACAGAAACTAAAACAAGACAAACATGTTTCGGCTGGAGGGCATCCCCTACCCGGCCTTCATCAGTGCCTACGACTACGAGAATGAAAACAGAGTGGAGCAGAAGCCTTTTGAGGCGTCTCAAAAGTCGAGTGGAGCAGAAGCCTGAAAAGAAAAGCTAACGCCTCCAGTAAAACGAAACTCAAGGTTATCTACACTGTGGCCCGCTCCAAAAAATTGGGGACCAATCCAGGCGCCAAGGAGTGGTGGACCAATCCAGTCGTCTTCAACCCTCGCGGGTGTCATCATTGGGAGCATGGTCCAACCAACCCTTTGCCACGCAACAGATTCGGTAGTCGCGCGCACCAAAAGCTTCAACAAGCTACAACCAATCGTCCAAGCAACAAAATTTCTCGACGTATAGTCCGTGTGTGATGAGCCTCTTTTTGAGTCGACTCAAAAAAGTGGGGGACGGGAGAGGAGTGCGAGTTTGGCAAAGAAAGGCCGATTTCAGAGGTGAGAACCAGTGAACTGGTAGTTGTATTTGCAGTACTCTGCAGCTCTGCCTTCATTCTTGCAATACCACCACGTTTCACTTTCACCCCCTCTTCAACCCTCCCATCCCTACCCTACCAGGACGTGGACGTGTGGTCATCCTGGGTGGGCACTTCTCTGCCTTCTCCCGACCCACGACTCCCTCGCCAACATCTACCTAGTGGCATCTGTCGTGGAGCATATGCAGGAGTGCTATTCCTCTCTCCACCCCTCTCTACCTGTCTCCACCCCCCATCCATGTACACGTTTTTCTTGGCAGGCTGTGGACGTGTGGTCTCACTACTCTGCTTTCACCCGGACCACTCAAGAATCCCTTTACAACTTCTCACCAGACAAGCTAGACATCGATCTAGTGGCATCCGTGGTGGAGCATATCTGCAGTGCCACCCCTCTCCACCCCTTTCCACCCCTTTCCACCCCGTTCCACCTGTCTGCACCCCTCTGCACCCCTCTACATCCCTGGCATGGCAGGATGTGGACATATGGTCGCACTACTCTGCCTTCTCTTGGCCCACCCAAGACTCTCTCACCAACTTCTCTTCAGACAAGCTAGACATTGATCTAGTGGCATCCGTGGTGGAGCATATATGGAGTGCCACCCCTCTCCACCCCTCTACATCCCTGGCATGGCAGGATGTGGACATATGGTCGCACTACTCTGCCTTCACCCGCCCCACCCAGGACTCGCTCGCCAACTTCTCACCAGACAAGCTAGACATTGATCTAGTGGCATTCGTGGTGGAGCATATCTGCAGGAACGAGGCTGAGGGGGCCGTGCTGGTCTTTCTGACGGGCTGGGACGAAATTTCGAAGCTTCTGGAGGCGCTCAAGGCGATGCCTGTCGCTGGGCAGCCGTCGAAAGTTTTGCTGCTGCCCCTGCATGGGTCCATGCCAACGATTCAACAGAAGGACATATTCAACCGCCCGCCTCCCGGAATCAGGTGGGTGGCTTTACAATACACCCATGGAATGGATTATGGATATGACATGATAATATTCTTTTGTCGTAAGTGTACCCGAAGTGTGCGTAAAAGCTTGTGTATTTTATAAGAGTCTTTGCTTGGGCTCTCGATGTTTTTTTTTTATTTTCAGACGTCTTAAAACACATTTACTCTCACGTGGTGGTTGTGTATCCAGTAAGATTCTTTGCTCCGACTCTCGACATTGCGCTTGGTGTCAGTTTTTTCTTTATCCCTTGCTGTTACTCTCTCATCTCTGGCACATAATAATTTATCATAGCCGCCCCTCACAATCTGCTTTTTCATTATCTCTATTTATTCCTCCCGTGTTCTCGATACTGTTTCTTCTCGCCAGGAAGGTAGTTCCGGCGACCAGCATCGCAGAGACCAGCATCACAATCGACAATGCTGCCTTTCACTCTCCCCAGCCCCTCGCCATCTCAACATCGTTCTCTTTCCCTTATGTCTGTGTTTCTTGCTCTTCAGGAAGGTGGTCCTGGCGACCAGCATAGCGGAAACCAGCATCACCATTGACGACGGGGTCTTTGTCGTCGACTGCGAAAAGGAGATCTTCCTCATCTCCTCCTTGCTTCTCTCCTTCTGTCACTTCTGCTCCTTCCGCTCCTCCCCTCCTCCCCTCCTCCCCTCCCCAGAAAGGTGGTTCTGGCGACCAGCATAGCGGAGACGAGCATCACCATCGACGATGTGGTTTTCGTTGTCGACTGCGGAAAGGTGGCCTTCCTCATCTACTCTTTCCTTTGTTGCTTCTGCTCCTTCCCTCCTCTCTTTCCCCTCGCCAGGAAGGTAGTCCTGGCGACCAACATTAGCAGAGACCAGCATCACAACTCTTCTCACCTCTCCCCAGCCCATTCTCTCACCTTTCCTCTCCTCCTCTCATTTACCTTCCTCCCCTCTCCAGAAAGGTGGTCCTAGCGACCAACATAGCAGAGACCAGCATCACAATCGACGACGTGGTCTTTCATTCCTTCTCCTCTTCCCCTCATTCATTCATTCATTCATTCTCCTTTCTCTGTAATATTTCTCTCCATAAAAGTAGTCCTGGCGACCAACATAGCAGAGACCAGCATCACAATCGACGACGTCGTTTTTGTTGTCGACTGTGGAAAGGCCAAGGAAACTTCCTACGATGCTCTAAACAAGCTGGCCTGCCTTCTCCCCTCGTGGATTTCCAAGGCCTCAGCCCACCAGAGGAGGGGGCGGGAAGGGCGCGTTCAGCCGGGAATTTGTTTCCACCTCTACCCGAAGCTGGTTTATGATTCGCTGCTGGATTTTCAGCTGCCCGAGATTCTAAGGACACCCCTGCAGGAGCTGTGTGTGCAGATGAAGCACCTGGAATTGGGGCACGTGCAGTCGTTCCTGTCCGAAGCCATGCAACCTCCAGAACCGCTGGCAGTACGTGTGGTGTGGGGGATACACGCCCGATGAGCAACTCACCTCCCTAAGAGGGATGCCACATCCCATCTCCACTCTCCCTCCTTTCCCCCTCCCTTTCTCCCTGTTCCCTCAACCCGTGCCCTTTCAGGTGCAGAACGCGGTGCAGCTGTTAGAGACCATCGGAGCATTCCCCCCCGACGAGCAACTCACCTCCCTGGGATGCCACCTCCCCTAATCTCTCACGATCCATCTCCCTCCCTCTGTTCGCCCCACGCCTCAGGTGCAGAACGCGGTGCAGCTGCTAGAGACCATCGGGGCATTCACGCCCGATGAGCAACTCACCCCCCTGGGGTGCCACCTCCCACTCTCACCCGCTGCCCTCCACTCTCCTTCCTTCCCCCACGCCTCAGGTGCAGAACGCGGTGCAGCTGTTAGAGACCATCGGAGCATTCACGCCCGACGAGCAACTCCCCTCTCTGGTCTGGGGTGCCTTCCCTTGCTGCAACATTTCATGTAAATCACATCCCCTCCCCCCCTGCTCGCTCAACCCGTGCCCTCTCAGGTGCAGAACGCGGTGCAGCTGTTGGAAACAATTGGAGCATTCACTTGACGAGCAACTCCCCTCCCTCAGTTGTCATCTCCCCAATCCCCTTCCCCTCATTCCTACCCAACCCCTCTCAGGTGCAGAACGCGGTGCAGCTGTTGGAAACCATCTGGGATGAGCAACTCACCCCCCTGGGATGCCACCTCCCACTCTCACCCGCTCTCCACTCTCCCTTACCCCATCCCCCTCTCAGGTGCAGAACGCGGTGCAGCTGCTGGAGACCATTGGAGCATTCACCCCCGACGAGCAACTCACCCCCCTTGGATGCCACCTGGCTGCCATTCCTGTGGAGCCCCGGATTGGAAAGGTGGGTCTCGTTGGTCTCAAGTGCCACCTCCATCAGCTGCCACTTTCCTTGGATGCCTTAGGTGCCACCTCCCCTGTGTCTCACCCCCCTGGGATGCCACCTGGCCGCCATTCCCGTGGAGCCCCGCATTGGCAAGGTGGGTTTTGATGGATGAGGGAGGGAGAGCATTTTCAACACCGTCTGATGTGATGCTCTTGTGCCTCCCTCCCTCGGATGCCTCCTGCCGCATTCCACCGCGATTCTCGTGGAGCACCACATTGGAAAGGTGGGCCTTAGTCGACTCAAAACTCCCTCGGATGCCTCCTGACCGCGATTCTCGTGGAGCACCACATTGGAAAGGTGGGTCTTTTTTCTCTCTCTGCTCCTCGGGTGCCACATCCCACCAGATGCTTATATTCGGAGCCATTTTTAACTGCCTCCCCCCAGGCTCTCACCCTTGCTGCTCATCCCCGCATTCCTCACCTCACCATCAATTGCTGCGTATCCCTCCCCCGCTTCTCTCCCCCTCTGCCTTCTCTCCTGCCCCTCTCTCCCCACCAACCCTTTCCTGCCATCTCCTCATCCCACCAGATGCTCATATTCGGAGCCATTTTCAACTGCCTCGCCCCAGCGCTCACAATTGCTGCTTACCTATCCCCTCCCCTCTTCTCCCCCCCTCTGTCTCCTCTCCTGCCCCTCTCTCCCCACCAACCCTTTCCTGCCATCTCCTCATCCCACCAGATGCTCATATTCGGAGCCATTTTCAACTGCCTCGCCCCAGCGCTCACCATCGCTGCTTCTCTCGCCTATCGGGACCCCTTTGTCCTTCCTCTCGAGAAGAAGGAGCTGGCAGATGCAGCCAAGAAGGAGTTCTCAAAGGACTCGAGGAGGTGAGCTGGGGTGGAATGGGGTGGGGTGCGGTGGTGTAGGGTGGAGTGCTCTTCACCATTGAGGTGAGAAGAAGGAGATGGCAGATGCAGCCAAGAAGGAATTCTCAAAGGTGAGAACACTGTCGCCAGGCCATTGCAATCCTCATTCACCCATCCCCATCGCTGCCTCTTTGTCACACCACACTCCCTTTGTGCTGCCCCTCGACAAGAAGGAGTTGGCTGGTGCAGCCAAGAAGGATTTTGCCAAAGATTCAAAAAGACGAATGCACTTCTTGTCTGTCTTTCACCCTCTCACATTCCCTTCTTTCTTATCCTCACCTCCCCCTTCCCCACCCCGTCCTCCGAGCGACCACATATGTAGCATTGCTTGGAGGGGTGGAGAGCGGCCAAGCTGCATGGCCTGGACGGCCCCTTTTGCCTGGGATAACTTCCTGACTACCCAATCCCATACTCTCCTTTTGAGGCGCCTCAAAAAATTTGCCTGGGATAACTTCCTGACTACCCAATCCCATACTCTCCTTTTGAGGCGCCTCAAAAATTTTGCCTGGGATAACTTCCTGACTACCCAATCCCATACTCTCCTCTACCATTCATCCCACCCCCCCCCCCCCCCCCCGACCTCTACCCCTCTCTCCATCCTCCAGCGACCACATCACATTGCTGAACGCGTTTGAGGGGTGGCGAGCAGCGAAGCAGCAAGGCCTGGAGCGCCCCTTCTGCTGGGATAACTTCTTATCGGCGCCAGTGCTGCAGATGGTGGCGGACATGCGAGGGCAGTTCCTGCAGCTGCTGAGCGATATCGGGTTCTACGACCCGAGACTGGGGCTCCATGTGAGTGCCTTGCAAGCACTGAGAGTGAAGAGGGTGGCACATGCATGCATGGGGTTGAAAAGAAGCAGCGCCGGTGCTGCAGGTGGTGGCGGACATGCGAGGGCAGTTCCTGCAGCTGCTGAGTGATATTGGGTTCTCCCCACTGTCAACCAGTTGAATTCCTTTAACACTCCCATGTAAATACCCTAATGAACCCCCTATGACCCGCCTGTTGGCTGTGAATGTGACCCCCTTTCTGTCCCTCCTTCAAGGGTAAAGCCAGCTCGCATCGGCCCTCGAAATGCTCTCTGCTGTGAGCCCAATCGCTTCCTTTCAAACTCGTCTATAAATATTATAATACCCTCTTGGCCCCCTGCCGCCCATTTAACCCCTAATTGACCCCCCATGCAAAACTTAACAGCAAGCTTGCATCGGATCAAGAAATTCTCTTCCCCCCTGTCAATGTCACTCATGGTGGAAGGGCAGCAGTGCGTGTGAAATTCGCGTGAAATTCTCTTCCCCCCTGTCAAATTATTGACTTTCATTCAAACTCCCTTTCAAACTCTGTGACCCCCCCATTAAACCCCCTCAAGAGTACAGCCCGCTCGCATCGGACCAAGAAATGCTCTTCCCACTGTCATGTCAACCCATTGAATTCCATTCTAACTCTCATGTAACCGGCTTCTTACCCCCACTTCCCAACAACCCGCCTAATGGTTGAACTTCACCCCCTTTCTTCCCCTCAGGAGTAAAGCCAGCTTGCATAAGACCACGAAATGCTTTTGAGGCGCCTCAAAAGCCAGCTTGCATAAGACCACGAAATGCTCTTCCGTCCTGTCAAATTATTGACTCCCATGCAAACACTCTTTCAAACTCTTATTGACCCCCCCCATTGACTTTTGAGTCGACTCAAAAAACACCCTTTCAAACTCTTTCAAACTCTTTCAAACTCTTTCAAACTCTTACTGACACCCCCCATTGACCAACCCCCCTCCCCCCCCCCATTGAACCCCCTTCTTACTGAACCCCCTCAGGAGTACAGCAAGCTGGCATCGGACCAAGAAATGCTCTCTGCACTGTCACCCCAAAACCTCGTTAAAACCTCTATTGACCCCCTTTCACCCCCCTATTGCCCCATTCAACCCCCTCAGGAGTACAGCAAGCTGGCATCGGACCAAGAGATGCTCTCGGCTGTGATCTGTGCGGGCCTCTACCCCTCTGTTGCTCAGGTGGGGGTCTCTGTTGCTCAGGTGGGGGTCTCTGTTGCTCAGGTGGGGGTCTCTGTTGCTCAGGTGGGTGTCTCTTTTGCTCAGGTGAAGGTCTCTGTTGCTCAGGTGAGGTTCTCTGTTGCTCAGGTGGGGGGCTATGTTGGTCAGGTGGGGGGCTATGTTGCTCAGGTGGGGGTCTCTGTTGCTCAGGTGGGGGTCTCTGTTGCTCAGGTGGGTGTCTCTGTTGCTCAAGTGGGAATCTCTGTTGCTCAGGTGGGGGTCTCTGTTGCTCAGGTGGGGGTCTCTGTTGCTCAGGTGGGTGTCTCTGTTGCTCAGGTGGGTGTCTCTGTTGCTCAGGTGGGAATCTCTGTTGCTCAGGTGGGGGTCTCTGTTGCTCAGGTCATCACGAGCTGTTTGTTTTACAATTTCAGGTGCTTGCCTTGAATCATGTCCCTGATATTGCACAACAACACACAGTCACGTGTCCTGCCCTTCCTTACGAAACCAAAAACTTTTTGTTTCGTATTTTTCGAGCATGTCTCAATTCATATAACGAATTGCTATGAGCAGAGATTTCCCCTGCACAACCGGCCATAGTTAAGTTAACCCACTGTGATCAACTACCCTATAATGCCCCGATTTCTTCCCATATTTCCCTCCCCCCACTCCTCGTTTTATAGATTCGCCGGCAGGGCACGCGGTTTGTGTTATTCAAGGAAGACGATGGGCGTATGGACATGCACTCTTCCTCAGTCAACCCCTCCTCTGTAACACTTATATTTATCCCCTTCTCTTCCTTGTCTTCCCCCTTCAGATTCGCCGGCAGGGCACGCGGTTTGTGTTCTTCACAAAGGACGATGGACACGTGAAGATGCACCCTTCCTCAGTCAACGCCTTCTGCCCCTCCTTCTCCCGCCCCTGGCTCGTGTACAACGAGAAGGTTAAGACGTCCGACATCTTCCTCAGGTTGGTGCCGGTTCAATGCGGTTCAATTGAAGACGCATTAGGTTCAGACGAGAAGGTCAAGACCTCGGATATTTTTCTCAGGTTGGTACCGGTATGATGGGTTTTTATTCGGTTCAGTACGGTTTAAAGCGGTTCACAGGGTTAGCAGTGATGCATTGGGATCAGCGCCTTCTGTTCTGCCCCTCCTTCGCCCTTGGCTCGTGTACAACAAGAAGGTCGAAGGAGGACCTCCGACTCATCCGGTGCTCATGTCGGAGGCTCCGACATCTTCCTCGGGTTGGTACTGATCCGATGAACTTTCTGTGGTTCAATACGGTTCGCGGTGGTTCAGTACTGTTTAGTGCAGTTCACAGGGTTATGGTACAAGTCCATACACGGGTTAGTGCCTTGGTTTACCATACAATTCCTTCCACATCTTCCTCAGGCGGGCTATGGCTGAATGCGGTACAATGCGGTCCAATGCAGCTCACTGGGTTGCTAATGGTGCGTTACATTTAACGCCGTCCTCCAGCATTACCATTCGTTCCCTCCGACATTTTTCTCAGGTTGGTAACGGTACAATGGGGTTCAATGCGATCCACCCCTCCCAGGGGTTTCACCATGGTATCTGATTTCACGCTCCTCATGTTTGGAGGCAACCCAGACCCCGTGCCTGCTGCATCCCTGCTGGTTGAAGGAACACGCACCGTGCCCCAAACTCCGTGCTTCTTTTTACCCACCCATTCACCCACCCCTCCACCCCTCCCTCCCCCCACCCCTCCCAGGGACTCCACCATGGTGTCTGATTTCGCTCTGCCCATGTTCCGAGGCAACTCAGAGCCTGCGCCTGCTGCAACCCTGCTTGCCCAAGGAAAATTCCCTCCAATTATTGTGTTGCACTCTACCTACCCCTCCCTCTTTCCACCCCACAGAGACTCCACCGTGGTGTCTGATTTCGCTCTGCTCATGTTCGGCGGCAACTTCGAGCCCGCCCCTGCTGGTCGCAAGGGATACTTACCGTGCTCCACACCCCTCCACCCCACAGAGACTCCGTCTCTGATTTCGCTCTCCTCATGTTCAGAACCAACTAGTTTTGAGATGTCTCAAAACTAGATTTCGCTCTCCTCATGTTCAGAACCAACTTAAGGGAAACATCCTTTTCCTTCTTTTGCCCCCTCTCCGTCCCCCCTCCCAGAGACTCAACCATGGTGTCTGATTTCGCGCTCCTCATGTTCGGAGGTAACTTCGAGCCCGCCCCTGCTGCCTCAAGGGATACTTACCGTGCTCCACCCCTCCCCACCCCTCACAGGGATTCCACCATGGTCTCTGATTTCGCCCTCCTCATGTTCGGAGGCAATTTCGAGCCCGCCCCTGCCGGCCGCACGGGCTTTGACATGCTGGGGGGTTACCTACACTTCAGCGCATCTGCTCAGACTGCTCAACTTGTGCAGGTGAGAGGCGGAGTGCAGGTGAGCATGCAGGCATGCAGACAGACATAAGCTGTTCGCCACACACTCTGTGACCCCTGCTGGCCGCACGGGGTTTGACATGCTGGGAGGATACCCGCACTTCAGCGCTTCAGCTCAGACGGCTCAACTGGTGCAGGTGAGATCTGCTTCAGGTGAGGGCAGATAGCCTAACAGGCTTTGACATGCTGGGAGGATACCCGCACTTCAGTGCTTCAGCTCAGACGGCTCAACTCGTGCAGGTGAGGGCAGGCATGCAAGCTCTAAGTGTGAATCACACACAATGTGACCCCTGCTGGCCGCACGGGCTTTGACATGCTGGGAGGATACCCGCACTTCAGTGCTTCAGCTCAGACTCCTCAACTCGTGCAGGTGAGAGCGCGGTTCTGAGTTCTATTTCTACTCAAAAACAGACTCATCACAGGTGAGAGCGCAGTGCATGCAGGTGAGAGCGCAGTGCATGCAGGTGAGAGCAGGCATGCAGCCACACACGCTGTGACCCCTGCCGGCCACACGGGTTTTAACATGCTGGGGCCCTGGGAAGGTAGCTGTCAGTAACGGGCAGGTGGGCTGCGGATGTCTTATTTCCATCAACTCGTATTGGTTCTTAGAACGACGGGACAAACCCCATGGAATGGATGAAAGGAAGGAGCCTGGTTAACTGTGAGCCAGAGCGTTTTATTAGAGAGCCACACGGGCTTTGACATGCGGGGGTCCCTGGGGTGGGGAGGTATGTGCACTTGAGCGGTAGTAGTGGTGTATTTTTGAGACGTCTCAAAAATACACTTTTTGCACGTGGTCCTGGGGAGGTATGTGCTCTTCAGCGGTAGTGGTGGTGGCGGTGTTATCTTATGTGCCTTCTCAACCCATTCTTCCCGTCTGCCCATATCCCGCCATCTCCCCCCTACTCTCCCAGGATCTGAGACAGCAGTGCTAATGTTTTTCCATCCATTGTACTCCTTCCTCTCACTTCCAGGATCTGAGACAGCAGTGCTAATGTTTTTTCCATCCATTGTACCCCTTCCCTCCTGAGTGTGTTTTTTTAGAACTCTCAAAAAACAAACCCATCTATTGTACTCCTTCCCTCCTCTCTCCCAGGACCTGAGGCAGCAGCTGGATGGGCTACTGAGGGAGAAGATCGAGAACCCATCCCTGGACGTGCATGCACAGGGGGAGAGGGTCGTGGCAGCAGTGCGTAGCCTCCTCTCCTCCCCTCATGCGAATTCGGTCCCCCCTGAGGAGGCTGGAGGTGGGGGAGGAGGGGCGAGGGGGGGTGGGAGAGGAGGGGGAAGGCATGGGCGTGGGCATGGGCATGGGCATGGGCGCGGGCATGGGCATGGGCATGGGCACAGGGGGAGAGGAGGAAGGCACTAAGAGAAGCACTTGCATGCATTTGAAAAGAATGCATAGGGAAAGAGGATGGTGGCATTTGTTTGCAGTCTCCTGCTTCTCCCCCATGTTGATACGGTATTGAATGGAAAACTATGTTACCGATGTGATTGAGTCAATAGTAACTACAAACAAATATGCAGCATACTTTATTTCATCTAGTTTCTTTCTGTAGTGCTTCTCCTTTATCTAACTACACCGATAGTTGTAGGCATCTGTAATTTGTTTTAACTACAATTCGTTGAAATATTTTTTAGCACTCATGTGTCAGAAGCCATCCTGCTGTTTTAGCGAACTGTATCATAACGGAAACAACGGCTCTTTCTTTCCAGCGCATGTCGCCCTCCCCCAACGAAGCCTTTCTTTTCCCCTCCCTGCCGATCTTGCCCGACCAGGCCACCCTTCCAGCAGTGACTCCTAGACCTTTTCTTTTCGCTGAACAGCTTTTTTCCATGGCGTCTGCCATTTCTCCGTGCCTTCTCGCAGGCCGATCTCTAGTGCCAGCGCATCGTGTTCGTTATGGCGCTCCGCTCTCGGTACCTAGAGATTTCCGTTTCACGGAGCAACGCAGGTTTGCAGACTTCTCCGTGCACGCGAAAAAGAAGAAGGCCAAAGCTCCGGTAGAAGAGCCGGTGGTAGAAGAGGAGGTAGTTGAAGAGGAAATGATCGAGGAAGAAGAGGAACCGTCTTGGGTGTCTGAGAGGGTTACCGATGTCCAGCAGACCGTTCAGTCAGTAATGCAGGCGGTCCCCGGTCCACGTGTAGGCGAGTCAAATATGCCATGGCTCATCGCCGTCCCGTTAGGCTACATGGCTCTGACTTTCGTTCTGGCAGTGTATAAAACCGTGAAAATGCGAAGCTCTCCCAAGACGAAGCGCAGACGACAGGTGCGAGATGCTGAGCCTTTTTCCGGTCAGGATGATCGTGTTTGGTCCTGTATGGGCGTTAGAGATAACACGCGCTTCGCAAGTTACTGACTATCCTTGGTGTACGAATTCTGCAGATCGGGAAAAATGCTGGCCTCAATCAGAGCATTGACGATTGTTTGCCTGACAACAGGGACGCTCTGACTTCAAAGGAGCTCAAGTCGCTCGAGAAAAAGGTACTCCCAATCCGCATTATTTAGGCCAGCAGTCATTCATTGAACATGTAAGGACTTCTCCTGACGTTCTTTCTCTTCTGCAGTTCAACTTCAGCTCGGATGAGATTCTTCGCAAGTACATTCGCTACGTGATCAATGAAAAGCCCTTTACCCCGGAGACGGTTTCCGGCCTCATTCACCTACGGAAAGTGTCTGGTCTTGATGACCTTGAGATTGCCGAGGTGCTTAATGAGATCTCTCGGAGAATCGTTAAAGCCAAAGGTAATAGCCGTTTTTTTGTGTGTTTCATCTTGTTTTGGTGGTTATAGCCGCTCCACAAAAGAAAAAATCCCCTCCCTCACGTCAACCTCGGCTGCAGGTCCTGTGGTGATGGATACAACTGGTTTCACTGAAAAGGGAGTGCAGAGGAAGGCAGCGGTACAGGGGATCTTCACAAAGCTCCTGTACTTGTCTGAGGTACGTGGTGTTCCTGTCGTGAATTGTGCATGAGAATGTGGTGCCGTCACGTTACACAAATTAACATTTGTGTGTTTCTGATGCAGCTGGATGATTTCTGTGGGCCATCTGGGCGTGAGAAGCTTGAAATCAAAAGCATTTTTGGAGTTACAGAGTGAGTGTTGTTGGGCCACCCCTCTCTTTGTTTTCCATTTAAACCGCCGCTAACGTTTCTTTGTTCCTGCAGCGAGGATGCTTCGTTGATCAAGATTGTAAGTTTGTCTTCATCAGCTGACATGGATGCGCTGGACAAATCATTAAATGCTGGAGACTCATCAGACTCTGAAGCAGATGAATGATCCATGGCCCTTGTGACCTGCAGACTTACAATGTACCGTAGGTAGGACTAGTGAAGCACTCCAGTCCGTGCAGTTCTTTTGCCACTCCTTGGACCTTAGGTTCCAGAATTAGAGCACCTAGGGTAGGCCGCGTAGGTCTTACACAAGTTAACGCTGATGGATTGTTGAGGAGGCCATGCTTAAAAGGCCATGGTTATCGTAAACTCGCCATCTAAGGTTGTATTTCCGAGAGAAGTGTACACAGTCAAGTAGGCACGTCCCTAGTAGGAATAACAATTCCCTACAAAAACATGCTTCTTGTCTGAACGTGCTTATCCCGTACTGATGATAATGATGTACGCAGCGTTCTGCCTGGCTTTCTAGTCAATTCTAGCAGTTAGGAGAAGAAGTACGGTAAATAAGTCTATCTTCTGTAGAGGTGTGCATTGCAGAGAAGCAGTACGTACTTTTCAGCACAGCTACGCCATCGTGGAAATTTCTTTAGTCAGTACCAAAGTTTTCCAAATACCACCCCCCCCTCCCCCCCGCTCCACGTGCATGGGGGGGGGGCGGCTTTTGATTGTAGGGGTGATGTCTAAATGTCAGACGCATATCAACAAGACGGATGGAGCAGCGGGTCGCGGTTGACGTCCTTGTAAAGGAGATATCTTGACCGGGTCTTGCCGAGAGCTGCATACCTGCATGGCTCAACATGAGGGATGAGGAAACATCAGCGCGGAGAAAACATGGGTGTAGAGAAGCAGGTGTGATGAGGGAAAAAGGAGACGAGAAAACATGGGTGTTTGAAAACATGTACGACGAGAAAAAATTAGCAACGAGGAAGCATAAGCGATTCCCAATGCAGCTGAGATCAAGTAGAAACAGATAATCCATGATACAATCCGACCACTGGGATTAATGGTCTGTCGATCACCCATGAGTTCCATGTCACACTCATGTCATTGTTATTAGTTAAATCTGCAAGGCAAGGTTTCCTCACCACTGGGGAACAAACGGGGCCATCCAAATTGCGTCACCTGCTTGAACGGGATACCTGCAAATACATACAGAGTGAAACAGAATTGCAACGATTGAATGAATGCTTAGAAACTGCAGCTTCACATGCTTGGTTCAAGTGCGCTGTGAAGTTTTTTCATAGCCGCATAATTTCCTCACTGCAAAGCCCTGGATCAAAACATAAGACACATGCACTGCATTTCATCGTCACCAGCTGTTACAACAAACTCTTTTGCCTCACCAGCTATCAGCCAAACGGTATATTCCCCGTCCTTCCAACAGCAGCAGTCCGTGCTGATTGTAATGCACTTCCTGTTATACAGACAGGGAAACAGGAGGGAAGACGATAGGGAAAGGAGGGAAGGGAGGGAGGGAGGGAGGGAGGGAGGGAGGGAGGGAGGGAGGGAGGGAGGGAGGGAGGGAGGGAGGGAGGGAGGGAGGGAGGGAGGGAGGGAGGGAGGGAGGGAGGGAGGAGGGAGGGAGGGAGGGAGGGAGGGAGGGGGGGAGGGTAGGGAGGGAGGGAGGGAGGGTAGGGAGGGAGGTAGGGAGGGAGGGAGGGAGGGAGTGGGGAGGGAGGGAGGGAGGGAGGGAGGGAGGGAGGGAGGGAGGGAGGGAGGGAGGGAGGGAGGGAGGGAGGGAGGGAGGGAGGGAGGGAGGGAGGGAGGGAGGAAGGGTGCGAGGGTGGGAGGGACGGAAGGAAAGCTACCTCAAAGGCAAAACCTGAGTGGATTCAAATAGAACATGTATGCTTCAGCGAATACAGGTCTTTTGGAAGGTTCAAAAGTTTGCTCGGCTTTAAGTTGGCTGAAAAGGAGCATGCATGCATGCGTAAGCAACCACATAGGATCGGGGATGTTCAGCTACACTATCACATTGACTACTGCCAGGCTATCACCTTGAGCATTGACACTTGCTTGCATTATCACCTAGAGAAGCCATACTCACCTTCACATTTAGGAACTCCCCTGGCTCAAAGTCCATGATCTGCAAAAAGAGCACACCAAGTGTTAAACGTAAAGGGCACTGACGCTTGTGTTTGTTGACAGAAAAAAAAAACAAAAAACAAAAAAAAGAGTGAGGGAGAGAAATGTAGATATGGGTTTCTTCAGCATCAACAGGCAAAACACAGAACAAAAACAAAATATTGCTGTTCGAAACAACCCCTTACATGAATGTTGAAATCATAGGCAATGGTGGTCGGAAGCAGCTTGCGAAGAGCAAAGACCTGAGAATAATGCATTTGAAAAACAAAATGAATGACACCGCAGAACACCGCACAGAACCGCTCCGCACATTCAGTTGCAAAAGGGAGGCGAGTAATGAGTAATTTGAGAAGCGCTAAGTCCGAAGAACGATGTGAGCTGACAGTGACAACAGAGTTGGTTGCTTGCGCAATTAAACTGACCACTACAGTGACATG
The DNA here is from genome assembly GCA_947471745.1 of Closterium sp. Naga37s-1. Taxonomy (NCBI): domain Eukaryota; kingdom Viridiplantae; phylum Streptophyta; class Zygnematophyceae; order Desmidiales; family Closteriaceae; genus Closterium; species Closterium sp. Naga37s-1. The sequence goes on from CANJKZ010000737.1 coordinate 1,603,555, forward strand.
TACGGGTGGCAGTTACAGGTGGCAGTTACAGGTGGCAGCTCAGCTAGCAGTGAAAAGCGAGAAACACTAGTGAAAGTGAAAACGGCACTCAAGGGGAATTGAATACAGAACACCAATAATATTTAAAAATGAGACACAAGTGAAAGCGAAAGCAACACACAAGCGGAATGAAAACAAGACACAAGGGAAGGTCAGAGCAGGACAACACACCTCCCCAGGGACCGGCAGGATAGGTTGCTTGTGCGTCTGTCCCACCACCACCGCTAGCCCTTCTGGACCGCTTTCCACCCCTGAGGCTGTTGCGAGACCCGAGATAGGGCAGTACCTGATGGTGGTGGGTGGAGGGCATGGGGGGGGGGAGGGAAGGAGGAGAGGTAATATATTTTTAGTCGACTTAAAACCCCTCGCTCTCCGCCCCTGAGGCTGTAGCGAGGCCCGAGATAGGGCAGTGCCTGATGTTGGTGGCTGGAGGGCATGGGGGTTTGGGGCGGGGGTGGAGGGGCGGTGGGGGGCCCCTGACGCTGTAGCGAGGCCCGAGATAGGGCAGTACCTGATGGTGGTGGGCGGAGGGCATGGGGGTTTGGGGGGAAGAGGCGGAGGTGGAGGGAGACGAGGACGGCCTCTGAGTCTGCTTTTGAGTCGACTCAAAACCCCTCGCTCTCCGCCCCTGAGGCTGTAGCAAGGCCTGAGATAGGGCAGTACCTGATTTAAATGGGTGGATGGCGTGGGACTTTGGTGTGGGGAGGAGGGGGGCGAGGACGGGGGAGGGAGAAAGGAGGGAGAAAAGGGCGAGGGAAGGCAGCGGGAGGGGGAATGGGGGAGGGGGAGGGGGGAGGGGGGATGGGGGAGGGGGAGGGGGGAGGGGGGATGGGGGAGGGGGGAGGGAAGGAGGGGAGGCTGGGAAGGGGGGTGAAGGGAAGGAAGAATTAAGGAAGGAAAGGAAGAAGGACGGTCCACATCATGTGGGTTTTGGGTTGAAGGCACGATCTTTTAAGATAGAAACGGGATTAAGGATAGAAACGGGATTAAGGATAGAAACGGGATTAAGGATAGAAACGAGTGTAGCTCCTGCATGGGCAAATGAAGCAGTGGTCTGTGAAACTCAAATTGTTTCATTGATTGAATCTTGGGATCAATTTTCAGGCTTGGAGTTTCGGGGTCGGAAGTACCTTCTCCCTAAGAGAACGAGTGTAGCTCCAGACGCAGAGGCCAACGCGTGATGAGTTATATTCAGTGACCACTCTGCCCTGTACTTGAGATGAGAGTTGAGATTGAAGCATTTTCACTGCAAGGAGGGCCTTACCTTGGCCCAATGAGAAAGATTGTAGCTCCAGACGCAGAGACCAGGGAGTGGGGCGTCGTGTCATTCAGGGACCTCTCTTTGTGTCCTGTGCTTGGAAATGTAGCTTTAAGCTCTTCAAGGCAAAGGGGACCTTACCTTCGTTCAATGAGCACGAGTGTAGCTCCGGACGCAGAGGCCAAGGATTGGTGCGCTCCATGCGGTGACCTCTCGTACCTGTACCTGAAATCTAGGCTTTAAGCTCTAGGGGACTGTACCTGCGTTCAATGAGCACGAGTGTAGCTCCAGACGCAGAAGCCAACGAGTGGGGCGTTTCATTCAGTGACCACTCTGCTGGGCTAAGCTCTTATGTAAAGGAGAACCATACCTCCGTTCGATGAGAATTAGCGTAGCTCCAGACGCAGAGGCTAATGAGTGGGGCGTATTTGGAGGCAGATGCACATAAGAGTCGTCCTGAATGAAGGAGGCACAGCAGGGGAGTTGGTATAAATGTGTGGGTGTGTGTGTTCGTGGGAAGGGCATGCGAGCTAGGGTAGAGGACATATGGAAGAAGCATGCTATACATGCTATACATGCTATACATGCTATACATGCTATACATGCTATACATGCTATACATGCTATACATGCTATACATGCTATATATGCAATGCAAGGCTCAAGGCCCATACCACGAGATCCTCCTGCAAAAGGGTGAAAAGCTCGAATGCAAAACGTTTGAAGTGAACACTTTTTGGGTGAAAATGAAAATGGGTGATTAGCCTTTGTGAGCAGTTTAAAGCCCATGTGCGTACGCCGTACCGTAAGATCCTCCTGCCGAACAATGAAGCTTGTACAGGTGGAGGCGCTCCCAGCATCGCCAGCTGTCGAGCACTCATTGGCCGCTCCGGTCTCTCCTGGAACCCCGTACTTAGTGAATCTGACTCGCCCTGATACCACAAACACAAACCTGCAGCAACGGAGCAACTCAGGCAGGCAGGCAGCAGTGATCCATCCATGTTAAATGAATAAATCAGTTCAACACAAGTGATAAAAGTTGGGTTTTGAGAAGTCTCAAAACCCAACTTATATCATGTGGCAACTCAGGCAGGCAGGCAGCAGTGATCCATGTTGAATGAGCTAATCAGTTCAACACAGGTGAAGTGAAACGAAACGAGTGCTTGCTGCGAGACATTGAGATGAATTTTTAGGCGCCTCAAAAATCACCTCAAGGCAGGCGGCAGTGATCCACGTTGAATGATTGAATCAACACAGGTGAGGTGAAACGAACGAGCGCCTGCTGCGAGACATCACGAAATGCCAATTTCGTGATGTCTGCCTCTCCCCTCCTTGCATCTCCCCTCCATGCCTCTCCCCCACGTGCCTCTCTTCCCCCTGCCTCTCCCCTCCTGCCTCTCCCCCCATGCCTCTCCCCCACGTGCCCCTCCTCCCCCTGCCTCTTCCCCCCTGCCTCTCCCCCCATGCCTCTCCCCCACGTGCCTCTCCCCCCCCTGCCTCTCCCCCCATGCCTCTACTCCCCATACATCTCAGCACCAAGCATCTCACCCCCATGCCCCCCACCTGCAAAGCTGTCGGCTTCTCACCTCTCCACTCCAGCCACCGGAGGGGCGGAAGAGGCATTGTCTGAAACAGTGGCAGGACGAATAACAAGCGGGACGGGGGGGGGCGGAGGGGGGGGGGTGAATAACAAACGAGGGAAGAAACAGGGAGGGGAGACTCTGAATGTACAGTTGAGAGCAGATAGTTCAAAGTGCATGCATGCGAGAAAACAATTCCACAGTCATTGGCTGGCTGGACTTACCAGACATGGAATGAATAGAAACAAGAGGAAAAACGAATTGACATGTATGAAGGCTCAACAGAGCGACCACACGAATTCTCACGATTCTTTTGGAACTTTCGAGAGATTGGAGACTTCTCAATAATCTTACAAGGGGAGCGAGAGCGTCTGGCAACAGGACATAGCTGCCAAAAGGCAAGTGCTACCTCATGAGAGCAGAGAGGGGAGTTGGATTGTTAGAACCTGAGAGCCGAAGCAGGGACATGGCAAAGTGTGCGCCAATGGCAGGGGTAACCAGGTGTGCTGAGAGAGTGTTTTCCCTGTAGGATTATGATGGGGGAGAATGAGGGAGGAGAGGATCACGAAGTTGGGACTCTATCCCGACGCCCCAGATTTAGGAATACGCCTAATCACAACACAGGTTTCTTCCCCAGCACAGATTCTCACCCACCGTCCGAGGTTCACAAATTTAAAGATTCAGAAATTTACAGAATCACGGATTCACATACTTACTGATTTACTCCCTGGCATCACCAGATGGGTGATTGGCTGAAATCTCAACTGTCTTGCGTGATACAGGTATGATTCCTTGCCACCATGCTGCGACTTATGAGTCGACTCAGGTCATACTTATCCTCTTGGGAGTGTCCTGAATCGGGTTATACTCACCATCCTCTCAGGTTAATTTACAGGAAACTCACCATCCGGGCAGTGGGCTAAAAACTCGGCTTTCCGGTGTGATCAGGGCGTGGTCCCTTGCCACCACACTGCGAGTAAATCCGGGCAGGTCTGAAAACGAGCAGGAAAACATTACGAAGCCAGTGAGGAGAAACGTCGATTGCAGGCAAAAATGAGTGCAGAAAGCAGAAACGGCAGACAAAATCACCAGAAAAAAAAATAAGGTAAGTGACACGCACCTTCCATGTGGACTGTGTCCAGGGTGGGTTCCAGAACCTTCTCATACATGCCACTACGACTCCGTGGGCCTGACAATACGTGAAGACAGGATGTAAGTGCGAAGAATGTGGATCAACATGGACGAAGCTAACACTAGAAAGTGACGACCTTCTTTAGAAGGTGCTATATTTTTTTAAACGACAAATAATGCTCCATTTGGGTAGACAAAGGGCGAGTTCGCGCTTTCGTACCATCGGTAGCGGCTTCGGAACTCTGCAGGATGATTGCGAACGCGAGGGTTGACAGAGTTGCAAAAAGCTGACTGGCATGAAGAGCTTTCAACGACATGGCTTCACGTAGGGCTGGAGAATTGGCGTGGACTCTAAAATCACACGGTCCTGGGTGTGCTAAAGCAGGGAAATATTCTTAACTCTTAGCAAAACAGTCATTCGCAACAAGGAACGGGGAGTCACGCTTAGAAGAAGCTGAAAACAAAATGGCGAGGTAGTTTCCTCTTTACCTCTGCATTTTCTCAATCTACACTATGCGTCGAACACCAGTGGCCTTGCGACAAGCACCTTGCCGTCAGGTGCATGTGATTGAGTGAGAGAGCGAGGATTGCACTATCGAGACAAGATACAATGAGCGAATGATTGAGCGAAGAATATATAGCGAAGCTACAGTGGTAACGGTAACGTGTGGAAAACTGGGGTGCGCGACGGACCTGGTACCGAGGTTGGGGATTGTCGAGGCGGAGGTCCGGAGCACGGGTTACCAGCAGAACCGTGAGGTTGGGTCGCCTCGTGAACAGTGGCGAGAATGGGGTCGAGGCGAATGTCGCGAGTGGTAACTGATTATTGTGGGGTGCTGTTGGCGGGAACAGTAGCGTACACGCTGAGCAGGGATGCGAAGTAAGGAAAATGAATTTTTCCTTACACTACCCCCCTCCCCCTAAGGAGGCCCTTCTTTACGAAAGCGCGTGTACATCCCGAAAATTCCGGCTGCGCAGGTACTCGGTGAGGACGGGGTGGTTTTCAATTCTGTCCAGGGGGACCCAATTATCATCGGTGGGCGTGCGGTCTTTCCAGCGGATTAGAAATTCGACTCTTCGAGCTCCCTGTGGGTCAAGAACTCGGTGGCTCAGAATCTTTTCGGGCGTGATGACTGGTTCTGTCGGCGGTCGTGTCATGCTGGCTGGGCGGTTGCGGGCCAGTTGGCTGGTGGATGGGATGTAAGGGCGAAGCAGGCTGACGTGGAATGACGGGCTGACGTACCAGTCAGCAGGGAGGAGGAGGTGGGCGGTGACAGGTGTGATCATGTGGCTGATGCGGAATGGCCCGCAATATCGGGGGCGGAGTTTCGGGGTTATGGGCAGGCGGAGGTTTTTAGTGTCAAGTAAAACTAGGTCGTCGGGCTGGTAAGTGACAGGTCTGCGGTGTCGGTCAGCGTTGCGCTTAGCGATGACGTTGGCCTTTTTTATTGCCTCGGCTGCCCTGGTTCGTGCTGCTTGTAATATTCCTGCAAACTGTTGCACACGTGGTACTGGGTTGTCGGGATTCGGGTTCATGGGTACTGTAAGGTCTGTCAGAAGAATGAACGAGAACGAATGCATTAAACAGAAGTTGGGTACAAGTACTAACCCTAATTGGGTTGTACCCCTTATGGGCTACCCTACTATAGCCTACACAATTGTAAGCACTATAACATTCTGACACATCCCCGTAGGCAAAGTGGGGGAGAACAAGTGGTCACAAGACCAGTCAAGAAAAGCAAAGCAAGCTCAGGGTGGATCACAAAGTCACCACACAGTTCGAGCACAAACAAAGGGCCACAAGGCCAGTTCACATGCAGAGTTATATAAAAGAGAACAAACAATACAGTGATCATACCCTAGCAAGTGCAAGCATGCAGGTATATATATAGGTCACAGTACAAGCAAAGTCAAGCAATGAGTAAGTGAGGCAAAGTAGGCACAAGTGTCAAACATATATCCTATAGTCTGTCTAGGCTATAATGGGGTAGTTCATATAGGGTACAACACTTTTAGGTTTCCTACTTGTACCCACTTGCTTGCTAATTCAGTCATTCCTTTCTTCACTATTATGACATGGTATTCTGAGCAGGTTCCCTCGTGGGAACGTTTTTTTTAGGGCCCACCACGATTTTTTTTCCTGCCCTGCCCGAAGCGCGCCTCGCGCGTGCCTCATCTGAGCCGTCGCGCGCCCTGCCCTAGAGCCGCCCGTCGCGGCCCTGCCTTCTCGGCCCGTCGCGGCCCTACCCTAACGGCCCGTCGCGGCCCCCTGCCTTCTCGGCCCGTCGCGACCCCCTACCCTAACGGCCCGTCGCGGCCCCTTGCCTTCTCGGCCCGTCGCGACCCCCCCCCTGCCCTCTCGGCCCGTCGCGGCACTGCCCTGCCGCCACCCGCGGCCTCTGCCCTGCCGCTACTCGTCGGGGCCCTGCCCTAACGGCCCGTAGCGGCCCTGCCTACCCTGCCGTCCAGCCGCGGCCCTGCCCTGCTGCCGCCCTGTCGCGGCCCTGCCCTACTACCGCCCTGTCGCGGCCCTGCGCTGACGCCGCCAAGTGGCGGCCCTACCCTGCTGCCGCCCCTGTCGCGGCCCTGCCCTGCTGCCGCCCTGTCGCGGCCCTGCGCTGATGCCGCCAAGTGGCGGCCCTGCCCTGCTGCCGCCCCAGTCGCGGCCCTGCACCCGCCCCTGGTAAGCACCCGCACCGCCCAGCCGAGCCGCGACGCTCCTCCGAGCCGCGCCGCCCTGCCGCGCTGCGCCGCCAGGAGCCGAGCCGCGCCGCCCAGCCGAGCCGCGCCGCCCTACCGAGCCGCGCCGCCCTGCCGAGCCGCGCCGCCCTACTGAGCCGCACTGCCCTGCCCGCGCTGCTCTTGCTGCTACTGCTGTTTCTGCTGCCACTGCTGCTACTGCTGCTACTGCTGCTACTGCCGCTATGGCTAGCCCTAATGTTCTTACCTTTGATGCTGAGGGGCGTGCGGTTGACTTTGACGTGTGGGTTGACGACCTGCAGCTCTTTCTTCAGTGTGACTCTAAGGACGGAGTATCCCTTTTCGATCACACGTCCGGTGTCTCTCCTGCACCTGCTGCCACTGCTGACAGTACGGTTCGCTCGCAGTGGACCACTCGTGACGCTGTTGCTCGCCTTGCTGTTTGTAGTCACATGCCGTCTTCTGAGCATGCGCACTTAGGCCAGTACAAGACTGCTAAGTCTTTGTATGACGCTGTCGTAGCGCGCTACTCCTCCCCTGCCACTGCTGCCCTCAGCCGCCTCATGCTGCCGTACCTGTTCCCTGACCTTGCCGCCTTTGCCACAGTCGCTGACCTCATTACTCACCTCCGCACTAGTGACGCCCGCTACCGCGCTGCGCTTCCCACTGAGTTCTGTGCCAAGAACCCTCCCCCCATGTACATCACCATTTACTACCTAGTCACCCGCCTCCCTGACTCCCTTGCTTCAGTCAGGGACCACTTTCTCTCCCTTTGCCCCACCGAGCTCGTCGTCGACCTGCTTGAGGAGCGCCTCACTGCAGCTGAGAAGGGTATCGTTGCTGTAGGTGCTTCTCGCGGCGACCCTCGCGCCCCTTTATTTGAGGGGTGTTCCCCTGTCCCCCTTCTCCCCTTTGTTGCTTCTGCTGCTGCTGTCGACCTCGTTGGCGCGGAGGTCGGGGCTGCGTCTGCTCCTAGTGGGAGGCGCCGCAACTGCAAGGGCAAAGGGGGCAAGGGTGGTGGAGGGGACGGTGGGAGCGGCGGTGGAGGCGGTGGAGGAGGCGGAGGGGGTGGCAGTGGAGGTGGGGGTGGTGGCGGGAGTGGGGGCTTCGGTGGCGGCGGTGGGGGTGGTGGAGGCAGCGGCAGCGGCGGTGGAGGCAGCGGCAGCGGTGGTGGAGGTGGCGGCGGCAGTGGAGCTGGTCGAGGTGGAGCCGCGCAGCGTGGAGGCTTTGGTGGTAGCCAGCGCCAGCAGCAGCCGTGTTCCCGTGAGACCCCGTTGGCCCAGCAGCTTCGTGAGTGGTACGCTGGGCGTGGGAGGTATGGGGGTGCTGGTCCCTGCACTTACGTTCTTCGCACCGGCGGGCACCGTGGGGAGACGTGCGGGCTGCCAAACACTGCGCAGCGCTGCTTCGGTCGCCTGACTGACGCCTGGCGCGCCCAGTTTCCTGACGTTGATGAGCTCCCTCGCTGGGGTGATCTGCTTAAGCAGAATGTTGCTATCTTTGATCTTGATTTCGATGCTATCCTTGCTGCCATGTATGCTGCGACTGATAGTGCTGAGGGTGACTATTACCTGTGTGTTCCGCCCGACCCGAGCATTGAGGCTGCTGCTCTAGGTGCTAGTGCGTCTGCTGCTCCAGGTACTGGTGAGTCTGCTGCTCCAGGTGCTGGTGAGTCTGCTCTCTCTGGTACTGCACCTACTGAGGCCTTACACACTTTCACACTTGACTCTGGTGCTTCGCGCTCCTTCTTTCGCGACAGCACCACACTCACGCCGCTCAGTCGGCCTATCGCAGTCTCCCTGGCTGACCCCTCTGGGGGCCCAGTCCTTGCGCACTCTTCCACGGTTCTACCGTGTCGTGCGGCCCCGTCGGGCTTGCTGTCGGGACTCCACCTCCCCTCGTTCTCTACGAACTTGGTGAGTGGAGCTGACCTTCAGGACTTGTGGGTTGACCAGTTCACCCCTGGAGGTCAGCGTGTGACCCACTGCACTTGCTCTCGGACGGGCCGCCACCTGGCCACGTTCACCCGTCGGCCTGGGTCGAGTCTGTACACACTGACTACTGCGTCTCCTCCGGTCTCTGCGTCTGGTCAGGTAGCCGCGTCTAGTCAGGTGTTTGCTGCCGCGTCCAGGTCTAGTCCCGCGTCTGCCCCTTGCTCGTGTCGTCCTCTGTCACACGAGACTCTCCTTTGGCACCACCGCCTTGGTCACCCCTCCCTGCCTCGTCTTCGAGGTATGGCCTCCCGTACCCTTGTCTCTGGTCTCCCCAGGTCCCTCCCTCCCCTTCCTCCGGGGCCTGCCCCTACCTGTGTTCCTTGTGTCGAGGGCCGGCAACGCGCCGCTCCTCACTCCTCCGAGTTCCCTCCGACAGAGGCTCCCCTGCAGACTCTCCACATGGACGTGTGGGGCCTAGCCCGCGTCAGTGGACAGGGTCATGAGCGTTACTTCCTGCTGGTCGTTGACGACTACTCGCGTTACGCCACAGTCTTCCCCTTGCGCCGCAAGGGTGAGGTCACTGAGGTGTTGATCGACTGGATCCGCGGTGCCCGTCGCCAGCTCAGCGAGAGTTTCGGCACGGACCTTCCCGTATTGCGTCTGCACTCAGACAGAGGTGGTGAGTTTTCCTCCGACCTTCTGAGGGCTTTCTGTCGTGCGGAGGGCATCCGCCAGACGTTCACACTTCCGGCCTCCCCACAGCAAAATGGGATTGCTGAGCGCCGCATTGGCATGGTCATGGAAATCGCTCGTACGTCCATGATCCATGCGGCTGCTCCCCATTTTCTGTGGCCATTCGCGGTTCAGTACGCTGCGCATCAGATCAACCTTCAGCCTCGTGTCTCCTTGCCGGAGACCACACCTACTCTGCGGTGGACGGGGAAGGTTGGCGATGCGTCTGTGTTCCGTGTCTGGGGATCTCGAGCTTTTGTCCGCGATACTTCCGCGGACAAGCTGTCCTCCCGTGCAGTTCCCTGTGTCTTCCTTGGCTTCCCCCTTGACGCACCTAGGTGGCAGTTTTACCACCCCACCTCGCGTCGTGTTCTGTCCTCTCAGGACGTCACGTTTGACGAGTCGGTCTCCTACTACCGTCTCTATCCCTACCGCACAGCCTCTCTCCCCTCCCCGCCCCTCTTCCTAGCACCAGGTGCTCCTCCGGTAGACCCCCTCCCCTCTCAGGGTCCTGCCCCCTCAGGTGTGTCCCAGGTAGACCCTGTCGAGCCTGTCGAGGTAGCTGTCGACTCTGGTGCTGCTAGGGGTGCTGAGCCTGCGGGTGCGGGGCCTAGGGGTGCTGAGCCTGCGGGTGCGGGGCCTAGGGGTGCTGAGCCTGGGGTTGCTGAGTCTGAGGGTGCGGAGCTTGGGGGTGCTGAGCCTGAGCGTGTGGAGCCTGGGGGTGCTGAGCCTGGGGGTGCTGAGTCTGGAGGTCCTCCGGGTGTCCCGTCATGGCGGGAGCCCCTCTCTCCGCAGCGGCTACGTGAGTGGTACGCTCGGCGCTGTAGCCGTGCTACTGGAGCTACGAGGCCTGCTGGTGGAGGTGCTGCTGGTGCTGGAGGTGGTGATGCCGCTGGTCCTGGAGGTGCTGGTGCTGGAGGTACTGGCACTGTTGGAGGTTCTGCTGGTGTTGGAGCTGCTGGAGGTGCTGGAGCAGCTGGTCCCGGAGGTGCTCGTACTGGAGGTACTGGAGCTGCTAGGGCTGGTGGTGCTGCAAGAGTTGGAGCTATAGGTGTTGGAGCTGTTCCTACTGGAGGTGCTGCTGGAGCTGGAGCTGCTGGAGGTACTGGAGCTGGTGGTGCTGCGGGAGTTGTAGCTGGAGACCCTGGAGCTGAGGGTACTGGTGCTGTCTCTGCTGTTTCTGGAGGCGCTGCGCATCCGCGGCCGTACTACGCTCCGCTCCTTCAGCAGGTTCTTGGTCTCCCGTCTTCTACTGGTCCTACTCCTCCCTTACTGAGTCCACCGCCTGTCCAGTCACAGTCGCAGTTACAGCCACCCTCTCCACTGCCTGGTCCTTCTCCTTACTCTGGACCGGCTAGAGGTCTTACGGAGCGTCGTGAGCCTCAGTCTCGTCCTGCGTCGCCTGAGTCTCGTCCTGCGTCACCTTAGTCACGACCTGAGTTGCCTGTTCGCGCTGTTCGCACTGGTCGTCGTGTTCCGCGTCAGCGTCCTCCTCCTGTCCCTGGAACTCACTCTATGACTCTGCGTCCTTCCACTACTCCACAGCGTGTCCCTCTGCCGTCTCCTCCTGCGTCCTCTCCTCCTAACGGTCCGGACCCGGAGTCTGACTCCCTTCGTGCTGCTAGTCCTACTGTCACGCGTTTTCTGGCCACTGTTGTCACTGACCCTTCGTTTGAGCCCACTGCTGCGTCTTCTCTAGTTGCTGAGCTTGTTGACTTTGCTGCTGCCTGTCGTCTAGACTACGCTGCTAGTCTTGTTGCTGAGTCTGAGTCTGCGTCTGTCTGTCCTCCGTCCGTCGGGGGTGAGTGTGCTCTTGGCACGGACGTCCTTGAGGACAGACAGGAGGAGTTTGAGTGCTTTGCTGCTGCTTTACCTCATCTCGTGTCCATGCTGCTTGCCCCTGAGGGAGACCCGGATGCACCAGACATCCCGACCCCGCGCTCTTACGCAGAGGCAATAGAGGGTCCCTACTCCTCTCAGTGGCAGACAGCCATGGACACAGAGATGGCTTCCTGGAAGTCCACAGGCACCTACGTCGACGAGGTTCCCCCGCCTGGGGCGAACATCGTCAGTGGCATGTGGATTTTCAGGGTGAAGCGGCCGCCGGGTTCTCTGCCTGTCTTCAAGGCGCGTTACGTTGCACGAGGCTTCAGTCAGCGACAGGGAGTTGACTTCTTCCAGACCTTCAGTCAGCAGGTAGGTGAGCCAGCACAGCTCCTGTGCAGCCATGGCCCCTGCGTAGATCTCAGCCTCACAATTGGAGCTGAGAACCGAAGACGAGCGGGTAGACCGCCAGGAAACAGAGCCACAACCGAGGCTGAAGGTGTAACCCTGTGATGACCGCTGCGTAGCTGGGTCGTCAACTCAAGAAGCGTCTGCGTGACCAGTAAGGACAACTAGACCCCGTCCTCCAAGCACGAGCCCCATGCCCGACGTACTGCACAAGTAACGCAGTACCCTCTTCGCAGCATCCCAGTGCACCTTTCGGTGCCTACCGGGAGCCACGTAGCGAGCCAGGAAGCTGAGAGGGTACGCGAGGTCAGGTCGTGTGCACGTCATCAGGTACATGAGGCAACCCACAAGCTTTGGGTACGGACCACTCGGCTCTACGGACTCGTCCAAAGGTGGAGCTGAGAGCGAGTGGCTAGTAGACAGAGGAGTGGGCTGTGGCGAGGAGAACTAGAAGCCGAATCGCTGAAGGACCTGGTGCACCATGTGTGACTGAGTCAGTGTGATGGTGCGCCGTGCTCTGTCCCGGGTGATCTGCAAGCCAAGATAGCTGCGCAGTTCACCCAGGTCAGTGCAGGTGTGTCTCTTCTGCAGCTCCGACTTCACAAGGGTCAGTGCCTCAGTGTCAGCAGTGGCAAAGACGAGTTCGTCGATGTACAAGAGGACGTAGAACGGCGGTAGCGACGTGTCGGTGCGTAGAAACAGCGACGGGTCAGCAGTAGAAGGAGTAAACCCCAGAGCCGCAAGTGTAGTCCTCAGTGTGTTGTGCCACTCGCGAGGCGCCTGGCGGAGATCGTAGACTGGCCGCCGGAGGCTCCACTAGGTACCTGCAGGAAACGACCCAGTGAAGCCGGTTGGGCGGCGCAGCCAGATCTCCTCGTGCAGGCTGCCCTGCAAGAAAGCTGTACTGAAGTCCAGAGAGTGCAGCTCGTAGTCACACTGAGCTGCGAGGTGCAGCAACACCCGAAGATTAGTCATCTTTAAGGTGGGGCAGAAGGTCAGGAAGTAGTCAACCCCCTGTCGTTGACTGAAGCCTCTAGCAACGTAACGCGCCTCGAAGGCAGGCGGAGAACCCGGCGGCCGCTTCACCCTGAAAATCCACATGCCATCGACTATGTTCGCCCCAGGTGGGGGAACCTCATCGACGTAGGTGCCTGTGGACTTCCAGGATGCCATCTCGGCATCCATGGCTGCCTGCCACTGAGAGGAGTAGGGACCCGTAATCGCCTCTGCGTAAGAGCGCGGGGTCGGGATGTCTGGTGCATCCGGGTCTCCCTCAAGGGCAAGCAGCATGGAAGCGAAACGAGGTATAGCAGCTGCAAGACACTCAAAGTCCTCCTGCCTGTCCTCAAGGACGTCCATGCCAAGAGCACAATCACCCCCGACGGACGGAGGAATGGCAGACGCAGACTCAGCAACAAGAGCAGTGGCGTAGTCTAGACGACAGGCAGCAGCTAAGTCAACCAGCTCAGCAACGAGGGCAGACGCAGCAGTGGACTCAAAGGAAGAGTCAGTGACAACAGTGGCGAGGAGACGAGAGACAGTGGGACTGGCAGCACGAGCGTGGTCAGACTCAGGGTCAGGGACGGCAGGAAGAGAGGACTCAGGAGGAGGCGGCAGAGGAACACGCAATGGAACAGAGGAAGGACGAAGTGACATAGCGTGTGTGCCGAGGAACGTGACGACCAGCACGAACAGGGGAGGCAGGACGAGACGCAGGCTCACGACGCTCTGTAAGACTGCCGGTCTGCTCAGTGTAAGGAGAAGGAGCAGGCAGTGGGGAGGCTGGCTGTAACGGCGGCTACGATTGGTCAGGCGGTGGACACAGTAAGGGAGGAGTAAGGCCAGTAGAAGACGGGACACCAAGAACCTGCTGAAGCAGGTGAACGAAGTACGGTCGCGGCCGCACAGTGCCTCCAGCACCTCCAGCTCCAAGGTCAACAGCTCCCGCTCCTCCAGCTCCCGCGCCTCCCGCGCTAGTGCCTCAAGCTCCAGCGCCAACAGCTCCAGCTCCTCCAGCCCCAGCAGCTCCAGGCTCCGTAGGGTCTCCAGCTCTAGCTCCTCCAACACCACCAGACCCGGCAGCTCCAGTACCCCTGGTACGAGCACCTCCAGGACCAGTAGCTGCAGCACCTCCGGTACCACCTGCTCCAGCAGTAACTCCAGCACCTCCAGCTCCAATGTCACCAGCTGCAGAGTCTCCAGCTCCGGCAGCTCCACTCCGAAGGCGGGTGCGCTGAGCAAACCACCCGCGCAGCTGCTGCGGGGAGAGAGGCTCCGACCGGGGACACAGTCGTGGCGAAGCACCCGTAGGACCTCCAGAAGAAGAAGTACCCCGCAGCTCACCACCCCAAGACTCCGCACTCTCTGACTCAGCACCCCCAGGCTCCACACCCTCAGGCTCAGCACCCCCAGGCTCCACACCCGCAGGCTCAGCACCCGCAGGCTCAGCACCCCCAGACTCTGCACCCCCAGGCTCAGCACCCCCAGACCTGGCACCCTCAGACTCAGCACCCCCAGGCTCTGCACCCCTAGACGCAGCACCCCCAGACGCAGCACCTCGAGCAGCACCTGAGCCGACAGCTACCTCAACAGGCGCAGTACCAGGGAGAGGGTCTACCTGAGACACACCTGAGGGAGCAGGACCCTGGGGGGGGAGGGGGTCTACCGGAGGGGGACCTGGAGCAAGGAAGAGCGGCGGGGGTGGGGGAGGGGCAGAGCGGTAGGGGAAGAGACGGTAAAAGGGAACCGACTCGTCAAACGTGACGTCCTGAGAGAGGAGGACACAGCGCGAGGTGGGGTGGTAAAACTGCCAGCCAAGCGCGTCAGGGGAAAAGCCAAGGAAGACGCAGGGAATAGCGCGGGCAGAGAGCTTGTCCGCGGACGTATCGCGAACAAAGGCACGAGAACCCCAGACCCGGAACACCGACGCATCGCCAACCTTCCCCGTCCAACGCAGTGTAGGCAAGGTCTCCGGCAAGGAGACACGGGGCCAGAGGTTGAGCTGATGCGCAACGTACCGGACCGCAAGCGGCCACAGAAAATGGGAAGCAGCCGCATGGATCATGGAGGTACGAGCGACCTCCATGACTAAGCCAATGCGGTGCTCAGCAATCCCAGTTTGCTGAGGAGAGTCCGGAAGCACGAACGACTGGAGGATGCCCTTCCCATGACAAAAGTACCGCAAGAGGTCGGAGGAGAACTCACCACCTCTGTCAGAGTGCAGACGCAGGACAGGAAGGTCCTGGCGGAACCGCTCGCGGAGCTGGAGACGGACTGCGCGGATCCAAGGGATCAAAACATCAGGGACCTCCCCCTTGCTGCGCAAGGGGAAGACCGTGGTGTACCACGTGTAGTCGTCAACGACCAGCAGGAAGTAGCGCTCGCGGCCCTGTCCACTGACGCGGGCTGGGCCCCACACGTCCATGTGGAGAGTCTGCAGAGGAGCAGTCGTCGGGGGAAACGAGGAGGAGTGAGGAGCGGTGCGCTGCCGCCCCTCGACGCAAGGAAGGCAGGGCAGGGCAGGCGAGGGCGGGAGGGGAGGCAGAGACCTGGGAAGACCAGAGACAAGGAGGCGGGAGTGCATGCCACAAAGGCGTGGCAGGGAGGGGTGACCCAGGCGGTGGTGCCACAGAAGAGTCTGGTGCAACAGGAGGCAACACGAGCAAGGGGGTGCTACCTGACCTGACGCTGACACCTGGGCAGACGCAGCTACCTGAGGAGGCTCGGTAGCCAGTGTGTACAGACTCGACCCTGATCGACACACGCTAACCCCCAGGAGTGGTGGTAGTGACCATCGCGTCCTGGAGGGCAGCGGTACTCACCAAGTTCGTAGAACGAGGGGAGGTGAAGCTTGACAGTGAGCCGGACGGAACCGCCGGAAACGGGAGCACAGTGGAGGAACGCGCAAGGACTGGGCCCCCGGAGGGGTCAGCCAGCCGGACCGGTACAGGTGCAGAGAGAGGAGTGAGGGCAGTGCTGTCACGAAAGAAACAGCGTGAGGCACCTGAGTGAAGTGTGAAGGTGTGCAAGGCCTCAGCAGGCGCAGTACTAGGGAGAACAGACTCACTAGCACCTAGAGCAGCAGCCTCTATACGTGGGTCAGGCGGCACACAGAGGTAACTGTCACCCTCAGCACTAACAGACAAAGCATACATAGCAGCAAGGATAACATCATAGTCTAGGTCAAAGATAGCAACTCCAGACCTAAGCAGCTCTGCCCAGCGGGGGCGCTCAGCCTCGTCACCAAACTCTGCGCGCCAAGCGTCGTCGAGGCGAGAGAAGCAGCAGTGCTGAATGTGAGGCTTCCCGCATGTCTGACCAGCACGGTCACCCGTGCGAATGACATACGGGCAGCTACCACTACCCCCAGACACCCCACGCTGAGCAAACCACTCACGAAGCTGGTGGGGCGACGGGGTCTCGCTCTGTCGCTGCTACTGCTGCCTCTGGCCTCCTCCAGAACCTCCACGCTGATCTCCAATTCGACCGCCACCACTCCCACCGCTGCCACTACCGCCACTCCCATCGCTGTTATGTGATGCTATCATTTGCATTCACGTCTGTCTGCCTCCCATCATATGTTCGTGCGTTGCATGCGTGGTGTGTGCGTGCGTAAGAATTTGTGTTTGGCATGGTTTGGATTTTCTGAGTGTGTGTGAATGTTATTTGGCTTGGGCAGATATCTGTGTCAAACTTATATCTGCTATAGTCTGTTTAGGCTGTAGTGGGATAGTTCTTAGAGGGTACAACACTTTTACGTTTGCTACTTGTACCCAACTGCTTTCTAGTTCATTCATTCATTCCTATTATTCTCACATGGTATAGAGCTAGTTTTTCCTAAGGGCCCACCACTAAAACGAATTTTTTACCTGCCCGACGCGCGCGTCGCGCCTGCCCTTCGCGGCCCCCCTTCACGGCCCGTAGTGGCCCCCTTGAGGCCCGTAGCGGCCCCCTTGAGGCCCGTAGCGGCCCCCTTGCGGCCCGTAGCGGCCCCTTTCGCGGCCCGTTAGGCCCCTTCGCGGCCCCCTTTGCGCCCGTAGTGGCCCCTTCTAGGCCCGTCGCGGCCCCTCCTAGGCCCGTCGCGGCCCCTTACGCGGCCCCGTCGCGGCCCCTTACGCGGCCCCTTACGCGGCCCCGTCGCGGCCCCTTACGCGGCCCCTTACGCGGCCTGTCGCGGCCCCTTCTAGGCCCGTCGCGGCCCCTTACGCGGCCCCGTCGCGGCCCCTTACGCAGCCCCTTACGCGGCCCCGTCGCGGCCCCTTACGCGGCCCATTCCGTGGCCCCGTCGCGGCCCCTTACGCGGCCCCTTACGCGGCCCCGTCGCGGCCCCTTACACGGCCCCTTACGCGGCCCCTTACGCGGCCCAGTCGCGGCCCCTTCCGCGGCCCCCTACTCGGCCCCGACCCCGTCGCGACCCCGTCGCGGCCCCGTAGCGGCCCCGACCCTGTCCTGCCCCGGCCCCTTACGCGGCCCCGTCCTGGACCTGCCCCGGCCCCGACCCTGTCCCGGCCCTGCCCCGGCTCCGACCCTGTCCCGGCCCTGCCCCGGCCCCGTCGCGGCCTAGTCCCGGACCTGCCCCGGCCCCGACCCTGTCGCGGCCCCGTCCCGGACCTGCCCTGGCCCCGACCCTGTCCCAGACCTGTCGCAGCCCTGCCCCAGCCCTGCCCCGGCCTCGCCCCTGGTAAGAGCATAGCCGGGCCGAGTCGCTCTGTCGAGCCGCCCTGCCGAGCCGCGCTGCCGAGCCGCCCTGCCGAGTCGCGCTGCCCTGCCTTGCTGAGTTGCTCCTGCTGCTACTGCTGCTTTCCCTGCTTTGCACTGCTGCTGCTCCTACTGCTACTATGGCTAGTCCCACCTTTCTCACCTTTGATGCTGAGGGACGTGCAGTTGGCTTTGAAGTGTGGGTTGACGATCTCCAGCTATTTCTTCAGTGTGATTCTAGGGATGGGGTATCTCTTTTCGATCACACGTCTGGTGTTTCCACTGCTCCTACTGTCACTGCTGACAATACTGTTCGCTCTCAGTGGACCACTCGTGACGCTGTTGCTCGTCTTGCTGTTCGTAGTCACCTGCCGCCTGCTGAGCGCGCACACTTTGGCCAGTACAAGACTGCTCAGTCTTTGTACGACGCTGTAGTTGCACGCTACTCCTCCCCTTCCACTGCTGCACTCAGCCGCCTCATGCTGCCGTACCTTTTCCCTGACCTAGCCGCCTTTGCCACAGTTGCTGACCTAGTTGCTCACCTTCGCACTAGTGACGCCCGCTACCGTGCTGCCCTTCCCACTGAGTTCTGTGCCAAGAACCCTCCCCCCATGTGCATCACCCATTACTACCTAGTCACCCGCCTCCCTGACTCACTTTCCTCAGTCAGGTATCACTTTCTCTCCCTTTGCCCCACCGAGCTGACTGTCGACCTGCTAGAGGAGCGCCTTACTGCAGCTGAGAAGAGAATCTTAGCTATAGGTGCTTCTCGCGGCGACCGTCGCGCCCCTTTCTTTGAGGGGTGTTTCCCTGTCCCCCTTCTCCCCTCTGTTGCTTCTGCTGCTGCTGTCGACCTTGTTGGCACTGAGGAGGTCGGGGCTGCGTCTGCTCCGAGTGGGAGACGCCGCAACAGCAAGGGCAAGGGAAGCAGAGGTGGTGGAGGGGGCGGCGGGGGGGGTGGTGGCGGAGGAGTAGGGGGTGGCGGTGGAGGTGGGGGTGGCACCGGGAGTGGGGGCTTCAGTGGCGGCAGTGGAGGTGGTGGAGGCAGCGGCAGAGGTGGTGGAGGCAGCGGCGGAGGTGGTGGAGGCAGCGGCAGCGGTGGTGGAGGTGGCGGCGGCGGTGGTGCTGGTCGAGGTGCAGTCGCGCAGCGTGGAGGCGCTGGTGGTAGCCAGCGTCAGCAGCAGCCGCGCTCCAGTGAGACCCCGTCGGTTCAGCAGCTTCGTGAGTGGTACGCTGGGCGTGGGAGGTCTGGGGGTGCCGGTCCCTGCGCTTACGTTCTTCGCACCGGCCCTCGTAGTGGGGAGGTGTGTGGGCTCCCACACACCACGCAGCGCTGCTTTGGTCGCTTGACTGACGCTTGGCGTACCCAGTTTTCTGACTCTGCTGAGCTCCCTCGCTGGCATGATCTGCTTCTGCAGAATGTGCCTATCTTTGATCTAGATTTTGATGCTATCCTTGCTGCCATGTATGCTCTTGCTGATATTACTGAGGGTGACTGTTACCTGAGTGTCCCGCCCGACCCGGGCACTGCGGCTGCTGCTCTAGGTGCTAGTGCGGCTGCTGCCCTAGGTGCTAGTGCGTCTGCTGCTCCAGGTGCTGGTACGTCTACTCTCTCTGGTACTGCACCTACTGAGGCCTTGCACACTTTCACACTTGACTCTGGTGCTTCGCGCTCTTTCTTTAGAGACAGCACCACGCTCACGCCGCTCAGCCAGCCTGTTGCGGTCTCCCTTGCTGACCCCTCAGGGGGCCCAGTCCTTGCACGCTCCTCTACAGTTTTACCGTGTCCTGCGGCCCCGTCGGGCTTGCTGTCGGGACTCCACCTCCCCTCGTTCTCTACGAACTTGGTGAGTGGAGCTGACCTCCAGGACGCGTGGGTTGACCAGTTCACCCCTGGAGGTCAGCGTGTGACCCACTGCACTTGCTCTCGGACGGGTCAACACCTGGCCACGTTCACCCGTCGGCCAGGGTCGAGTCTGTACACACTGAATACTGCGCCTCCTCCGGTCTCTGCGTCTGGTCAGGTAGCTGCGTCTAGTCAGGTGTTTGCTGCCGTGTCCAGGTCTAGTCCTGCGTCTGCCCCTTGCTCGTGTCGTCCTCTGTCACACGAGACTCTCCTTTGACACCACCGCCTTGGTCACCCCTCCCTGCCTCGTCTTCGAGGTATGGCCTCCCGTGCCCTTGTCTCTGGTCTCCCTAGGTCCCTCTCTCCCCTTCCTCCGGGGCCTGCCCCCACCTGTGTTCCTTGTGTAGAGGGCCGGCAGCGCGCCGCCCCTCACTCCTCCTCGTTCCCTCCGACTGAGGCTCCTCTGCAGACTCTTCACATGGACGTGTGGGGCCCAGCCCGCGTCCGTGGACAGGGTCACGAGCGTTACTTCCTGCTGGTCGTTGACGACTACTCGCGTTACACCACAGTCTTCCCCCTGGGCAGCAAGGGTGAGGTCCCTGAGGTGTTGATCGACTGGATCCGCGGTGCTCGTCGCCAGCTTAGTGAGAGTTTCGACTCAGACCTTCCTGTTCTGCGTCTGCACTCAGACAGAGGCGGGGAGTTTTCCTCCGACCTCCTGAGAGCCTTCTGTCGTTCTGAGGGCATCCGCCAGACGTTCACGCTTCCGGCCTCCCCGCAGCAAAATGGGATTGCTGAGCGCCGCATTGGCATGGTCATGGACGTCGCTCGTACGTCCATGATCCATGCGGCTGCTCCCCATTTTCTGTGGCCGTTCGCGGTTCAGTACGCAGCGCATCAGATCAACCTTCAGCCTCGTGTCTCCTTGCAGGAGACCACACCTACTCTGCGGTGGACGGGGAAGGTTGGCGATGCGTCTGCGTTCCGTGTCTGGGGATCTCGAGCTTTTGTCCGCGATACTACTGCGGACAAGCTGTCCTCCCGTGCCGTTCCCTGTGTCTTCCTTGGCTTCCCTCCTAACGCACCCGGGTGGCAGTTCTACCACCCCACCTCGCGTCGTGTTCTGTCCTCTCAGGACGTCACGTTTGACGAGTCGGTGTCGTACTACCGTCTCTTTCCCTACCGCACTGCCTCTCCCCCTCCCCCGCCGCTCTTCCTTGCCCCAGGTACTCCCCCGGTAGACCCCCTCCCCCCCCAGGGTCCTGCCCCCTCAGGTGTGTCCCAGGTAGACCCTGCCGAGCCGGTCGAGGTAGCTGTCGACTGGGGTGCTGGGCCTGCGGGTGCTGAGACTGGGGGTGCTGAGTCTGGGGGTGCTGAGTCTGGGCGTGCTGAGCCTGGGGGTGCTGAGCCTGCGCGTGCTGGGTCTGGAGGTGCTCTCGGTGTCCCGTCGCGGCGTGAGCCTCTCTCTCCACAGCGGCTTCGTGAGTGGTACTCTCGGCTCTGTCGGGGTACTGCTGGGGCTTCTGGAGGTGCTGCTGGTGCTGGTGCTGCTGGAGGTACTGCTGGAGCTTCTGGAGGTGCTGGTGGTGCTGGAGGTGCTGCTGGTGCTGCTGGAGGTGCTGCTGGTGCTGGAGGTGCTGCTGGGGCTGCCGGAGGTGCTGCTAGTGCTGCTGGAGGTGCTGCTGGTGCTGGACGTGCTGCTGGGGCTTCTGGAGGTGCTGCTGGTGCTGGTGCTACTGGAGGTGCTGCTGGTGCTGGAGGTGCTGCTGGAGGTGCTGCTGCTACTGGAGCTACTGGAGGTGCTGGAGGTGCTGCTGGGACTGGAGACCCTGGGGCTGAGGGTGCCGGTCCAGATTCTGCTGTTTCTGGAGGCGCTGCGCGGCCGCGGCCGTACTACGTTCCGCTCCTTCAGCAGGTTCTTAGCTCACCGCCTTCTCCTGGTCCTCCTCCTTTCCTGAGTCCGCCGCCTGTCCGGTCCCAGTCACAGTTGCAGTCGGCCTCACCTCTGCCCGGTCCCTACTCTGGACCGACTGGAGGCCTTACGGAGCGTCGTACGCCTGAGTCTCGTCCTGTGTCGCCTGCGTCTCGTTCTGCGTCGCCTGTCCGTACTGTTTGTGCTGGCCGTGTTTCGCGTCCGCGTCCCCCTCCTGTCCCGGGCACTCACTCTATGACACTGCGTCCTTCTACTGCTCCACAGCGTGTCCCTCTGCCGTCTCCTCCTGCGTCCTCTCTTCCTGCCAGTCTGGACCCAGAGTCCGACTCCCTTCGTGCTGCTAGTCCTACTGTCGCGCGCTTTCTGGCCACTGCTGTCACTGACCCTCTGTTTGAGTCCTCTGCTGCGTCTGCTCTTGTTGCTGAGCTTGTTGACTTTGCTGCCGCCTGTCGCCTAGACTACGCCGCTAGTCTTGTTGCTGCGTCGGCGTCTGTGTCTGTCTGTCCTCCGTCCGTCAGGGGTGAGTGTGCTCTTGGCACGGACGTTCTTGAGGACAGACAGGAGGAGTTTGAGTGCTTTGCTGCTTCTGTACCTCATCTCGTGTCCATGCTGCTAGCCCCTGAGGGAGACCCGGATGCACTAGACATCCCGACCCCGCGCTCTTACGCAGAGGCGATAGAGGGTCCCTACTCCTCTCAGTGGCAGGCAGCCATGGACGCAGAGATGGCTTCCTGGAAGTCCACAGGCACCTACGTAGACGAGGTTCCCCCACCTGGGGCGAACATCGTCAGTGGCATGTGGATCTTCAGGGTGAAGCGGCCGCCGGGTTCTCCGCCTGCCTTCAAGGCGCGTTACGTTGCACGTGGCTTCAGTCAGCGACAGGGAGTTGACTTCTTTCAGACCTTCTCCCCTACCCCGAAGATGACCACTCTTCGGGTACTGCTGCACGTTGCTGCTCAGCGTGACTACGAGCTCCACTCGCTTGACTTCAGCACAGCCTTCCTACAGGGCAGCCTGCACGAGGAGATCTGGTTGCGCCACCCACCTGGCTTCACTGGGTCGTTTCCTGCTGGTACCCAGTGGAGCCTCCGGCGGCCAGTCTACGGTCTCCGCCAGGCGCCCCGTGAGTGGCACGACACGCTCAGGACGACTCTTGCTTCTCTTGGTTTTGCTCCTTCCACTGCTGACCCTTCTCTGTTTCTACGCACTGACGCTACTCTGCCGCCGTTCTACGTTCTCGTGTACGTAGACGACCTCGTCTTTGCTACTGCTGACACGGAGGCACTCGCCCACGTGAAGTCCGAGCTGCAGAAGAGACACACGTGCACAGACCTAGGTGAGCTGACAAGCTATCTTGGCTTGCGGATCACCCGGGACAGAGCACAGCGCACCATTACCTTGACTCAGTCACACATGGTGCAGCAGGTCCTTCAGCGCTTCAGCTTCACGTACTCCTCGCCACAGTCTACTCCTCTGCCTACCGGTCACTTGCTCTCAGCTCCACCTTCGGACGAGTCCGTAGAGCCAAGTGGCCCGTATCCAGAGCTTGTGGGCTGCCTCATGTACCTGATGACTTGCACACGACCTGACCTCGCATACCCTCTCAGCCTTCTGGCTCGCTACGTGGCTCCCGGTAGGCACCGAAAGGTGCACTGGGATGCTGCGAAGAGGGTGTTGCGATACTTGTGCAGTACATCGGGCATGGGGCTCGTGCTTGGAGGACGGGCTCGAGTTGTCCTCACTGGTCACGCTGACGCCTCCTGGGTTGACGACTTGGCTACGCAGCGGTCGTCATAAGGTTACACCTTCAGTCTTGGCTCCGGTTCTGTCTCTTGGCGGTCTACCCGCTCTTCTTCTGTTCTCAGCTCCAGTTGTGAGGCTGAGATCTACGCTGGGGCCATGGCTGCACAGGAGCTACGCTGGCTTACCTACCTGCTGACCGACTTGGGAGAGGCACCTCGTTCTCCTCCAGTTCTGTACGTCGACAACAAGGCCATGCTGGCCTTGTGTCAGGAGCACAGACTGGAGCACAGAACGAAGCAGATTGCTCTGCGCTACTTCCTTGCTCGAGAGTTGCAGCAGCGTGGCCAGCTTCGTCTCGCTTACGTGGCCTCTCAGGCCAACACTGCTGATGTTTTCACCAAGGCACTTCAGCCTTGTGATCATCAGCGTTTCTGCACTGTGTTAGGCCTTGTACCTACTGTGCCTCACTTGCTTTCTGCCTGACTCTGCCTGTACTGTACTCTTTATACATATACCTGCATGCTTACTCTTGCTAGGTTTTGTTCTGTTTATTGTTTGTTTTCCTTTATATGACTCTGCATATGAACTGGCCTTGTGGCCATTTGCTTGTGCTCAGACTGCGTGGTGACTTTGTGATCCACCCTGAGCTTGCTTTGTCTTTCTTGACTGGTCTTGTGACCTCTTGTTCTCCCCCACTTTGCCTATGGGGGTGTGTCAAACTTATATCTGCTATAGTCTGTTTAGGCTGTAGTGGGGTAGTTCTTAGAGGGTACAACACTTTTAGGTTTGCTACTTGTACCCAACTGCTTTCTAGTTCATTCATTCATTCCTATTATTCTCACAATCTGAAGTGACTTCTCTGCTCAAGAGCTTCCCGACGAACCGAGAATCGCCTTGATCGGAGCAAGAACGAGAAAGATATGATCGTTCGAAGTTTTGATTGAGATGCAGCGACTATGGGAATTTGCGGGTTGACTCAATATGGGGTACAGACTTTTGGGGGTTGGGAAATTCGTCACCATCACTGTAGACGATGCCAAGTGGTTGGGAGAAGCCAAACCAGGTTGGCAAGTGTGGCCAAGTTGGGTGAGGTGGATGGCATGAGTTGGGAAAGTGACAAATGTCAAAGTTGGGGTGCCTATAGAGGGGGGATTTGTGTGGTATGGGGTTTCCTTGGTTGGGGACTCCCTTGGGACCTTCCCTCTCGTCCTCCTCATCCCCTCCTACCTGGTTCTATTGCTACTCTAACTTTCTTGTGTGAACTTGTGAGATAATTGTGATTGAGTTAAGTTTTCTATGGCAGCATACCCCCTAGTGCGCCGAAGTTCATAACTCGAGTTATACTTCATATTTTGATACTATTCAAATTGGGAAAGATAGCCACGGTCAAGGGCTACAACATACTCGAGTTTGAAAGAATTCTAATTGTGCGTTAATCGTCGACGACGTTTCTTGTGACGACGAATTTTCTGTCCAGAATTGTAGTTGACGATTTTGAGATATTTCGGCCCTTAATCTTCATAGACTCCGTCCTTAGTCTCTAACAAGTGGTATCAGAGCTGATTAAGGATTTTGTGAAGAGTCTACTGAGGTGTGAAGACCCTCCTAGACCCACCATGGCCTGTGGGCGTGCCTAAGTGGAGTTCTGGAGGTTGCATGTGACTTCCGCTAAGGGGAAACTCTGCCGAAATTTCGTTGGCGCCGACACTTGTGGAACTTGAGTGGGACTTCGGTGTGGACAGCAAAGGGGGAGCTGGAACCTGTGTTTGGGAGCAGAGGAAATGAGTCAAGGGAGTGGAGATGCAGCTGAGAAGAGAAATGAGCCGCCACCATCCAAGATCGAGGCATTGGATGGCTCAAACTATGAGGAATGGGCGGATGCGGAGTGCATTCAAGCGCTACAAGCTGCTGAAACTTGCGATGGGTGAAGAGAAGATGCCGGAGGAAGGAGATGCCCGCGATCGGTGGATTGAGAAGAGTGCGGTGCTGTACGACCTAATCCTCCAATCGGTCAACAACGAAATGTTCCAACACATCAAGGATTTGGTGGAGTTGGATGATTCCGGACCAAAGGCGTGGAAGCTACTGCGCGACGTGATTCAGCCCAACATGCTGCCGATGGTGATTGTGTTGGAGAAGGAGCTGGCTGCCCTCTCCATGCGACCGGGCGATGATGTGAAGCCGGTCCTTGACAAGATCAAGGACACCTATGCGAGGATGGCAGCGGCGGGCAGCAATGTGTCGCAGATGCAGCAGTGCACCAAGATCATCTCGGTGCTCGACAACTCGTGGGACAACCTCATCCCCACCCTCAACACTCAGCAGGACCAGTGGACACCTGAGTGGCTACGGCAGCAGATTCTGTAGGAGGACTTCCGCAGGCGCCACATGGGTGGTGGTGCTGCCAAAAAAACTGCTGAGGGGTATGGAGCTGCAGGAGGCAGCAGAGGAAGAGGGGGAGGGAGAGGCCGAGGCCGTGGGAGAGGCTTTGGCAGAGGGAGAGGCCGAGGTGACTATAACGAGGGGGATGGGAGCTCTGGTGGCAGGGGGCAGGGGCATGGTAAAGCTGACCCTGGGATGTTCCTCATGGTTGAGGATGTGAAAGGGAGTGAGAGTGATGTGGGCTCAGTTGGGAAGGTTGTGATGCACCCCCTCACTCACTGGGTGATCGATTCATGTTGCACAAGTCACATGACCCCACGGGCAGATTTGCTTGACGAGGTAAAGCCCCCCGGAAATATTAAGTTTGTGGCTGCCGCTTCAGGTGCTTTGCTCCCTGTGATTGGTGTTGGGAATGCCAAGGTAATGGGAGCCAATGGGGGGCTTGTGGGGCTGGGGAATGTGCTGTTGGTTGAAGGCTTGTCCGCTAACCTTCTTTCTGTGCGCCGACTGCAGAAGAGCAAGGCAAAAGTTACCTTCGGTCCAACCAGCTGCCGTGCAAAGCTTGGGAAATTGCTGCTGTGGGATTTGGAGGAGAAGAGCAGCTGCATCAAGGAACTATGGCAGCTGCCCATTATCCCTTGGAACGGGAAACTCCCAGCAACGGCAGCGGCAGCAGCAACGACAAAGGCAACTGCAGGAGCAGAGGAGACTGCACCATCTGATGGGGCTCTGGATGCAGTCAAGAAGGTGCAGCAGCCACAGCAGCCACATGGTGAGGTGCTTGCTGGTGTGGATGCGACAGCTGCATGGGCAAAGGCTTCATCTAGGAGTGGTGAGGCTGATTGGGAGACGTGGCACGAGAGGCTGTGTCATGTGAATTTTCCTATGCTGCAGAAGTTGGTGAAGGATGGGAGCTTGAAGGGGTTGGAGGTGAAAGGGGCAGTGAAGGAGATTGGGAGCTGCCCTACATGCCTTGAGACCAAGTTCACAAAGTTTCCCTTCAGCAGCGGCACGGGACCAGCCAAGGCCCCGCTCGCGCTTGTGCACATGGATGTGGTGGGCCCTACGAGGGCCCCTTCTCTCTCGGGCAGCCGCTACTTCTTAACCATTGTGGACGACCACACGCGTGCCATGTGGGTGTACCCTCTCAAGACTAAGGGGGAAGTGGCAACGGCTGTTCTTAAGGAGTGGATGCCGAGAGCTCAAAGGGAGAGCGGACACAAGGTGAAGGTGATCCGCACTGACAACGGGGGAGAATTCATTGGCGATGATTTTGAGGCGGTGCTGAAGAAGAAGGGGATCCAGCATCAGCTCACGGTTCCCTACAACCCTCAGCAGAACGGCGTGGCTGAGCGCTTCAACCGGACCCTGCAGGAAGGTGCTCGCACTCTCCTTGGGCGTGCAGGGCTGCCGGATCCGTTTTGGGTGACTGCACTGCGGCAGGTCGCCCTTGTGAAGAACAGGGTGTTGGCAACTGTGGGGGACAAGCAATGGGTCCCCTACACCAAGTGGTATGGGAGTGCACCAGCAGTCAACATGCTGAGAGCCTACGGCTGCATGGTGGTGTTTCATGTGCCTAAGGAGAAGAGGGGAAAGTTGGAGGCTTCTGGAAGATGGGGAGTACACTTGGGGCTTGCTAAGGATCACAAGGGCTGGTTGATATGGGACTTGACCAGCCAGCAGCTGACTGTGTCAAGGGATGTGAAGTTCCTTGAGTCCTTGTATTACAAGGAGTGGAAGCAGCAGCAGCAGCAGAAGCTTCCTACTACACCGCTGATCATTGAGGCTGATGAGGTGCAGCGGCCTTCGAGGCAAGTGCAGGTCACTGTCTCAGATGAGGAGATCTCTGGGGTGACTGAAGATGGGGGAGAACCTGAGGTGGAGCAGCAGCAGCAGCAGCAGCAGCAGCAGCAACAAGATGCTCCACCATGTACCCAACGTCCGCCAGACCGTCCTAGGAGGGATGTGCGCCCTCCTAACAGGCTGACCTATCCTAGCTTTGGAAAGCCAAATGTAGTACGGGCTGGGAGTGTGGCTGAGCAGTGTGATGAGGATGAGATAGCACACTGCTACTGGGCAGCCGTCCCTGAGCCCAAGACGCTAGCTAAGGCCTTGAGTGGGCCCGATGCTGAGAAGTGGAAGCAGAGTGTGAAGGAGGAGTATGACTCTCTGCTGGAGAATGAAATGTGGGAGTTGTGTGAGTTGCCTCCAGCTTGTGGTACCATGCTTCAAGCCACAAGCTGGAGGAGACACTGCTGGCTGGGGGGTTCAAGAAGAGCGAGTGTGATCACAGCTTGTTCCTGCTGCAAGAGAAGGAGCAGTTCCTCATGCTCTTGGTGTATGTGGATGACATCCTTCTCTTCTCTGAGTCATCTGCAATGATTGAGCATGTGGAGGAGATGCTGGAGATGCAGTTCAAGTGCTCGTGGAGAGAGACCTTGGCAAGGGAGTGTTGAGGTTGCACCAGAGGAAGTACTGTGAGGGGCTGGCTGAGAAGTATGGGCTGCAAGATGGAGGAAAGCCAGCCACCCCACTACCTTCGGGTTTCACTGTGGAGCCCTGTGCTGATGAGGAGGTGGTGGGTGAGAGTGACAGGAAGCTGTTTCATTCCATGGTGGGGGCACTCAATTATGCGGCAAACCACACGCGGCCTGACATTGCCTTTGCTACTTCCAGGCTTGCTAGTGTGGTCTCACGCCCCAGTCATGAGCAGCTAGAAGCGGCCAAGAGGTTGGTCCGCTATGTGAGTGCTACAGCATCTGTGGGTTTGGAGTACAGTGCTGTGAGGCAAAGGCAGCAACGGGGTGCTGCTGATTTGGGCAAGGGGGAGATGCTCTTGACTTGCTACACCGACGCTAGCTTCAACTCTGTGAAGGCGGATGGCACCAGCATTGGAGGCTATGTGTGCCTGTTTGGAGGTGGTGCAGTGAGCTGGCGCAGCAAGAAGCAGAACGAGGTGGGGCTGTCCTCGTGTGAGACCAAGTACATGGCCCTTCATCATGGGGTGAAGGAGGTGGTGTGGCTGAGGCGTTTGTTGGAGGAGATTGGAGTGTGCCAGAAGGAGCCGACTGTGATTCTTTGTGACAATGAGTCGGCTGTGAAGCTTGCAAAGAATGCTTGTCTTCATGGCCTGACAAAGCACATCAGGCCAAAGTGGCACCGGGTGAGGAGGCTCCTGGACAAGGAGGTGCGGTTGGAGATTGTGAAGACCCATCAGCAGGCGGCAGTCATTCTCACCAAGCGCCTGGCTGAAAATGAGCATTGGAAGGGGATGAAACTTGCTGGAATGAGTGTGCATTGAGGGTGCATGCTTGAACTATGGCATGTGGGATGATGGTAGGCAGCCAGAGGGGGAGTTTGTTATGTGATGCTATCATTTGCATTCACGTCTGTCTGCCTCCCATCATATGTTCGTGCGTTGCATGCGTGGTGTGTGCGTGCGTAAGAATTTGTGTTTGGCATGGTTTGGATTTTCTGAGTGTGTGTGAATGTTATTTGGCTTGGGCAGATATCTGAAGTGACTTCTCTGCTCAAGAGCTTCCCGACGAACCGAGAATCGCCTTGATCGGAGCAAGAACGAGAAAGATATGATTGTTCGAAGTTTTGATTGAGATGCAGCGACTATGGGAATTTGCGGGTTGACTCAATATGGGGTACAGACTTTTGGGGGTTTGGAAATTCGTCACCATCACTGTAGACGATGCCAAGTGGTTGGGAGAAGCCAAACCAGGTTGGCAAGTGTGGCCAAGTTGGGTGAGGTGGATGGCATGAGTTGGGAAAGTGACAAATGTCAAAGTTGGGGTGCCTATAGAGGGGGGATTTGTGTGGTATGGGGTTTCCTTGGTTGGGGACTCCCTTGGGACCTTCCCTCTCGTCCTCCTCATCCCCTCCTACCTGGTTCTATTGCTACTCTAACTTTCTTGTGTGAACTTGTGAGATAATTGTGATTGAGTTAAGTTTTCTATGGCAGCATACCCCCTAGTGCGCCGAAGTTCATAACTCGAGTTATACTTCATATTTTGATACTATTCAAATTGGGAAAGATAGCCACGGTCAAGGGCTACAACATAATTGAGTTTGAGAGAATTCTAATTGTGCGTTAATCCTCGACGACGTTTCTTGTGGCGACGACTTCTCTGTCCATAATTGTAGTTGACGATTTTGAGATATTTCGGCCCTTAATCTTCATAGACTCCGTCCTTAGTCTCTAACAATCGCTGCCTCCACCGACGCCACCAAAGCCCCCACTCCCGCCACCACTCCCACTGCTGCCACCACCTCCACTGCCTCCACCACCTCCACTGCTGCCCCCACCACCACCCCCGCTGCCACCGCCACCACCCCTGCCACCCTTGCCCTTGCTGCTGCGGTGCTTCGCACTAGCAGAAGCAGCCCCGACGTCCTCAACACCAGGGACGTCGACAGCAGCAGCAGAGGCATAGGAGGGGTCAAGGGGGGAGGGGGAGCACCCCTCAAAGAAGGGTGTGCGCGGAGTGCCACGAGCAGCACCTACAGCGACTACACTAGTCTCAGCTGCAAGGAGGTGCTGCTCGAGGAGGTCAATAGTGAGGACTGTGGGGTCGAGGGAGAGAAAGTGGTCCCTGACAGAGCGAAGAGAGTCAGGGAGGCGGGTGACTATAAAGTAGAGAGTGATGAACATCGAGGGCTGGTTCCTGTCAAGGAACTCAGCTGGGGCGGCAGCGCGGTAGCGAGCGTCGCTAGTGCGAAGGTGGGAAACCAGGTCCTCTACTGTGGCAAAGGCGGACAGCTCGGGGAACAGGTAGGGCAGTAGAAGGCAGCCTAGAGCAGCAGTGGCAGGCAAGGAGTAGCGAGCGACGACAGCGTCGTACAGTGCCTGTGCTGTCTTGTGCTGTCCGAAGTGAGCGCATTCGGCTAACGGCAGGTGGTTGCGAATGGCTAAGCGGGCAGCAGCATTGCGAGTAAGCCACTATGAGCGAGTCGCACCGTCAGCTGTGGTGGGAGGGGCAGGAGCGGCGCCAGACGTGTGGTCAAACAACGAAACACTGTCCTTAGAGTCGCTTAGAGTAGGTACAGCTGCAGGTCGTCGAGCCACGTGTCAAACTGGATAGGGCGGCCCTCATGATCGAAAGCGAGAACACGAAGAGAAGCCGTAGCAGCAGAGGAGAGGGGCAGCTAGCGGGTTGCGAGAGAGCAGTGCGCAGGCTGCAAGAGGCGGCGAAAAGGCCGCAAGGGGCGGCTAGCAGGCTGCAAGGGGCGGCGCACGGGCGGGAATAGGGGCAGCGCGCGGGCTGCAAGAGCTGCTGGCGGGCTGCAAGCGGGTGGCGCGCTGGCTGTAGGGGCGGCGGTCAGGCCGGGGCCTAGGGGCGATGGGCGGGCCGGGCCTAGGGGCGGCTTGCAGGCCTAGGGGCGACAGGCAGGCGTAGGGGCCGACTTGGGGGCCGAGGCCTAGGGGTCCACGAGCGGGCCGGGCATAGGGGTCGACGTGGGGGCCGGGGCCTAGGGGTCGACGGGCGGGCCGGGCGTAGGGGTCGACGTGGGGGCTAGGGGTCGACGGGTCGCGCCGGGCGTAGGGGTCGACGGGGGCCGGGGCCTAGGGGTCGACAGGGCGCGCCGGGGGTAGGGGTTGACGGGGGGCCGGGGCCTAGGGGTCGGCCGTAGGGGTCGACGGGGGGGGGGCCGGGGCCTAGGGGTCGACGGGGCGCACCGGGCGTAGGGGTCGACGGGGGGCTGGGGCCTAGGGGTCGACGGGCGGGCCGGGCGTAGGGGTCGACGTGGGGCCGGGGCCTAGGGGTCGACGGGGCGCGCCGAGCTAGGGGTCGACGGGGGGTCGGGGCCTAGGGGTAGACGGGGCGCACCGGATGTAGGGGTCGACCGGGGGGCCGGGGCCTAGGGGTTGACGGGCGGGCCGGGCGTAGGGGTCGACTTGGGGCCGGGGCCTAGGGGTCGACGGGGCGTGCCGGGCTAGGGGTCGACGGGGGGCCGGGGCCTAGGGGTCGACGGGTTGCGCCGGGGCCTAGGGGTGACGGGCGGGCCAGGGGCCTAGGGTCGACGAGTCGCAACAGGGCCTAGGGGCAACGGGCGGGTCGGGGCCTAGGGGTCGACGGGTCGCACCGGGGCCTAGGGGTCGACGGGCGCGCGAGGCCTAGGGGCAACGCGCGGGCCTAGGCCTAGGGTCGATGGGGCGCGCAGGGCAGTAGGGGCAGCACGAGGGCTGCAGAGGGCTGCAGAGGGCTGCTAGCGGGGTAGCGCTGTGGTGGGCCAAAAAAAAAACGGTCCTAACGAAGGACCTGCTCTGAAACCATGTCAGAAGAATGAACGAGAATGAATGCATTGAACAGAAGTTGGGTACAAGTACTAACCCTAATTGGGTTGTACCCCTTATGGGCTACCCTACTAAGCACTATAACATTCTGACAGGGTCTTGTCCGTAGTTTAGGTAAAACGGTGACTGTTGGGTCGTGGCGGATGGCGAGTTGTTGTACGCGAATTCGATGAGTTGCAGCTGCTGTTCCCAGGTGGTCGGGTCGTCGCACGTGGCTCGGATTAATTGTTCCATGGTCTGATTTGTCCGTTTTATCTGTCCGTCAGTTTTGGGGTGGTACGAAGAACTGAATTGCAGTCTCGTGCCGAACTGCTGCCACAAGTTCCTGTGAAGATAGTAGAAGAAAGTTAGAAACAGAAAAGAGAGGTTTCAATAGCAAGCAGTTGAGTACATATAGCAAACCCTAAATTGGGTTGTACTCACTATTGAGTACCCCACTGCAGGCTAGACAAGCATAACATTCTGACACACCACCATAGCCAAAGTGGGGTGTAATCAGCACAACAAGCAAGCAAAAAGGCAAGCTCAGGGTGGATCACAATGTCACCACACATTCTGAGCAAAAGTAAAAGAAGCAACAGTTTATAGGTCACAATTGTAAGCAAAGCTAGAGGCTATCGCAGAGGGCAAGTGTGGAGGAGGAGGGACTATGAGAGGAGAGGAGGTAGTGGGCGGCAGCTGAAGCTGCTGGCACACGGCGCAACTGGAGCAACTGGTACACGGGCAACTGGAGCAACTGGCACACTGGCAACAGGAGCAACTGGCACACGGGCTACTGGAGTAACTGGCTCCGCGGCTAACTCTGAGCGGCAGGAGCAACGGACTCACGGGCGACTGGAGCAACTGGCTCACGGGCGACTGGCGCAACGGTCTCACGGGCGACTGGAGCTGCGGGCTTCACGGCGGCCACCCCCCTTCAACCTCCCCAAACTATCCCACCCCCCTTTTCACACACCCCCTGCTGCACCCCTAGGTTCACTCACACACGCCTCCCCCTTAGTACCACTCCGACAGCTCCCACACACCCACACCCCTAGCACCACTCCGTCAGCTCCCACACACCCCCCCCCCTCAGCGGCAGCTGCAGCAGTGGGAGACGGAGTAGGAGGAGGAGCAGGGGATGCCACACACCCGCCACCCCCTACTCGCCACCCCCAAACCCTAACACAGGGCAGGGCAGGATGGCGGGTAGGGAGGTTACGGGGGGGGGGGGGCAGGGCGACGACGAAGACGGGAGGGGCCGACTCGCGGCCCCCCAGGGCGCCACAACAGGCGGCAGAAGGGGCGACGCGCGGGCCCCCCCCAGGTCGCCCCTCCCGTCGCCTGTCGAGGCGACCTGAGAGGGGCCGCGCGCGGGGGGGCGCGACGGGGGGTCGCGACGGGGGGCCGCGACGGGGGGCCGCGACAGGGGACCGCGACGGGGGGCCGCGACGTGGGGCCGCGACGGGGCCGCGACAGGCAATGGGGCAGGGCCGGGGCGAGGCACCGCCGCGCGCCACGAGTGCGCGGCGGGAAGAAAAATGGCCGCGCGCCATGGGCGCGCGGCAGGCAGGCAGGCAGGTAGGCAGCGCGCGCCCGAGGCGCGCGATAGGCAGGACAGCAGCGGAAGCTGATGGTGGGCCCATGCACAGGATCGACCCGTGAGGGTCGACCTGCTCTGATTCCATGTGAAGATAGTAGAAGAAAGTTAGAAACAGAAAAGAGAGGTTTCACTAGCAAGCAGTTGAGTACATATAGCAAACCCTAAATTGGGCTGTACTCACTATTGAGTACCCCACTGCAGGCTAGACAAGCATAACATTCTGACAGTTCCGCCAGAAGTTGCTGGTGAATTTCGTGTCGCGATCGCTGATGATCGCTGCTGGTATCCCGTGTAGGCGAACGATGGTTGAGATGAAGAGGCGGGCTGTTTCTTCGGCTGTGATTGGTTTTTTGCAAGCTGCAAAATGTGCCATTTTCGTCAGCTGATGGACGACGACCAGGATCGCGTCATTCCCACTTGCTCCGGCCGGTAACCCCGTGACGAAGTCCATCGTCACCTACTGCCAAGCACGCTCTGGGGGTGGTATCGGCTGCAACTGTCCTGCCGGCCGTTTCCGTGATGATTTCAGGAGTTGACAGATGGGACATGATGACACGTGTCGCTGCATGTCGGTCAGCATTTCGGGCCAGTAATAATACCGCTGCAGCTGCTGCCGTGTTTTTTCTACTCCGAAATGGCCTGAGGTGACTCCGTCGTGTGCCTCTTGTAACAACAATTCCCGTAGTAGCGTGTAGCCCGGTACCCAGATTCGATCGGTGCCGGCTTTTACGTAATAGACTCCCTTTGCTGCTGCGAACTGCTGCGAATTTCCACCTGTGAAGAATGGGTCAGTCTGATAGCCATGGGTAAATAGTCCTATCAGTAGTGGGCTGGTCTGGGCGAGTAGTATGGCGTGGATTTGGGCTGTGGGTCGGGTTAATGCGTCGGCGATGTTTGATGCCCCTTTTTTGTAGGTGACCGTGTCGTGAAAATTTGACTCGAGGTAGTCAAGCCAGCGAATTTGTCGTGGGTTGAGGTGGGGCTGTGCGCGGAGGTAATGTAGTGATTTATGATCTGTCCGTACTGTCACGTCTGCGCCGGTCAAGTAACAGCGCCACACTTTGAATGCATGCACGATCGCAAGCATTTCGCAATCGTGTATCGGGTATTTTTTTTCGGGGGGATGCAGTTTTCGTGACTCGTACGCGATGGGCTGTAAACCGTTGCCGAAATCCTATAGCAGTACGGCTCCAATGGCGATGTTGCTTGCGTCGGTAACTACTTCGAATGGGCGGTGTGGGTCGGCGATGCGCAGTATGGGCGGTGAACAGAGAACAGTTTTCAGGGCAGAGAAGGCAGCATGCTCTTTCTCCCCCCACGTAAAAACGACCCCCTTCCGCAGTAAATCCGCCAGCGGTGCAGTTAGGCGTGCCATGTCGGGGACGAACCGAAGCACATAATTAACGAACCCTACAAAACTCTGCAGCTCCGTGATGTTCGTCGGGGGGTGCCACGCTTTGACCGTGTCCAGCTTCTTAGGGTCGATTTCAACTCCAGCCTCCGAAATAACGTGCCCAAAAAAATCTAACCTATCCTGGAAGAACTCGCACTTGGAACCCTTGGTCAGTAGTCTATGCTTATCTAAAACCGTAAATACTGCTTCTAAATCGGCTAAGTGCTGCTGCCTGTCACGACTGTAGACGAGGATGTCGTCGAGGTAAATTATCACGCATTTATCTAAGAGTGGCCTAAACGCCTCGTTCATGGTCATCTGAAATGTCGCCGGTGCGTTGGTCAGCCCGAAAGGCATTACTTTGTACTCGAATGACCCGTACCTAGTCCTAAATGATGTCTTGGCACAACCCGATGGTTCGACCCGAATCTGATGGTAACCTCCCCGTAAGTCGATTTTCGAAAAGACCCGTGTTGTTCGCAATTGATCTATCAGTTCGTCGGCGCGGGGGATGGGGTATCGCGATTTGAGTGTAACACTGTTCAGTGCTCTGTAATCGATGCACATGCGAAACCCTCCGTCCTTTTTCGGTGTGAATAGGATCGGTGCGGCGAACGGCGACGAGCTCGGTCGGATGAATTTTTTCTCTAACAGGTAATCTAACTGCTTCCTCAGTTCGTCGAGCTCGGGCTGTGTCAGTCTGAACTGTCGCTGTACGGTTGGCTGTGCCCCGGGTTCTAATTCTATTCGGTGATCGTGTGCCCGCTGAGGTGGCAGTCCCTCCGGTAAGTCGTCAGGAAAAATCCCCGAGTACTGTTTCAACAGTCCCTGTAGTTCGGGTGGTACTGCCGCCAGTAGTTTCTGAAAATCGCTTGGCTACTCTGCTTCTTCCACCATTGCGATATCCACCGCGTCCACGCCAGCTCCAGCGGCGACAGCCCGTTTCATTGTGATGGCGTTGACGTGGACCGTTGAAGACTCAGGCGACTGCCAGCAAGGTAGCTCAACCCAGTTACCGCTACTTCGCATAGTGCAGCTACCCGTCGTCCAGTCGATTTGCGGGTTGTATCGTCGCAGCCAATCACGTCCCAGTAAAATGTCGTCGTGCCCATCCAATGTCGTCGCGAGCATTTCTTGTGTAAACCCGAAGTTCCCTCTGCAACGAACTTTTACTCTCTCCACTTTTTCCCGTATGGCCAGCGACGTTCCATCAACTAAGCGTGCATCTATCTCCGGTAAACACCGGCTAAGTGCCAGTTGCAGCTTTCTTGCAGTCGCAGTATTAACTAAGCTGTGACTTGCGCCTCCGTCTATAAAAATCTTCACTGCTGGTCCCTGTATTTTTCCGTGGATCAATACTGGGCAATCCGTCGCTGTACCCTCCTTATTCATCCGAGCCCGATCGATAGCGTGAATCGGTACTGTGACTCGGTGAGGGTCAGTAAGGTTGGGCGAGCAGGCAGTCTCATCAGTAGTTGGCCCAACTTCTATTGACTGCTGGCATTTCCCGGCCTCTGAGACTCTCGCCCCTGCTCTTTTCCGCGGCGCCTCAGCTCCTCTGGGAATTCACTGTTGCGATGGCCCGGCCTATTGCAAGCAAAGCAGCGCCTCTTAAACGGTGCGGCAGTTGCATTCGTTGCAACGGCGTGTACGGTGGCATGCTCGATTGGTCCTCGAAGACGTTGTCCGTAGTAGGACCCCGGTCTCAGTCGTCGTAGGATGTCGATTTTCTCGGCGAGCGCGAGGATCTCGTTAAAATTTGAGAGCCCGCGTAGCATGATTTAGTGCGAGATGTCCGGCTTTAGCCCTCCGACGTAACGGTCCACCCGCTCTGCTTCGTGCATATAGCCGACTTGCTCGCATAATGCGAGAAAACCACTCGTGTAGTCTTGAACCGATCCGAGCTGCCGCCAAGTACGCAGCTTCTGACACGCCGAAATCGAAGCCGCAATCGGCTCGAAACGTGCCCGAAGCCCTGCGCACCACGCATCCCACGTGATGTACTGGGCTGTCTCGCAGAACGAACTCCAGGTGACGGCTGGGCCTGTGGGCCCTTCCTCTTGCGACGGTGGCTCGTAGGCGCGTGGCGACGTCACGATGACTTGCCACCAATCCATGGCGGGGCCCCTCAGCAGCGAAAAAGCGTAGCGAATCTTCGCTGTGTCCGACTCGACGTAGTTCGCGTCGAAAAAAACGTTCATCGTGAAGACCCACGATTGAACCGTCGGACCTCCACGTTGGCTCGGGTCGAAACAGGGTGGACGCTGCGGCTTGAGTTACATGGGTGCCGTGATGGCGTACTCGCCGCTTGTCGCTGCAAATTCCATTTGCCGACGAGCTTCACGGGGCTCCCGCGGGCTTGGTGCAGCCCTGTTTCTCTCCATGCCAGGCATTGAGTGAGCGGCGCCTTCACTGGCTACGCCTGAGCGTTGTCCCACGCTGTCGTTCTGTGTCAGTGTGACTGACGAGATAACGACCGGCTCCTCTGATTGTGCGGGTGCATTTGTTGGTGCTGGTCCATTCACTGTGGATTGCTGGCGAGCGGAGTCGCGTTCCACCGTGAGTGTGGCGATTTCGAGGGCCGAATCTTCGAGTTGGCGTACGAGACGGTCGAGCTGCGCTTGCATCAGTGTCGCGAGAGTGATTTCAGCCATGGCGGGGGTGTCGGGCAAGCTCAGCGAGAGCCTCTGTCGTGGCCGTGCGTGCTTACGAGAGAGCACTACGAGCGGCGGTGCTTGGTCGCTGAGAGGCGTCTACCCCCCCCCCCTCAAAATTGAGATAGTGGGGAAGCGAAGGTGTGGGTGCGGTCCGAGAGAAGATCGTAGGCTTTGATACCAAGTGTTACGAGTGCAATTGAGTGAGCGAGCGAGGATTGCACTATCGAGACAAGATAAAATGAGCGAATGATTGAGCGAAGAATATATAGCGAAGCTACGGTGGTAACGGTAACGTGTGGAAAACTGGGGTGCGCGACATGCTTGGCGCCGATGTTGGGGATTGTCGAGGCGGAGGTCCGGAGCGCGGGTTACCAGCCGAACCGTGAGGTTGGGTCGCCTCGTGAACAGTGGCGGGAATGGGGTCGAGGCGAATGTCGCGAGTGGTAACGGATTATTGTGGGGTGCTGTTGGCGGGAACAGTAGTGTACGCGCTGAGCAGGGATGCGAAGTAAGGAAAAGGATTTTTTTCCTTACATATACTCACCTATGAATGTGTCAGTTTGTTATTCCAAATGAAATTAATCAGCTACACCTTACCACCGCTATTTTCACATGCCCAAACGTTTTTTATGTGGCACCCGGGACCATTTTCGGCAATGTTGGTTGAGACGCTCAGGATCTAGGGTATACGAATCATACTCTCCTATTCGATGTCTCAAAAACTCGCGGATGGAGAGGGATTAACTATCCACTCACGCGGATGCTGTTTTTAGCTTGCGAGCCCTTTTGCGACCTCCAACCCGTGTGAGGAGTCCAAAACATTACCTACTTTAAAAAGAACTTTGTTTTACACAACCCTTGGTCTCAGAAACTCTCGGGGTAGTTACCCACATGAGTGTGATTTGGGCACGTGAAAATAGCAGTGGTAAGGTGTATCAGAAGCCCTTGTGCATCTGTTGAGGGCTCGTTTTCGTAGCATTTGAAACCATGTTGCGGATTTGGTATTAGGCATGTTACAATAAGACTTCAAAATGGTGTCAGCCAGGTCACACGAATTTCCATTCCGAACTTGCCGATCGTTCTTTTGTTTTGTTTTGTTTTGTTTTGTTTTTTTTTAGTGGACGTAAGTACACTATATTATATAGCATACAAAAACATCCTCTGTCGTAACTGATGTAGGAGGTGTATTAGCTACACTTGTAGTTGTAACCTCCCATTGTCTCTCTATGGAGGTTGAAAGGCGACAAGCAGGTCCTCCCAGATTGCTCTAAACTCATCTCTCCACGTCAACGACGCCTCCACGTTGTAGAGCTTATGCAACACCTCTGCCTCATCTCTCTCCAGGTGTACCCAATCCTCCTTAGCTCCGTGGCACGGCTTTCCTTTCCGCCGTCTTTTCGCCAGGCTGTATATTCTTACGTGTCTTGTAAGTTGAACGTTGATCTGCCTCAGAACCCTCTTGTGTTGGAATCTCTTCCCTCTCCATATCGTGTTGCACCTTGCCAGCCATATTTGGTGTGATGCTGTGGCGATTAGCGAGGCTTCCGGAAAACCTGAGCGCGTGCATGGTTCCTGGAACAGTAGATCACCGACTGACCCTCCTTGACAGTCGGGATTCATTAGGTGTAGCGCTAGCTGTACCACGTCTGCTACCGGCTTCACTCTCGGGCAGTCCAGAATACAGTGATCCAATGTTTCCACTCCTCCGCAGTGAATACAGTTTGCCCTCGCCCCCAGGAAAGGGAGGCGCTCCCCCACTTGTAGGTTCTTGCTGTGTGTCCACAAAATCACTTCCCTCGGCCTGGCCGGCATCACCAGCGAGTCCCGCACCTCAATTGCCCTCTTCCAATCGATAGGTTTCCCCCAATCTTCCTCCCACTGCAGCTGCTGTTTCGGCCTCGTGAGTTGGGGTTTCAGCATCTTTCTCAGAACACGCAACTCGGCAGGCTCCCCCTCCTCGCACAACCTTGATTGCAGCAACCTCGTCCTTGGCGCACTCAGCGTCCCTTTCAGAGCGCCTCTTATCTCTACCATCGGTGTCACCATCTCCCAGTTCACCTCTGCCACACTAGCGTATCGGACCTCTCTGACAGTTCCTCCTTCTTCCACCGTCACCCTTTTTCCGTAGAGTCTGTTGTTGGCTGTATATAGTAGTCTGTAGTAGAGAAACTCGCCTGATCGGTATGGGTTGGTTCTGACCAACTTCGCAGCTCCGAAAACTTCTTCCGCGGTAAGGGGCCTTAGGACCAACTCCTTCCAGGCCGGCGGTGCTGCTTCAAAAGCTTTCATCGCTTATTCCTCGGCTCCACGCCGCCGAGTTCCCTTTCCAGCGTCGCCTCCTTTTTAATCCTCCTGCTGCCATCGGCTCCTTTTTCGATCAGATCTCCAAGCATGATTCCCCACAGGCAAGTCGAACCCTTCTGCCTTCCAAACGGGGATTTCCCTCTGAAGAAGATTTCCCTGTTGAAAAGCAAATGTTCTCCCTCCGCTTCCCATCGGTTTGATGTTTCTTTGATCACCACCGACTTTGTCTCCCAGAGAGCTTCCACCGTCGCCTTCCATCTCACTCCCCCTTTCAGCCAGTGGTGCAGGATGGCGGGATGTGCATAAATCGTCGCAAGACCATGCGGGAAACCCGCTCTCCCAAAGCAAGTTTCGGAAAGGATCTGTCGCAGCCGCTCCTCTCCCAATATTGTGTATTTTTATGCTTCCAAGCCTCTCCTTCGGACTTATCACTCCCAAACCCCCTTCCTTCCGCCCTCTGCAGGAAAGCTCGC
The DNA here is from genome assembly GCA_947471745.1 of Closterium sp. Naga37s-1. Lineage (NCBI taxonomy): Eukaryota > Viridiplantae > Streptophyta > Zygnematophyceae > Desmidiales > Closteriaceae > Closterium > Closterium sp. Naga37s-1. The sequence goes on from CANJKZ010000737.1 coordinate 1,643,475, forward strand.
AGCTCCACAGGATGAAGTATCTGTCAAATGATGCTCTCCCTTTCGATATGAAGTTGTGGCAGATCCGCTTCAGTTTCAACCATATCTCTTACGGAGGCGCGTACACTAGCGCCTGAAACAGCAGGATCGGCATTGCATAGCTGTTTACGATTGTTACCCTCGCCGAGGTGGACAGGTGCTTCTCGTCCCACTTGCTCAGCTCCTCGCACATCCGCTCAAACGCCTTGTACCAAGACGGCTCCGGCAACCCTCCTGGTGTAATCTAGATGCCTAGCAGCCATTCTGGCTCATTTCTTGTTGCCCATTTGAAGGGTGAGTCCGTGGGTTGTTGCCTCCTCCTGTTTTTTCCAGGTTGATGTGCAAGCCTGAAATCTGTCCGAAATCGTCGAACAGTTTCTTGGCCGTTTCCACTTGCTCTTTGCCGTTCAGCGCCAGAGTGGTGTCATCCGCATACCCCACGTATGTGAGGCCTCCGACACCTCTCTTTCTGATGCCCAATCCTCTCCTCCTGGCCTCCTGACATAAAGGTTCTGCCGCACAAAGGAAGAGATAAGGGGCGAGCGGACAGCCTTGTCGAACCCCTTTCTCCATTTCTATTTTGTCGCCCATCCACCCGTTTACTAACATCCTTGTGCCTGCTCAATCGTGAAGCGCCTTCGTCCAGACGATAAACTTGACAGGGAATCCCATCTTGCCCATCATGGTGAAAAGAAACTCTTGTGAGACTGAGTCGTATGCTTTTTGGAAGTCTACGAGACGCAGGAGCCAGCCTTCGTCCCCTTCCGCTGCTGCATCAACCACATCTGCCACGATTGAGACTGCATCCGTCAGCCGCCTTCTCGGTAAGAAGCCGAACTGATGCTCTGATATTACCCTCGGCAGCACTTTCTTGATCCTGTTGGCCAAAAACTTTGCTACCAGCTTGTACACCGTGCTGAGCAAGGTGATTGGCCGGTAGTTTCCTAACTGCTCCCTTTCTCCCTTTTTGTGCAGGAGGATAGTCATCGCCGTCATGAATGCTTCTGGCATAAACGCGTCTTTTTCGAATCTGCCAATCAGCTTCATCAACTCCTTCCCCAGCAACTCCCAGTTCTGCACAAAAAGCTCTTTTGGCAGACCGTCCCGCCCCGACGCTTTACTCGTTGGTAATTCACGTAACGCTTCCTTCACTTCCTCCTCCGACCAAGGCATTGTGAGTGCCAATTAGTCACTTTCCAGCAGGCGCTTGTCCTCCTCCACCACCCAGCTTTCGTCAGTTTCCATGTGTGCGTGTTGACAAGCTGAGTAGGTCTCTCGGAAGAACGTTGTCGCCGCTGCTAGCACTTCTTTCGCTCCTGCAATCCTTTGTCCGTTGCGTACTACTTCTTTGATTTCTGCCTTCTCCTTTCTCGACTTTATTAAACCCGACAGATAACTGGTCGGCGCCTCACTCGCCAGTTCTGCCGTCAAACCTGTCATCACTTGCAGCATGATTTTTGTTTTCTCTTGGTACTCCTTCAGCGCCGCCTCATGTTTTATCAGCTCCTCGTACAGTCCCGGACCAGTCGGGTTCATCATCAGGAGCCTCTTGAGTCTCTCCACCTTACCCTCCAAGTGCAAGATCGTTGCCTTCACCCGCTTTCTCTCCTCTGTCGTGTGCGCTCTCAAGCTCGCCTTCAGGTTTAGCAAGAGTCCGTCGAGAGGCTGGTCCGGTCGTATCAGGTGCTCGCTCACTACCGCTTCAATAATCTTCTTTGTTCCCTTCTCTCCTGCTTGCGTCATTTGCAACCTCCAGAGCCCGGGACCCCCTTTGCCAGGTACCGCCGCCTGCACTGTAGCTTGTACTATAAACCATTGGTCCGTGATGCCGACAAGGACCATCTTATGCTTAGCCTCCGTTGCGTGGCCAATCAGTATGCCCGACACCAGTAATCTGTCAATTCTCGTGCTGACCTTTGCCGACCATGAGAAAAAAGTAAATTCCTTCCGTGTTGGGTGTAGTGTCTTGAAAATGTCTTGCAGGTTCCAGCTGCTGCAGATCTGTAGGAGGTGCTGGTTTTCGACGGAGGACCCAAGCCTTGAGGATTTGTCCAAGTCCGGGTTGCCGACGGTGTTCAGGTCTCCCATGAGGATGGTGTGAGTTGCTGGCGGTAGGTTGTGTACGCACGGCGTCAAGACATCCCTGAAAAACTCCCCCCTGCAAGTGGATTGCGCCGGGAAATAGGCAGCGACAACCCTGTACTTCTGCTGCTGCCATATGAAGGTAACGCAAAGGAGCCTCCCTGACTCATGGCTGATGACGTCCTTAAAGCAGATCCCAGGTGCAAAACCCAAAATGGCCACCCCACTTGCTCTCTGGTCTGGTGAAGCTGCTGCTACCGCATCCGGTCTAAGCTGACTCCAAAAATTGTGGTCTGCTGGGATCCTTGTGTTAGTTAGAACTACTATGTTGGCTGCTCTTCTAATCCAATATCCGCATCTTTCTCTCTTGCCGTTGCTACCGAGCCCATTGATGTTGAGCTCTATGAAGGTAAGCTTGTGGTTTTTATCCATTGGTTAACCTGCTTGAGTCCCACAGCATCCACAGGTTTAAAGACTTCGTTGATGAGATGCAGACTGCTTTCGCAAACGACAACATCACGGCAAGCACGCCTCCTACTAAGGTAACTCCACCTACTATGGCTCCAGTCGTTCCACTACTTAGTACATCATCATTCATGCCGTTGTGACTCACTTCTCTGGCTTCTTCCCGAAATCCTTCTTGAAACCGCTCAGCCTCTGGGAGCCTTTTGCCGCACGTGTTGCAGAACCTAGCTTGCGCAGCCCCCCCCCCTGTGACGTGCGGAGGCGATGTGCGCTGAGGCCTGTTCAAAACGGGTACCCTGCGCCTTCTCGCAAGCTGCCTGGTCGCAGATCCACTCCTCTCTCAACCCTCCTGTCGAGACTAGAACCAGGACTCAAACCTTGGGATGGTGTTAGCCTTGGTAGTTGATCGTTGCCTGGTGGAAACTGTTGTAACTGAAGATGTATGGAACTCCACAATGTCATACCAATGTCCCCTTTTTGAACATTAAAAATAGACAGATGTGTAGAGCTTAGAAATCTGCATCGTAACGTTATATCAGAGTTAAGATCATGTAAGAAATTGTCAAGAACGGAATGGTGATTTCACTAAGGTTGGTTGGGGTACATTATCCTAACCCTAACTGTTGTACCCCATATGACACACATCACTAAGAATATAACATCTGACACGCCCCCATAGCCTAAGTGAGGGGTGTCAAGCAAAACCAACAACGTACAGTCACAAGACCAGTCACAAAGCAACAAAGCTCAGGGTGGATCACAATGTCACCACACACTCTGAGCACAAGCAAAAGAGCCACAAGGCTAGTTCAAGAGTTCACAGAGGTATATACAAAGCGTACAAACAAAGCAAGCAGAGAAATCAAGACTACGCAAGGCGACAACCTGTGTCAACGAGACCTAACTGCACACAACACCCTTGGTGGTCACAAGGCGGAAGGGCCTTGGTGAAGATGTCTGCAGTGTTGGCCTCGGACTCCACAAAGTCGAAGTGAGCCTGTCCACGTCTCTGCAACTCTTGCAGAAGAAAGTAACTGACATTGATGTGCTTCACTCTGCTCTCCAGTCGCGGCTTTCGATAGAGGAGAATCGGCGCCTTGTTGTCAGTGAACAAGGTCGGTGCAGAGCTCGGCCGCTCACCAAGGTCGGTGAGCAAGAAAGTCAACCAACGCAGCTCCTGTGCCGCCATGGCTCCATCGTAGATCTCAGCCTCAGCGGTAGAGGTCGAGACCGAGGAGGAACGCGTGGACCTCCACGAAACAGCTCCAGAGCCCAGGCTGAAGCAGTACCCCTGAGTAGACCTGTGAGTCTCGGCGTCGTCAGCGTAAGAAGAGTCACAGTGTCCATTAAGTACAACAGACTGTCTCCCTCCAAGAACCAGCCCCACGCCTGATGCCGTCGCTAGGTACTTCGCCACCCTCACAGCAGCTGTCCAGTGAACTGGACGGTGCCTCCCTGGCGCAACAAAGCGAGCAAGGATGCTGAGAGGGAAGGCGAGGTCCGGGAGAGTACAAGTCATCAGGTACATGAGGCAGCCCACAAGCTCTGCGTAGGGACCACTAGGCTCAAACGGCTCGTCGGGAAAGGGTCCAGTGAGTCTGTGGTCAACAGTAAGAGGTGTGCGATGTACTGTGGAGTGCTGAAGCTTGAACCGCTGAAGGACCTACTGCACCATGTGTGACTGTGAGAGTGTAATGGTGCGAGTGGCTCTGACCCTGGTGATCTGCAGGCCAAGATAGTGGCGTAGCTCACCAAGGTCAGTGCACGTGTGTCTCTTCTGCAGTTCGTGCTTCACGTCAGCCAAAGCAACCCTGTCAGCAGTGGCAAAAACCAGGTTGTCGACGTAGACCAGTACAAAGAACGGTGTGGAGCCACGACGAACAAACAGCGATGGGTCGGCAGAAGACGGCTGGAAATCGAGGTCAGACAGGGTAGAACGAAGGGTGTCGTGCCACTCACGAGGAGCCTGACGGAGACCGTAGACCGGTCGCCTCAGCCTCCACTGGGTCCCAGGAGGGAAAGTGCCAGTGAAGGCAGAGGGACGACGCAACCAGACCTCCTTGTGTAGGCTACCCTGAAGGAAGGCAGTGGAGAAGTCGAGAGAGTGTAGCTCGTAGTCTCTCTGTGCTGCTACGTGCAGTAACACCCGAAGAGTGGTCATCTTCGGGGTAGGCGCGAAGGTCTGAAAGAAGTCAACTCCTTCGCGCTGACTGAAACCTCTAGCCACATAGCGCGCCTTGAAGAACGGAGGAGATCCCAGTGGCCGCTTCACCCTGAAGATCCACATGCCATCGACTACGTTCGCCCCAGGGGGGGGAACCTCGTCGATGTAGGTGCCTCTGGATCTGTTGGACGCCATCTCTGAGTCCATGGCAGCTCTCCACTGAGAGGCCCAAGGCCCTGACACTGCCTCAGCATAAGTGCGAGGAGTAGGTATGTCAAGGGCGTCGGGGTCTCCCTCAGGGGCGAGCAGCATGGCATAGAGATGAGGGGAAGCGACTGCCAGGAACTCTAGCTCAAACTGTCTGTCCTCTAGGGCGTCACAGTCGAGGGAAGACTCTGAGGGACTAGTAGGGGGAGTAGCCACAAGACTAGTGGCGTAGTCAAGGCGGCGAATAGAGGCAAACTCAGTGACTGCGGCAGTAAGAGTGGAGACAAAGGACAGAGAAGCACGGGGGTCAGTAATAAGAGAGGCGAGAACACAAGAGAGAACAGGACGGAACGCGCGGTAGTAGTCAGTGACAGGAGTAGAGAGGGAAGCAGTGAGGGCTAACTCAGGGGGAGAAGGAAGCACAGACGGCGACGAACGAGGCGGTCTAGGACGGAACTGGACAGTATGAAGGTCAGTGAGAGGGACAGGGGACGAGGGACAAGCAAAAGGAGAGTGAGAAGCCCAAGTGTGAGAAAGAGGAGGTGACAACGGAGGTTGAGAACGGGGGAAAACAGCCGAGGTGGGGTCAGGAGGAGGAAACGTAGGACCGTAGACAGGGGGAGAGGGGGAGGGGGGAGGGGAAGGAGAGGGGAGACCGAGGGTCCGAAGACCAGAGACAAGAGGCGGAGGTGGCGGGTGTTGTTGCTGCTGCTGCTGCTCCTGCTGCTCCTGCTACGGCGGCTGCCGCTGTGGCTGCTCCTGCTGCGACTGCTGCTACTGCTCTTGCTGCTCCTGCTGCGGCGGCTGCTGCTGCGGCTGCTGCTGCATCTGCTGCGCCTGCTGCTGCTGCCGCTCCTCCAGCTGCTGTAGCTCCAGCTGCTGCCGCTCCAACTCTCTCTCCTCTCGCTCCAACTCCAGTTGCTCCTCACGTGCACAGCGAACATGGGCCTGGTGCCGGGTCCGGTAGGGGTGGGGTGGAGGAGTAGTGTCCAGGGCGGTGGTAGCCCCAGGACCGCCCTCCAAAGCACCAGTCGCACCACCCCCAGACTCAGCACCACCAGCAGCAACGCGGCCAGTCCCAGACTCTCTAGGTCCCGTAGCGGGTGCACCTGCACCCTCAGTCATAGCATCCCCAGGGACAGCTCAACTAACACCAGCTCCCCGAGGACTAGAGGCTCCTGCAGGCACGGGCTCAACCTCAACTCTAGCACCCCCAAAACCAGGACCTCGCACAAGTACGCTCTCAGCTCCAACTCCAACTCCTCCAGAGCTAGCACCTCCAGGGTCCTCTCCACGAACACCGGCTCCCGCAGGGTCTGCAGTAGGCTGTGAGGAGGACTGCGGGGAAGGAGGCTGCACCTGAGGGGCTACCGAGGGGGGAGAGGTAGCGTGGGACACACCTGACGGGGCAGGACCAAGGGGGGAAGGCTGTACCGGGGGAGCAGGAAGGGGAGTTGAAGTCAAGAAGAGAGGGGGAGGGGAACCAGGAGACCTCAACAGGGATACCGGACGTAGTAGGGGATGGACTCGTCGAAACAGACGTCACGGGAGTCAAAGAACCGGTGAAGGGGAGGGTGGTAAAAGGTGAAGTCAGGGGAGTCCTCTGGGAAACCAAGGAAGACACAGGGAATGGCGCGAGGCGAGATCTTGTCCGCGGATATGTCGCGAACAAGTGCCAAGCAACCCCAGACACAAAAACGCGACGCAACTCCAGGGGACCCAGTCCAAAAACTGGTCGGTGAAACCTCTGGCCGAGAAGCACGGGGCCAGAGGTTCAGCTGGTGAGCGGTGTACCGAACCGCGTAGGGCCACAGAAAATGGGGGCACGGGCGTGAGTCAAGGAGGCACGGGCAATCTCCATGACCAAGCCTATGCGGCGCTCAGCAACCCCATTCTGTTGTGGGGACTCTGGAAGCGTCCAGGACTGACGAATGCCCTGCTCGCGACACAATCCAGCGAGAACGCCGGAGCAAAACTCACCCCCGCAATCAGAGTGAAGACAGCTGACACGAAAACCACGAGTGTCCGCAGTGGTAAGTAACCACCGGATCAGCGTAGAAGTCACCTGGGAATTCTTCGCCAGGGGGAACACTGTGGTGTAGCGGGAGTAGTCGTCAACGACCGCCAGAAAGAAACTCTCTCGCTCAGGGCCAGGGCGAGCGGCGGGGCCCCAGACGTCCAAGTGGAGAGTCTCGAAGGGCTCGGTGGCCGGACGAAGGGAGGAGGAGTGAGGGGTGGCGCGCAGCCGACCCTCGACGCAGGGACAGCAAGGTGGTGCAAGCGAAGGCGGCAGCGACGATAAGACACGCGGGAGGCCTAAGACAAGACGCTGACTAGACATAGCGCGTAGGCGAGGAATGGACGGGTGCCCCAAGCGGTGGTGCCACAGAACGGTGGGGTGAGCAAGCGACCGACATGAGCAAGACACAGCATCTGGACCAGACATGGGAACCTGACCAGATACACCTACCTGGTGAGACACGGCAACCTGGTGAGACGGGAGAACCTGACAGGGGGCAGTGAAAGTGGTCGGGGGCAGTAGCTGCTGCTGTTGTTGCTGCCCTTGGGGGCCAGTGTGAAGTGTGTAGAGACCAGAGCCCGGCTCAGCGGTAAAGGTGGCCAGAGGCGCGTACGTGTCCCCGTCGACACAAACCGGAGTCTCGCAAGAAGGCTCAATCCACACACCTATGTGACTACTCACGAGCGTGTCAGAATCCCAACCACTAGACTATTGGGATAAAAGGGCTTTTTAAGTAGCGGGTCAGTGCGCCCATAACCCCCCAGGACAACGAGCATGTAACCCTTCCCTAGGATCAATGGGGGATCACCCACTAAGTTCTTGTCATAACATTATAGCTTTTACATTTGTGTAGGCTATAGTGGGGTAGCCAATAAGGGGTACAACCCAATTAGGGTTAGTACTTGTACCCAACTCTTTCATAGTTCATTCATTCTCGTTCATTACTTTTAACATGGTTTCACAGCAGGTCCCTCGGTAGGACCGCTTTTCTTTCCTTGGGCCCACCACTTGCTGCCCTGCGAGTAGCCCCTTGGCCCCGGCCCGTAGCCTCGGCCTTTTGCCCCTAGGCCCCGGCCCCTTGGCCCGTCGTGCCCCTAGGCCCGTCGCGCCCCTAGGCCCGTCGTGCCCCTCGGCCCCAATTCCTGCCCGTCTCGCCCCTAGGCCCGTCACGGCCCGTCGCGCTCCTAGGCCCGTCGCGCCCTACGGCCCCGTTCTGGCCCGTCGCGCCCCTAGGCCCGTCGCGCTCCTAGGCCCGTCGCGCCCCTAGGCCTCGGTCCCGGCCCCTCGCTCCCCTAGGCCCGTCGCGCCCCTCGGCCCCAGTTCCTTCCCGTCGCGCCTCTAGGCCCGTCGCGCCCCAAGGCCCCGTTCCGGCCCGTCGCACTCCTAGGCCCGTCGCGCCCCTAGGCCCCGGTCCCGGCCCCTCGCTCCCCTAGGCTCGTCGCGCCCCCAGGCCCTAGTTCCTGCCTGTCGCGCCCCTCGGCCCGTCGCTCTCCTAGGCCCGTTGCGCCCCAAGGCCCCGCTTCCTGCCTGTCGCGCCCCTTGGCCCCAGTTCCTGCCCGTCGCGCCCCTAGGCCCGTCACGCCCCTAGGCCCCGGTCCCGGCCCGTCGCTCCCCTAGGCCCGTCGCGCCCCCCTCCAGGCCACGTTTCCTGCCTGTCGCGCTCCTCGGCCCGTCGCGCCCCTAGGCCCCGGTCCCGGCCCGTCACGCCCCCAGGCCCCGCGACCCGCGACCCGCGACTCAGGCCCCTCGGCCCCTAGGCCCCTTGGCCCCTAGCCTAGGCCCCTCGGCCCCCAGGCCCCTCGGCCCCTCGGCCCCTACTGCTACTACTGCTACTGCTCCTCCTGCTACTACTGCGACTGCTACTGCTGCTCCTGCATACTGTGCCACTATGGCCTCGCTTCGAGTTCTAGAATTCGATCATGAGGGTAGACCGGTTCAGTTTGACACGTGGCTCGACGACCTGCAACTGTACCTACTGAGCAATATTAAGGACAGTGTTTCACTGTTTGACCACGTGCGACTCCCGCCACAGCTGACAGTGCGACTCGCTCACAGTGGCTTTCTCGCGACGCTGCTGCCGCCTTAGCCATTCGCAACCACCTGCCATTAGACGAATGCGCTCACTTCGGACAGCACAGGACCGCACAGGCACTGTACGACGCTGTAGTCGCTCGCTACTCCTCCCCTGCCACTGCTGCCCTAGGCCGCCTGCTTCTGCCCTACCTGTTCCCCGAGCTGTCCGCCTTTGCCACAGTCGAGGACCTGGTTTCCCACCTTCGCGCTAGCGACGCTCGCTACCACGCTGCCGTCCCTGCTGAGTTCCTTGACAGGAACCAGCCCCCGATGTTCATCACCCTCTACTTCATAGTCACTCGCCTCCTTGACTCTCTTCGCTCTGTCAGGGACCACTTTCTCTCTCTTGACCCCACCTCCCTCACTGTTGACCTCCTCGAGCAGAATCTCCTCGCAGCTGAGACTAGTGCAGTTGCTGTAGGTGCTGCTCGTGGCACTCCGCGCTTGCCCTTCTTTGAGGGGTGCTCCCCCTCCCCCCTTTCCCCCTCCTACGCCTCTGCTGCTGCTGCAGACGTCTCTGTTGCTGAGAACGTTGGGGCTGCTTCTGCTAGTGCGAAGCGCCGCAGCAGCAAGGGCAAGGGTGGCAAGGGTGGTGGAGGTGGCAGCGGCGGTGGTGGAGGTGGCAGCGGGGGTAGTGGTGGGGGCAGCAGTGGAGGTGGTGGCGGCGGTGGGACTGGTGGAGGGAGTGGGGGCTCTGGTGGCGGCGGTGGAGGCAGCGGTGGGAGTGGCGGCAGTGGCGGCGGTGCGACTGGTGACGGTGGGACTAGAGCTTGGCGTGTTGGTTCTGGAGTTGGCCAGCGTCAGCAGCAGCAGCGTCGGAGCGAGACCCAGTCGGCCCAGCAGCTTCGTGAGTGGTTTTTGCGTGGGGCGTATGGGGGTAGTTGCCTGTATGTCATTCGCACGGGTGACCGTGCTGGTCAGACTTGCGGGCGGCTTCACACTCAACACCGCTACTTCTCCCGCCTCGACGACGCTTGGCGTACTGAGTATGGTGACGACGTCGAGCTCCCTTGCTGGGCAGATTTGCTTAGGTCTAGGATTGCTATCTTTGACCTAGACTTCGATGCTATTCTTTCTGCTATGTATGCTTTGTCTTTTAGTGCTGAGGGTGACTGTTACCGGTGTGTGCCGCCTGACCCAGGTATAGCTGCTACTGCTCTAGGTGCTAGTGAGTCTGGTACTCTCCTTGGTACTGCGCCTACTCAGGCCTTGCACACCTTCACGCTGGACTCAAGCGCCTCTGCTTGTTTCTTTCGTGACAGCACCACTCTCACTCCTCTCTCTACACCTGTCCCGGTCCGACTGGCTGACCCCTCTTGGGGCCCGGTCGTGGCCCCTTCCTCCACTGTCCTCCCGTGTCCGGCGGTTCCGTCCGGCTCACTGTCAGGTCTTCACCTCACCTCGTTCTCTACGAACTTGGTGAGTACCGCTGCCCTCCAGGATGTGATGGTCACTACCACCACTCCTGGGGGTGAGCGTGTGACGATCTGCACGTGCACACGGACGGGGCGTCACCTGGCCACGTTCACTCGTCGGCCAGGGTCGAGTCTGTACACACTCGCTACCGAGCCTCCTCAGGTAGCTGCGTCTGCTCAAGTGTCCGCGTCAGGTCAGGTAGCAACCTCTTGCTCGTCTCGCCTCCTGTCGCACCAGAATCTTCTGTGGGAATTTAATCGTGGGGAGGGCATTCTCCAGTCCTTCACGCTTCCGGACTCCCCTCAGAAAAATGGGATTGCTGAGCGCCGCATTGGCTTAGTCATGGAAGTCGCTCGTACCTCCATGATCCATGCGGCTGCTCCCCATTTTCTGTGGCCGTTTGCGGTCCGGTACGCTGCGCATCAGCTCAACCTCTGGCCCCGTGTCTCCTTGCCGGAGACCTCGCCCACACTGCGTTGGACGGGGGAGGTTGGCGATGCGTCGGTGTTCCGGGTCTGGGGATCTCGTGCCATTGTTCGCGATACGTCCGCGGACAAGCTCTCCCCCCGTGCTATCCCTTGCGTCTTCCTTGGCTTTGTCCCTGACGCGCTTGGCTGGCAGTTTTACCACCCCACCTCGCGCCGTGTCTTCCCTTCTCATGACGTCACGTTTGACGAGTCGGTTCCCTTTTACCGTCTCTTCCCCTACCGCTCTGCCCCTCCCCCGCCCCCGCCGCTCTTCCTTGCTCCCGGTCCCCCTCCCGCCCCAGGGTCCTGCTCCTTCAGGTGTGTCTCAGGTAGACCCTCTCCCTGGTCCTGCGCCTGTTCAGGTAGATGTCGGCTCAGGTGCTGCTCGAGGTGCTGCGTCAGGGGGTGCTGCGTCCGGGGGTGTGGAGCCTGGGGGTGCGGAGTCTGAGGGTGCTGAGACTGGGGGTGCTGAGCCTGAGGGTGTTGAGCCTGGGGGTGCTGAGCCTGGGGGTGTTGAGACTGAGGGTGAGCCGCCTGGGGGTGCTGAGCCTCAGGGTGTTGAGCCTGGGGGTGCTGCGTCGGAGGGTGCGGAGTCTGGAGGTGCTGAGCCTCAGGGTGCTGCTTCGTCTGGAGGTTCTGCTGGTGCTTCGCCGAGACTGTCTCCGCAGCAGCTGCGTGAGTGGTTTGTTCGGCATGCAAGCCTTCAGAGTGGAGCTACCGGAGCTGGAGGTGCTGGAGCTGCTAGAGCTGGAGGTGCTAGAGTTGCTGCTGGAGCTGGTGTTACTGGAGGTACTGCGGCTACTGGTCCTGGAGGTGCTCGTACCCGAGGTACTGGAGCTGCCGGGACTGGTGGTGTTGAGGGTGCTGGAGCTGGAGACCCTACGGAGTCTGGAGCTACTGGTGCTGGCGGCTCTGGCACTGGTGGCGCTGGAGCTGGAGGAGCTGGAGTTGGAGGCACTGGCACAGGAGGCGCGGGAGTTGGAGACACTGGCGCGGGAGGTGCTGGAGCTGGAGGAGCTGGAACTGTTGCCCCTGGTGGCGCTGTGCGGCCGCGACCATACTTCGTTCCCCTGCTTCAGCAGGTTCTTGGTACCCCGTCTTCTACTGGCCTTACTCCTCCCATCCTGTGTCCACCGCCTGACCAGTCCCAGCCGCCGTTGCAGCTAGCCTCTACACTGCCTGCTCCTTCTCCTTACACTGAGCAGTCCGGCGGTCTTACAGAGCGTCGTGAGCCTGAGTCTCGTCCTGTCTCGCCTGTTCGAACTTCTCGTCGCGTTCCTCGTTCGCGTCCTCCTCCTGTCCCCGGCACGCACGCTATGACCCTTCGTCCTTCCTCTGTTCCACTGCGTGTTCCTCTCCCTGCTCCTCCTGTGTCCTCTCTTCCTGAGGTCCCTGACCCTGAGTCTGACCGCGCTTGTGCTGTCAGTCCCAGTGTCTCTCGTCTCCTCGCCACTGCTGTCACTGACCCTTATTTTGAGTCTGCTACTGCGTCTGCTCTCCTTGCTGAGCTGCTTGACTTTTCTGCTGCATGCCGTCTAGACTACGCCACTGCTCTTGTTGCTGAGTCTGCGTCTGCCAGTCCTCCGTCCGTCGGGGGTGAGTGTGCTCTTGGCACGGACGTCCTCGCGGACAGGCAGGAGGACTTTGAGTGTCTTGAAGCTGCTGTACCTCGTTTCGCTTCCATGCTACTTGCCCCTGAGGGAGACCCGGATGCTCCAGACATCCCGACCCCGCGCTCTTAGGCAGAGGCGATTATGGGTCCTTACTCCTCTCAGTGGCAGGCAGCCATGGATGCCGAGATGGCATCCTGGAAGTCCACAGGCACCTACATCGACGAGGTTCCCCCACCTGGGGCGAACATAGTCGATGGCATGTGGATTTTCAGGGTGAAGCGGCTGCCGAGTTCTCCGCCTGCCTTCAAGGCGCGTTATGTTGCTCGAGGCTTCAGTCAGCGACAGGGGGTTGACTACTTCCAGACCTTCTCCCCCACCCCAAAGATGACTACTCTTCGGGTGTTGCTGCACGTCGCTGCTCAGCGTAACTACGAGTTGCACTCTCTGGACTTCAGCTCAGCTTTCCTACAGGGCAGCCTGCACGAGGAGATCTGGCTGCGCCGCCCACCTGGCTTCACTGAGTCTTTTCCTGCAGGTACTCGGTGGAGTCTTCGGCGGCCAGTCTTGTCAAACTTATATGCTATAGTCTGTTTAGGCTGTAGTGGGGTAGACACTATGGGGTACAGTTTCCTAGGGTTTCATATTTGTACCCAACTCATTTCCTAGTCCATCATTCATTCCTGTTTCTTCACATGGTATAGAGCTGGTTCCCTACTGGGACCGATCCTACCCAAGGGCCCACCACTGAAATTTTTTTTTCCTAACCTGCCCGAAGCGCCCTTGGCGCTCGGCCTGCCCTAGCCTTTTGCGGCCCCTTAGCGGCCTGCCCTGCCCTTCGCGGCCCCTTCGCGGCCCCTTCGCGGCCCCTTCACGGCCCCTTAGCGGCCCCTTCGCGGCCCCGCCCCGTCGCGACCCCGTCGCGACCCCGTCGCGGCCCCGTCGCGACCCCGTCGCGGCCCCTTCACGGCCCCGTCGCGGCCCCGTCGCGACCCCGTCGCGGCCCCGTCGCGACCCCATCGCGGCCCCGTCGCGGCCCCTTCACGGCCACGTCGCGGCCCCCCCGTCGCGGCCCCCCGTCGTGCCCCCCCCCCCCCCCCATCGCGGCCCCCCGACCCTGCCCCGGCCCTGCCCCGGCCTTGCCCCGGCCCCGTCGCGGCCCCGTCGTTGCCCCGGCCCTGTCGCGGCCCTGCCCCGGCCCTGTCGCGGACCTGCACCGGCCCTGCCCCGACCCTGCCCCGGCCCTGCCCCAGCCCTGTCGCGGCCCTGCCCCGGCCCTGCCCCGGACCTGCCCCGGACCTGCCCCGGCCCTGCCCCGACCCTGCTCCGGCCCTGCCCCGGACCTGTCCCGGCCCTGCCCCGGCCCTGCTCCGGCCCTGCCCCGGTCCTGCCCCGGCCCTGTCGCGGCCCTGCCCCGGCCCTGCCCCGACCCTGCCCCGGACCTGCCCCGGCCCTGCCCCGACCCTGCCTCGGCCCTGCCTCACCAGTCGCGGTAGCCTACCCAGCCGCCCCTGGTAAGAGCACTGCCGCGCTGCGCTGTCCTGCCTAGCCGCGCCGCTTCGCCGAGTCGCACTGCTGCTGCTGCTGCTAGCCTACTGCTTCTGCTATCATGGCTAGCCCCACAGTTCTTTCCTTTGATGCTGAGGGTCGAGCGGTCGATTTTGAGGTCTGGCTAGATGATCTGCAGCTTTTCCTACAGTGCGATAGCAAGGATGGTCTCTCGCTGTTCGATCTCACGTCTGGCGCCTCTACTGCCCCTGCTGCTGATGCTGACAGTACTGTTCGCTCACAGTGGACCACGCGCGATGCTGCTGCCCGCCTTGCTGTGCGTAGTCACCTAACGCCTACTGAGCGCGCGCACTTTAGTCAGTACAAGAGTGCTAAGACTCTGTACGACGCTGTAGTTGCACGCTACTCTTCCCCTGCTACTGCTGCCCTTAGCCGTCTCATGCTGCCGTACCTGTTCCCTGACCTCGCTGCTTTTGCCACAGTCGCTGACCTCATTACGCACCTCCGCACTAGTGACACCCGCTACCGCGCTGCGCTTCCTGCTGAGTTCTGCGCCAAGACCCCCCCCCCCATGTACATCACCCTCTACTACCTAGTCACTCGACTCCCTGACACCCTTCGCTCGGTCAGGGACCACTTCCTCTCTCTTTGCCCCACCACTCTCACCGTTGACCTCCTCGAGGAGCGCCTCCTTGCAGCAGAGACTAGTATTACCGCTGTAGGAGCCTCTCGTGGTGACCCCCGTACCCCTTTCTTTGAGGGGTGCTCCCCCGTTCCCCTTTTGCCCTCCGTTGCCTCTGCTGCTGCTGTCGACCTTGTTGTCACCGAGTCGGTCAGCGCTGCGTCTGCTCCTAGCGGGAGGCGCCGCACCAGCAAGGGCAAGGGGAGCAAGGGCACTGGAGGAGGTGGCGGGGGAGGCGGTAGTGGCGGTGGAGGCGGAGGAGGGGGTGGAGGTGGGGGTGGTGGCAGAGGTGGGGGCTTCGGTGGCAGCAGTGGAGGTCGAGGCGGCGGCGGCGGTGGCGGTGGCGGAGGTGGTTGGGGTGGTGGCGGAGGAGGCGGCGGCGGCGGAGGTGGAGCTGGTCGAGGCGGAGCTGCGCAGCGGGGACCCCAGCACCAGCCACGCTCTCGTGAGACCCCGTCGCCCCAGCAGCTTCGTGAGTGGTACGCGGGACGCCAGGGGCCTGGGGGTGTTGGTCCCTGTGCCTACGTCCTGCGCACTGGCGACCGCACTGGAGAGCAGTGTGGCGGCCTGCACGCCACCCAGCGCTGCTTCGGCCGCTTGACAGAGGCCTGGCGTACCCAGTTCCCTGACGCCACTGAGATCCCTCGCTGGGGTGATCTGCTCAGGTCGGGTGTAGCTATCTTTGATCTTGATTTTGATGCTATCCTTGCTGCCATGTATGCTGTGTCTATTAGTGTTGAGGGTGACTGTTACGTGTGTGTTCCGCCTGACCCGGGCATTGAGGCTGCTGCTCTAGGTGCTAGTGAGTCTGCTGCTCCAGGTGCTAGTGAGTCTGCTCTCTCAGGTACCGCGTCGGCTCAGGTTTTGCACACCTTCACCCTCGACTCGGGTGCTTCCCGCTCCTTCTTTCGAGACCGCACCACACTCACGCCGCTCAGTCGGCCGGTTGCAGTCTCCCTGGCAGACCCCTCTGGGGGTCCTGTCCTTGCCCACTACTCCACTGTCCTACCGTGTCCGGCGGCCCCGTCAGGCACCCTGTCCGGTCTCTACCTCCCCTCGTTCTCTACGAACTTGGTGAGTGGTGCTGACCTTCAGGATGGAGGGGTTGACCAGTTCACTCCTGCGGGTCAGCGAGTGACACACTGCACGTGTGCTCGGACGGGCCGCCACTTGGCCACGTTTACCCGTCGGCCGGGGTCGAGCCTGTACACACTGACCACAGAGTCTCCTCCGGTTGCTGCGTCTGGTCAGGTAGCTGCGTCGAGTCAGGTGTTTGCTGCAGCGTCTCGGTCAGGTCCTGAGTCTGCCCCCTGCTCGTGTCGCCTCCTGTCCCACCAGACCCTCCTCTGGCACCACCGCCTTGGTCACCCCTCCTTGCCTCGTCTCCGAGGCATGGCCTCCCGTGTCCTTGTCTCTGGTCTCCCCCGGTCCCTCCCTCCCCTTCCCCCGGGGCCTGCCCCTACCTGCGTTCCCTGCGTTGAAGGGCGGCAGCGCGCCGCTCCTCACTCCTCCGAGTTTCCTCCGACAGAGGCTCCGCTGCGGACTCTCCACTTGGACGTGTGGGGCCCAGCCCGCGTCCGTGGACAGGGTCACGAGCGTTACTTCCTGCTGGTGGTTGACGACTTCTCGCGTTACACCTCAGTATTCCCCTTGCGCCGCAAGGATGAGGTCACTGAGGTGTTGATCGACTGGATCCGCGTTGCTCGTCTCCAGCTCAGAGAGCGTTTCAGCTCGGACTTTCCTGTTCTGCGTCTGCACTCCGACAGAGGTGGAGAGTTTTCCTCCGACCTTCTACGAGCCTTCTGTCGTGCGGAGGGCATCCGCCAGACGTTCACGCTTCCGGCCTCTCCACAGCAAAATGGGATTGCTGAGCGCCGCATTGGCATGGTCATGGACGTCGCTCGTACGTCCATGATCCATGCGGCTGCTCCCCATTTTCTGTGGCCGTTCGCGGTTCAGTACGCGGCGCATCAGATCAACCTCCACCCCCGTGTCTCCGTGCCGAAGACCACACCTGCTCTGCGGTGGACGGGGAAGGTTGGCGATGCGTCTGCGTTCCGTGTCTGGGGATCTCGAGCTTTCGTCCGCGACTTGTCTGCGGACAAGCTGTCCTCCCGAGCTGTTCCCTGCGTCTTCCTTGGCTTCCCCCCTGACGCGCCTGGTTGGCAGTTTTACCACCCCACCTCGCGCCGTGTTCTGTCCTCTCAGGACGTCACGTTTGACGAGTCGGTTCCTTACTACCGTCTCTTCCCCTACCGCACTGCCCCCCTCCCCCCCCCCGCCGCTCTTTCTCGCGCCAGGTCCTCCCCCGGTAGACCCCCTCCCCCCTCAGGGTCCTGCCCCCTCAGGTGTGTCCCAGGTAGACGCAGTCGAGCCTGTCGAGGTAGCTGTTGACTATGGTGCTGCTAGGGGTGCTGGGCTTGCGGGTGCCGGGTCTGGGGGTGCTGAGCCTGAGCGTGCGGAGCCTGGGGGTGCTGAGTTTGAGGGTGCTGAGCCTGGGGTTGCTGAGTCTGAGGGTGCGGAGCCTGAGGGTGCTGAGCCTACGCGTGTGGAGTCTGGAGGTGCTGCGCCTGGAGGTCCTTCGGGTGCTTCATCCCGGCGGGAGCCCCTCTCTCCACAGCAGCTGCGCGAGTGGTTTGCTCGCCGCTGGAGCCGTGCTGCTGGAGCCTGTGGTGCTGGGGGCGCTGGAGGTCCTGCTGCTGCTGGAGCTGCTGGGGGTTCTGGAGCCACTGGTCCCGGAGGTGCTCGTACTGGAGGTACTGGAGCTGCTGGGCCTGGTGGTGCTACTGGTGCTAAGGCTACTGACGGGGCTGGAGCTGGTGGTGCTACTGGAGTGGGTGCTACTGGAGGTACTGGAGCCGGAGCTGCTGCGTCTTCCGGTGGTCCTGCTGGAGCTGGAGCTGCTGGAGGTACTGGAGCTGGAGGTGCTGCTGACGCCGGTGCTCCTGTGGGTGCTGGAGTTGGTGCTACTGGAGCTGCTGGAGGTGCTGCTGGTGCTGGTGGTGCTGTTGGAGTTGGCGCTGAGACTGGAGGTGCTGGTGCTGTCCCTGCTGGTTCTGGAGGCGCTGCGCGGCCGCGGCCATACTTCGTTCCGCTCCTTGAGCAGGTTCTTGGTCTTCCACCTTCTTCTGGTCCTCTTCCCTCCTTAGAGTGTCCACCGCCTGTCCAGTCCGAGTCACAGTTACAGCTGGCCTCCCCTCTGCCTGTTCCTTCTCCCTACGCTGGTCCTACTGGAGGTCTTGCTGAGCGTCGTGAGCCTGAGTCGCGTCCTGCGTCGCCTGTTCGTGTTGCTCGCACTAGTCGTCGTGTTCCACGTCCGCGTCCTCCTGCAGTCCCGGGCACGCATCAGATGGCACTGCGTCCTTCCACTGCGCCGCAGCGTGTCCCTCTGCCGTCTCCTCCAGAGTCCTCTCTTCCTGCTCTTGCTGACCCGGAGTCTGACTCTCTTCGTGCTGCTAGTCCTATTGTCCTGCGTCTCCTGGCCGCTGTTGTCACTGACCCTTCCTTTCCGTCCACTGCTGCGTCTGCCTTAGTTGCTGAGCTTGTCGACTTCACTGCTCACTGTCGTCTAGACTACGCTACTAGTCTTGTTGCTGAGTCTGAGTCTGTCTGTCCTCCGTCCGTCGAGGGTGAGTGTGCTCTTAGCACGGACGTCCTTGAGGACAGGCAGGAGGAGTTCCGGTGTTTTGCTGCTGCTTTACCTCATCTCGTGTCCGTGCTGCTTGCCCCTGAGGGAGACCCAGATGCACCAGACATCCCGACCCCGCGCTCTTACGCAGAGGCGATAGAGGGTCCCTACTCCTCTCAGTGGCAGTCAGCCATGGACGCCGAGATGGCTTCCTGGAAGTCCACAGGCACCTACGTCGACGAGGTTCCCCCACCTGGGGCGAACATCGTCAGTGGCATGTGGATTTTCAGGGTGAAGCGGCCGCCTGGTTCTCCGCCTGTCTTCAAGGCGCGTTACGTGGCTCGAGGCTTCAGTCAGCGGCAGGGAGTTGACTACTTTTAGACCTTCTCCCCGACCCAGAAGATGACCACTCTTCGGGTTCTGCTGCACGTCGCTGCTCAGCGTGACTACGAGCTTCACTCTCTTGACTTTAGCACTGCTTTCCTACAGGGCAGCCTGCACGAGGAGATCTGGCTGCGCCGCCCACGTGGCTTCACTGGGTCGTTTCCTCCTGGTACCCAGTGGAGCCTCCGGTGGCCAGTCTACGGTCTCCGTCAGGCGCCCCGTGAGTGGCACGACACACTGAGGACTACGCTTGCGGCTCTTGGGTTTGCTCCTTCTACTGCTGACCCGTCGCTGTTTCTTCGCACCGACACTTTGCTGCCGCCGTTCTACGTCCTCGTGTACGTCGACGACCTGGTCTTTGCTACGGCTGACACTGCTGGACTCGCCCACGTGAAGTCCGAGCTGCAGAAGAGACACACGTGCACAGACCTGGATGAACTGCGCAGCTATCTTGGCTTGCAGATCACCCGGAACACAGCACGGCACACCATTACCCTGAGTCAGTCACACATGGTGCAGCAGGTCCTTCAGCGCTTCGACTTCACGTACTCCTCGCCTCAGGCCACTCCTCTGTCTACTCGCCACTCGCTCTCAGCTCTGCCTTCGGATGAGTCCGTAGAGCCGAGTGGCCCGTACCCAGAGCTTGTTGGCTGCCTCATGTACCTGATGACCTGCACTCGTCCTGACCTGGCATACCCTCTTAGCATCTTGGCACGCTATGTTGCTCCTGGGAGACACCGACCAGAGCACATGGCTGCCGCGAAGAGGGTGTTGCGCTACTTGTGCAGTACGTCGGGCATGGGGCTTGTGCTTGGAGGGCGGAGTCCAGTGGTCCTCACTGGTCACGCAGACGCGTCTTGGGTTGACGACCTGGCTACTCAGCGGTCGTCACAGGGTTACACCTTCAGCCTTGGTTCCGGTTCTGTTTCGTGGCGGTCTACCCGCTCGTCTTCTGTTCTCAGCTCCAGCTGTGAGGCTGAGATCTACGCAGGGGCCATGGCTGCACAGGAGTTACGCTGGCTCACCTACCTGCTGACTGACCTGGGAGAGCCGCCTCGTTCTCCTCCAGTTCTGTACGTAGACAACAAGGCCATGCTGGCCTTGTGTCGGGAGCACAGACTGGAGCACAGAACGAAGCACATTGCTCTTCGCTACTTCCTTGCTCGTGAGCTGCAGCAGCGTGGTCAGCTGCGCCTTGCTTACGTGGCCTCTCAGGCCAACACTGCTGATATCTTCACCAAGGCACTTCAGCCTTGTGATCATCAGCGCTTCTGTACTATGCTAGGTCTTGTGCCTACTTTGCCTCACTTGCTTACCTCTTGACTTTACTTGTACTGTGATCTATATATATACCTGCACTTGCTTGTTTACCTCTTATATATAATCCTGCATGTGAACTGGCCTTGTGGCCTTTGAACCTGTGCTCGGAATGTGTGGTGACTTTGTGATCCACCCTGAGCTTGCTTTGCTTTGCTTTGCTTGACTGGTCTTGTGACCCCTTGTTCTCCCCCACTTTGCCTATGGGGGTGTGTCAAACTTATATGCTATAGTCTGTTTAGGCTGTAGTGGGGTAGACACTATGGGGTACAGTTTCCTAGGGTTT
This sequence comes from Closterium sp. Naga37s-1, assembly GCA_947471745.1. Lineage (NCBI taxonomy): Eukaryota > Viridiplantae > Streptophyta > Zygnematophyceae > Desmidiales > Closteriaceae > Closterium > Closterium sp. Naga37s-1. Next base: position 1,663,803 of record CANJKZ010000737.1, read on the forward strand.
CATATTTGTACCCAGCTCATTTTCTAGTCAATCATTCATTCCTGTTTCTTCACAAGTCTACGGTCTCCGCTAGGCGCCTCGCGAGTGGCACGACACACTGAGGACTACACTTGCGGCTCTTGGGTTTGCTCCTGCTACTGCTGACCCATCGCTGTTTCTACGCACCGACACCTCGTTGCCGCCGTTCTACGTCCTCGTCTACGTCGACGACCTCGTCTTTGCCACTGCTGACACTGAGGCACTGACCCTTGTGAAGTCGGAGCTGCAGAAGAGACACACCTGCACTGACCTGGGTGAACTGCGCAGCTATCTTGGCTTGCAGATCACCCAGGACAGAGCTCGGCGCACCATTACCCTGACTCAGTCACACATGGTGCACCAGGTCCTTCCAGTTCTCCTCGCCACAGCCCACTCCTCTGTCTACCAGCCACTCGCTCTCAGCTCCACCTTCGGACGAGTCCGTAGAGCCGAGTGGTCCGTACCCAGAGCTTGTGGGTTGCCTCATGTACCTGATGACGTGCACTCGACCTGACCTCGCGTACCCTCTCAGCCTCTTGGCTCGCTACGTGGCTCCCGGTAGGTACCGAAAGGTCAACTGGGATGCTGCGAAGAGGGTACTGCGTTACTTGTGCAGTACGTCGGGCATGGGGCTCGTGCTTGGAGGACGGGGTCCAGTTGTCCTCACCGGTCACGCAGACGCTTCCTGGGTTGACGACTCAGCCTCGCAGCGGTCATCACAGGGTTACACCTTCAGCCTTGGCTCTGGCTCTGTTTCTTCGGTTCTCAGCTCCAGTTGTGAGGCTGAGATCTACGCAGGGGCCATGGCTGCACAGGAGCTACGCTGGCTCACCTACCTGCTGACTGACTTGGGAGAGCAGCCTCGTTCACCTCCAGTCCTGTACGTAGACAACAAGGCCATGATAGCCTTGTGTCAGGAGCACAGACTGGAGCACAGAACGAAGCACATCGCTTTGCGATACTTTCTTGCTCGAGAGTTGCAGCAGCGTGGCCAGCTTCGTCTTGCGTACGTGGCCACTAAGGCCAACACTGCTGATATATTCACCAAGGCACTTCCGCCTGGTGATCATCAGCGCTTCTCTACTGTGTTAGGCCTTGTGCCTACTTTGCCTCACTTGCTTACTAGTTGACTCTGCTTGTACTGTGATCTATATATATATGTATATATATATCTGCATGCTTGCACTTGCTAGGATGTGATCACTGTATTGTTTGTTCTCTTTATATCACCCTGCATGTGAACTGGCCCTTTGCTTGTGCTCGGACTGCGTGGTGACTTTGTGATCCACCCTGAGCTTGCTTTGCTTTTCTTGACTGGTCTTGTGACCACTTGTTCTCCTCCACTTTGCCTATGGGGGTGTGTCAGAACATTATAGCTTTTACATTTGTGTAGGCTATAGTGGGGTAGGCCATAAGGGGTACAATCCAATTAGGGTTAGTACTTGTACCCAACTCTTTCATAGTTCATTCATTCTTGTTCATTACTTTTAACAGTTCTTGGGGAACGAGGGGACGTGGAAGCCCGTCAGGAAACCCGAGGGAACTATTGGGCACGGGAGCATAGTAGTGTAGCGAGCAGTGACTGGTCCCGAAGTGGGATCAGCCAGTGCTACAAAGACCAGTGCTACAAAGACCAGTGCAGGAAGCGAAGTAAGAGTCGTGTGATCGCGGAAGAAACGGTGCGAAGCTCCGGAGTCCAGAGTGAAAGATAGCGAAGTATCCTCTGGAGCAGCTCCTAAACTAGTGTCCATACAAGTACCTATGCTAGCAACATGCACCTCAGAAACACTAGCACCTAAGCTAACAACACTCGAGTAAACAGAGTCAGAAGCACTAGAGTCAACAACAGCATACATAGCATGAGGAGTTCTTAAGAGATCAACCAACTGAGAAGCCGACATGCCCCACAGAGCGGGGCCATACGTCTGAACAAGGGGAAGCCAGTCAGGGGCAGGGTCGCCAACGCTGTAGGCCGCACGAAGTGTGTCAGTGAGCTAAGCAAAGCACTGACCCGGTGGGTGGGTGCGGCCACAAGGGAGGCCTTGGCGAGCACCTGTCTGAACGAGATAGGTGCAGGGAAGGTGGACGGCACCACGCGATGGTTGACACAGTCCTGACCCCTGCCTCGGAGTCTGCTGCTGCCGCTGCTGCTGCTGCGGCTGCTGCGAGAGGAGTGGCTACTACTGCTGCTGCTGCCGCTGAGTCAGGTACCAAGCCGCCTCTCCAGCACCTGCAGCTAGTGGACCAACAAGTGCCTGACCAACCCGAGCGTCACCTCCACCAGCTGCAGTAGGGGAGTCACTAGCCGCTGCACGACTGGCTCCTCCAACCTCTGTACTCCCATCACCACCGCTCGCCACGCCACCTCCGCCGCCTACGCCGCCTCCGCCGCCTCCGCCCGCACCCTGACCGCCCCTCCTGCCACTCCTACCCCTAGACCGCGAAGAATTCGTAACAGCGGCTGCGGTCACGTCATTAGCGGCAGTGGCGAGGGAGGCAGTAAATATGGGCAACTGAGGGACAGTGCACCAGTGAAACAGTGGAGGGGGCACAGCACCAGAGGCGGAGGCTACCGATCGGAGGTTGCTCTCGACATCCTTGAGGTTACACTCAAGGACCTCGATAGTGAGCTCGCTAGGGTGCTTCGAAAGAAGCGCGTCACGAACCGATGCAAGGCGGTCAGGGAAGCTAGTGGCGATGAAATAGATAGTAATCGCCATAGGCGGAGGGGGCAGTGCAAGCTGTGCGTTAGTGCAGGCAGCGCGGTAGTTAGAATCGAGCGAGCACAGGTGAGCGATCAAGTCAGCAGAGCGCTCAAACGAGGCGAGGTCAGGAAACAGGAACGGGAGGAACAGGCGACCAAGAGAGACTGTGTATCAAACATATGTGTATATTTGTTATAGTTTGGTAAGGCTTAGTGGGGTACTCACTGTGGGGTACAACCCCTTAGGTTTCTCCTTTGTATCTTCCCCCTTCGATAGTCGACACACAACTTTCCCGTAAGATTCTGACATGGTATCAGAGCTAGGGTCTTTGAGTACCGTTCGCTGCCCGTACGTCATTCGCACAGGAGATCGGACGGGTCAGACTTGTGGGACGCTTAGTCACACCCAGTCCCGCTGCTTCGCCCGTCTGAGTGACGCCTGGCGTACCGAGTTTGGCAACGAGGCTGAGCTCCCCGACTGGGTGGAGCTGCTTGGGCAGAGGGTAGATATATTTGCTCTTGACTATGCTGCTATTCTCACTGCTATGTATGCCTTGTCTGTTAGTACTGAGGGTGACTGCTACTTGTGTGTGCCGCCGGATCCTGGTATAACCCCTGGTATAGCCCCTGCAGCACTAGGTGCTTGTGAGTCTGCTCCCCTTGGTACTGCGCCTGCACAGGCTTTGCACACCTTTACACTTGACTCTGGTGCTTCCCGCTGTTTCTTTCGCGACAGTACCACAGTCACTCCCCTCCCTGCACCTGTTCCTGTCTCACTGGCTGACCCCTCTGGGGGCCCAGTGCTTGCACGGTCTTCCACTGTGCTTCCGTGTCCGGCGGTCCCGTCTGGTGAGCTGTCTGGTCTCCACCTCCCCTCGTTCTCTACGAACTTGGTGAGTAACGCTGTCCTCCAGGATGCGGGGGTTGACACCTTCATTCCTGGCCGGCAGCGTGTGGCAATTTGCACGTGCTCCCAGACTGGTCGCCACCTGGCCACGTTCGCTCGTGCGCCGGGGTCCAGTCTGTACACCCTCACCATGTTACGATAAGAATGAATTGATAGAAAATGTGAAGTACAACCCTAGATATAGCAAACCCTAATCATGCAAGTAAGTAGAAACGTAACACCTAGACTAACCTAAACAACACATATAAAATATATGTTGACACACCCCCATAGTCTAGGTGACGGAAGTCCTGTAGAAACAACAAGAGCAAGCAACGGTCACAAGACCAGTCTACAAGAACAAGACAAATCTCAGGGTGGAGCTCAAAGTCACCACACACTCCGAGAGCAAGCAAGGGGCCACAAGGCCAGTCCACATGCAGGTATATAGCAAATATAAAGAGATGCAAGAGTACAAGACATGCAGAACAAGGCATCTCTAAGCAAGCAAGTGAGGACGGGCAGGCACAAGGCCAAGCTGGGTGCAGAAACGCTGGTGGTCACAAGGCGGCAACGCCTTGGTGAAGATATCTGCCGTGTTTGCCTCAGAGACCACACGTCGAACGAGTGCCTGTCCACGCTGCTGCAACTCACGCAGAAGGAAGTAACGAAGCTGGATGTGCTTCGCCTTCCCAACCAGTCGGGGCTCCTCACACAACAGGACAGCAGACCTGTTGTCGGCGAACAAGACTGGGGGAGAGCGAGGCCGCTCACCAAGGTCGGTGAGAAGGAAAGACAGCCAGCGAAGCTCCTGAGCGGCCATGGCCGCAGCGTACACCTCTGCCTCACAGCTGGAACCGGCGACAGACGACGCCCGAGTCGACCGACACGAAACAGCACCTGCCCCGAGGCTAAAGGAGTACCCCTGTGTAGACCGACGCGTCTCCGCGTCGTCGGCCCACGACGAGTCCGAGTAACCTGTGAGTGTAACTGGCTGCTTCCCTCCAAGGACAAGTCCCATTCCTGATGTACTCGCCACATACTTCGCCACCCTCTTAGCAGCGTACCAGTGGGAAGGTCGGTGTCTCCCAGGCGCAACAAAGCGCGCAAGGACGCTAAGAGGGTAAGCTAGGTCTGGGCGAGTACAGGTCATCAGGTACATGAGACAACCCACCAGCTCAGGATATGGACCACTGGACTCAAATGACTCGTCCGAAGGTGGAGCCGTGAGCCCATGATCCACACCAAGAGGGGTGAGCTGTACCTTGGAGAACGGGAAGCGAAACCGCGTGAGGATCTGCTCGACCATATGCGACTGAGTCAGCGTAATGGTGCGAGCTGCCCTGTCCCTGGTGATCTGCAGGCCAAGGTAGTGCTGCAGCTCACCAAGGTCAGTGCAAGTGTGTCTCCTCTGCAGTTCCTCCTTCACGGAGGCCAGCGCGCGTCGGTCGGGAGTGGCGAACACTAGGTCGTCGACGTAGACCAGGACAAAGAACGGGGTCGAGCCACGGCGAACGAACAGTGACGGGTCAGCAGACGACGGAAAGAAGTCAAGAGCTGCAAGGGTCGAGCGAAGTGTGTCGTGCCACTCACGTGGGGCCTGACGCAGGCCGTAGACTGGTCGACGCAGCTGCCACTGGGTCCCAGGTGGGAAAGAGCCAGTGAAGCCAGGCGGGCGACGTAGCCAGATCTGCTCGTGCAGGCTCCCCTGAAGGAACGCGGTGGAAAAGTCCAAGGAGTGCAACTCGTAGTCGCGCTGGGCTGCAATATGCAGCAACACCCGAAGAGTACTCATCTTCGGGGTGGGAGCGAAGGTCTGGAAGAAGTCCACCCCCTCTCGCTGACTGAAGCCTCTCGCAACATAGCGTGCCTTGAACACAGGTGGTGATCCAGGCGGCCGCTTCACCTTGTAGAGCCATCGGCCACTGACGACATTCGTCCCAAGTGGTGGGACTGCGTCGACGTAAGTGCCTGTGGACCTATAAGATGCCATCTCTGCCTCCTCAGCTGCTATCCAGTACGAAGCCCAGGGTCCCGAGACCGCCTCGGCGTGAGTGCGAGGGATCGGGATGTCAAGGGCGTCTGGATCCCCCTCAGGGGCAAGCAGCATGGCGCAGAGATGAGGAACAGCGGCCGCAAGAAAACCAAGCTCGAACTGCCTGTCCTCTACGACCTCCAGGGGAAAGACAGGAGCACCCCCAGAGGACGGAGAACGTGCAGGGCCACTCACCAAGTGAGCGGCGTAGTCAAGGCGGTGGGAAGAGGCAAAGCCAGAGACAGTGGTAACAAGTGCTGAGACAGACGACAGAGGTGCAGTCGGGTGAGTGACCAACGCGGACAAAACACGGGAGACGACAGGACGGGAGGCACGGAGGTAGTCGGACAACGGGTCGTGAAGCACAGTGAGGGACGACTCAGGGGGCTGTGGAAGGACAGGAGGAGGTGGAACACGAGAGCGGAGAACAAGGTGAAACGGACCGTCTGCACGGTAACGGGACCGACGGGGCTGTGGAGACACAGCACGACTGAGGGGAGGACGACGAGTCCACTGGGAGGAGGAAAGGGACTCAACTGGTGGAACAGGAGGGGACGACAGGGGACCACGAACAAAGCGTGCAGGTGCTGGGTCGGGGAGGTCGCGTAGTCGCAGTCGCTGCTGCTCCGCCTCCTCTGGCGTCTGCTGCGACGGTACCGGCCCCTGCTGCTGCTCTTGTGGCTCCGCCTCTGCCCTCTCCTGCTGCGGCTGCAGCTGTACCCGCTGCTGCGACCGGGACTCCTGCGCTACCCTCTCCTGCTGCTGCCGTGACTCCTCCTCTACTCTCTCCTGCTGCGTCTGGAACTGCACCTGCTGCTGCGGGTGGGACTCCTGCTCTACCCTCTCCTGGTGCGGCCGTGACTGCTCCTCTACTCTCTCCTGCTGTGTCTGTAACTGCACCTGCTGCTGCGGGCGGGACTCCTGCTCTACCCTCTCCTGGTGCGGCCGTGACTCCTCCTCTACCCTCTCCTGCTGCGGCTGCAGCTGCACCCGCTGCTGCGACCGGGACTCCTGCGCTACCCTCTCGTGCTGCTGCTGTGACTCCTCCTCTACTCTCTCCTGCTGCTGCTGCTGCTGCTGCTGCTGCTGCTGCTGCTGCTGCTGCTGCTGTGCCCTCTCAAATCGCTCACGCTCCTCCCTCTCCAACCGGAGGAGACGCTGCTCACGGGTCAGGAAACGTACAGTGCGCGGTGTAGGCGCCACAGTGCCAGTGCCTCCAGCTCCAGCACCCCCAGAACAAGCACCTCCACCACCGACACCCCCGGGGCCTCCAGTACCTCCCGCGGGAACACCCCCAGGCTCCGCAGCAACCGACCGCAGAGAAGAAGGAGGAGGAAACTGCGGGACGGACGGGAAGCCAGGGGGTGAGGCAGGGCGAGGCCGCCGAGTCGAGGCTGCCGTGTCCTCCACAGGAGTGACCTCCACGCCCACAACCCCTGCACCCCCAGAGCCGACACCACCAGCTCCTGCAGCCCCAGTACCCTCACCCTCCGCAACTGCACCTCCCGCACCCCCAGACACGACAGGGACTGGACGCTGCGGGGGGGAAGACTGCGGAGTGACGTGCGACACACCTGACGGGGCAGGACGCGAAGGGGGGGGGGCTACCGGGGCGACTGGTGGGGGCTCAAGGGTGAGGAACAGCGGGGGGGAAAAGGCCTGAGTACCTCGGTGGGGGCGACTCCTGTAGTAACAGACAGACTCGTCGAACGTGGCGTCCTGCAAAGCGAAGAACTGGTAGGTGACCGGGTCGTAGAACACCCAGCCGGAGGCGTCCAAAGGGAAGCCAAGAAAGACGCAGGCACGAGTGCGCGGAGACAACTTGTTCGCGCCAGGGGCGCGAACGTGAGCCAGACAACCCCAGACGCGGAAGTCAGCTGCTACGCCCGGAGAACCTGTCCAAAGGGAGACCGGCGTCACCCTTGGCCGTGCGTCACTGGGCCACAGGTTCAGCTGGTGCGCGGCGTAGCGGACTGCCTGGGGCCACAAGAACTGGGGGGCACCGGCATGGCACATGGAGGTCCGGGCAACCTCCATGACCAGGCCGATGCGTCGCTCGGCTACCCCGTTCTGCTGCGGTGATGCTGGTAGCGTGTAAGACTGGATGATCCCCCGACCCTGACAGAACGTCTCCAGGCGAGTGTAAGAAAACTCACCACCACGGTCCGAGTGTAGGCGAAGCCCACACAGGCCCTGGGCGCCACCCCACGCTAGTAGCCACGGCTCGAGGACGGTAGGCACGTCGGCCTTCCGTCGCAAGGGGAAAACCGTGGTGTAGCGGGAGTAGTCGTCCACCACAATCAGGAAGTAGCGCTCCTGACGTGGGCCAAGGACCGGAGAGGGGCCCCAGACGTCCAAGTGCAGGGTCTCGAAGGGAGCCGTGGTGGGGGGGAACGAGGAGGAGTGAGGGGCAGCGCGCTGCCGACCCTCGACGCAAGGAGTGCACAGCGGCGCAGGCGAGCGGGGAAGCGGTGCAAGCGACCCTGGGAGACCTGAGACCAGACGGTAACGTGCCATCCTACTGAGACGCGGGAACGACGGGTGACCTAGACGGTGGTGCCAGAGGACCGACGGGTGGGTGAGGGACCAACAGTCACACGACACAGCAGCTACCTGACCTGACCTGACCTGACCCGACTCAGTGTGGTGGGACCCAGTGTGTAGTGAGTACAGACCAGATCCCGGCTCTCTGTGGAATGTGGCCAGGGGCGCCCCAGTGGCACCGACAGTGCAGGAGGCAACAGGCTCATCCAGTGGGAAAGTAGTGACTACGCCTAGGTCGTGAAGGTGACTGACACCCACCAAGTTCCTAGAGAACGAGGGGGTGTAGTAACCTGTAAGAAAACCTGAGGGAGCCGCCGGACACGGAAGAGTGGTGGTGCTGCTAGCAACTACACGTCCCACAGAGGGGTCAGCCAAGGCGACAGTGACTGGAGTGCGCAGTGGTGTGAGGTCGGTACAGTCGCGAAAGAAACAGCTGGACGCTCCAGAATCTAGGGTGAAGGAAAGCTGTGCAGTCTGTGGGGTCGCACCCGAACCAGCTACAAAGGCTAGTGCTAGACTAGTGGTAGCTGCAGCTTCTACACAAAGACCCTCAGAGGCGCCGGGACTGGAAACAACACACGCACCAAGACTGGAAACACAGGTCTCTACTCGTGCAGCCGGAAAGGGTCCTAGACCAGGCAGGTGAGACTCAACTGGTGCAGTAGTGCGGTGGCGAAGGCGCGAAGGCCAGTGCGGTGTAATAGCGTGAGGACCAAAACGCTCACGGTGGAGGTCGTCGAGTCGACGGTAGCAGCTGGACGCAGTGTGGTCAGGACTCCAGCAGGTAGTGCCAGCACCAGGGCCTGTCAGGGCCCGGTACCCGCAGGGGCCGACGTCTCGCCCACTGCTAGCTGAGCCACTGCTGGGGGCGCCACACTTTGGACCCGCAGGCCCCAACTGACGGGAGTGCTGCGGCTGGCCCTGCTGCTGTAGAACCCTAGTACATGCCATGTGAGCCTATGCTGCTACTGGTTCTGCTGAGGGCAGCCTAAGCTGCTGCTGGTGCGCTGGGGGCAGCCTGTGCTGCTTCTGGTTCTGCTGAGAGGCAGCCTAGGCTGCTACTGGTTCTCCAGGGGGCAGCCAATGCTGCTGCTAGTGCGCAGGCAGTTGCCTAAGCTGTTGCTGGTGCGCTGGGGGCAGCCTATGCTGCTGCTGGTTCGCTGGGGGCAGCCTATGCTGCTGCTGGTTCTGCTGGTTCTGCTGGTTCTGCTGGTTCTGCTGGTTCTGCTGGTTCTGCTGGTTCTGCTGGTTCTGCTGGTTCTGCTGGTTTTGCTGGTTCTGCTGGTTCTGCTGGTTCTGCTGGTTCTGCTGGTTCTGCTGGGGGCAGCCTACGTTGCTGCTGGTGCGCTGGGGGCAGCCTATGCTGCTGCTGGTGTAGCTGGCGGCAGTGTAATCGGCTGGGGCTACTGACGGCGGGTGTGGTAGGTCGTGGGGAGGCAGGTTTCAGGTGGGGAAGCTGTTAAGGCAGCGGGCTACGGGTGAGGCGGCGGTTCTGTGCAGTTCTGTGCGGTTATGTGCAGTACTGTGCGGTTCTGTGAGGTTCAATGCGGTGGAGAGGACTGGGTGGGGCAGCTGATTCCGGGTGAGGTGCCTGGAACGGGTGGGGCAGCAGGTTTCCAGGTGGGGCGGCGGTTGTCAGGTCTGGGGCGGTGGTTTTCAGGTGGGGAAGCTGTTAAGGCGGCGGTTCTGTGCGGTTCTGTGCAGTTATGTGCAGTTCTGTGCGGTTCAATGCGGTGGAGAGGACTGGGTGGGGCGGCTGATCCCGGGTGAGGTGCCTGGAACGGGTGGGGCAGCAGGTTTCCAGGTGGGGCGGCGGTTGTCAGGTCTGGGGCGGCGGTTTTCAGGTCTGGGGCGGCGGGTTTCCAAGTTCGGCGGCGGTTTTCAGGTCTGTAATGGCGGGTTTTCAGGTCTGGGGGGCGGTTAAGACGGTGGGCTGCACGTGCGCGCGGCCGCGACGTACTAGCGCGAAGCTGCGGGTGCGACTAAGGCTGCGCGCGCAGCTACGCGCGTTCGTCTGCTGCGCGCTAGAGGGCTGGGGGGAAACGCGCGGGGTAAAACGAGTGGGGCGCGGGGCAGAAAACGAGTGACGCACGGCAAAAACGGGTGGGGCGCAGGGCAGAAACGGGTGACGCGCGATGTCGACGGGGGGGCGCGACCTACTCGGGCTCTACGGGGCAGGGCGCTTCGGGCTATGGGTCGCTACGAGGCGCGCGGGTGGTGGGCCCATAGACTATCGAGAGAAATTTCGCCTAAGGGAAAAAATCGCCTAGGGGAAAAATCGCCTAAGGGAAACCTAGCTCTATACCATGTTACGATAAGAATGAATTGATAGAAAATGTGAAGTACAACCCTAGATATAGCAAACCCTAATCATGCAAGTAAGTAGAAACGTAACACCTAGACTAACCTAAACAACACATATAAAATATATGTTGACACACCACTGCGTCACGCTCCGCCCCTTTGTCTCCCCAGTTGCACGCGTCTGCTCTGGTAGCTACCCAGTGTGAGTGTCGCCGGCTGTCGCACGACACTCTCCTGTGGCACCACCGCCTTGGTCACCCCTCCCTGCCTCGCCTACGCAGCATGCACTCCCGCCTCCTGGTTTCTGGGCTTCCCAGGTCTCTGCCTGCCCTCCCTCCCTCGCTTGCGCCGCCCTGCATTCCCTGCGTTGAGGGGCGGCAGCGCGCCGCTCCTCACTCCTCCTCGTTCCCTCCCACAGAGGCTCCACTGCAGACTCTCCACCTGGACGTGTGGGGCCCAGCCCGCGTCCGTGGACAGGGCCACGAGCGGTACTTCCTGCTGGTTGTCGACGACTACACGCGCTACACCACGGTCTTCCCCTTGCAGCGCAAGGGGGATGTCCCTGATGTTTTGATCCCCTGGATCCGCGCTACTCGTCTCCAGCTCCGCGAGCGGTTCCAGTCGGACTTTCCTGTCCTACGTCTGCACTCTGTCAGAGGTGGTGAGTTCTCCTCAGACCTCTTGGCCGCCTTCTGTGCGGAGCACGGCATCCGCCAGACTTTCACGCTTCCGGCCTCTCCTTAGCAGAATGGGGTTGCTGAGCGCCGCATTGGCTTAGTCATGGAGGTCGCTCGTACCTCCATGATCCATGCGGCTGCCCCCCATTTTCTGTGGCCGTTTGCGGTCCGGTACGCCGCGCATCAGCTCAACCTTTGGCCCCGTGTCTCCTTGCCGGAGACCTCGCCCACACTGCTGTGGACGGGGAAGGTTGGCGACGCGTCGCGTTTCCGGGTCTGGGGTGCTCGTGCCTTTGTCCGCGATACCATTGCGGACAAGCTCTCCCCTCGCGCCATTCCTTGCGTCTTCCTTGGCTTTGTCCCTGACGCGCCTGGCTGGCAGTTTTACGACCCCGCCTCGCGCCGTGTCTTTGCGTCTCAGGACGTCACCTTTGACGAGTTCGTCCCCTTTTACCGCCTCTTCCCCTACCGCACTGCTCCTCCCCCCCCCCCGCCGCTCTTTCTCGCCCCAGGTCCTCCCCAGGTAGACCCCCTCCCCGCGCCAGGTCCTGCTCCTTCCGGTGTCTCTCAGGTAGACCCCCCCGCGCCTGCGCCTGTTGAGGTCACTGGTGACTCCGGTCCTGCTGCGAGTGGTGCTGTCCCTGGGGGTGCGGAGCTTGGGGTTGCTGAATCTGGGGGCGCTGAGCGTGAGGAGCCTGGGGGTGCTGCGTCTGGAGGTGCTGCGTCTGGGGGTGCTGAGCCTGCGTGTGCGGAGCCTGGGGGTGCTGAGTCTGGGGGTGAGTCGCCTGAGGGTTCTGCGACTGCTTTTCCGCGGTCTCCTTGGAGTAGCCGTCTTCGTCCGCGTGTGCCCCTCACCTCCCAGCAGCTGCACGACTGGTACGGTCGCCGTCAGCGTCGCGCTTCTGCACCTCAGGGCTCTACTGCTGGGGGTTCTTCTGCTGGTGTCGCTGGTCCCGGAGGTGCTCGTACTGAGGGTACTGGAGCTGCTGGGGCTGGCGGTGTTGTGACTGAGGGTACTGGCGCTGCAGAGGGTGCTGGAGCTGCTGGGGGTACTGGAGCTGCTGGAGGTGCTGGCGGTGCTGGAGCTGCTGAGGGTACTGGAGCTACTAGCGGTGCTGGAGCTGCTGAGGGTACTGGAGCTGCTGGAGGTGCTCGACCTGCTGAGGGTCCTGGAGCTACTGACGGTGCTGGAGCTGCTGGAGGTGCTGGAGCTGCTGGAGGTGCTGGAGCTGCTGGTGCTGGTGGCACTGCTCAGCAGCGCCTGTTCTTCGCTCCGCCGTCTCCGTCGTCTCAGCCACCACCTGACTCTGCACTTCGCCAGGTTCTCAGTCTCCCCTCGTCTACTGGTCTTCCGTTACAGCCTGGCTCACTGCTGCCTGCTCCTTCTCCGTACATAGAGCAGCCTAGGGGCCTTGCTGAGCGTCGTGAGCCTGCGTCGCGTCCTGTCTCCCTTGTCCGTTCTGGTCGTTCCGGTCGTCGTGTTCCTCGTCAGCGGCAGCCAGCTGTCTCCGGCTCTCACCTTGTAGTTCGTCGTCCTTCCTCTCCTCCGCTGCGTGTTCCTCTGCCGTCTCCCCCTACGTCCTCTCTGCCTGTCATTGCTGACCCTGCGTCTGACCAGGTTCGTGCTGAGCACTCTACTGTCACGCGTCTGCTTGCCACTGTTGTCACTGACCCGTCGTTTGAGTCTGCTGCTGCGTCTGCCTTAGTCGCTGAGCTTGTTGACTTTGCTGCTGCCTGTCGTCTCGACTACGCTGCCAGTCTTGTTGCTGAGTCTGAGTCTGGCTGTCCTCCGTCCGTCGGGGGTGAGTGTGCTCTTGGCACGGACGTCCTTGAGGATAGACAGGAGCACCTCGAGTGTCTTGCACCCGCTGCGCCTCATCTCGTATCCATGCTGCTTGCCCCTGAGGGAGACCCGGATGCACCAGACATCCCTACCCCGCGCTCTTACGCTGAGGCGATCGCGGGTGAGTAATCCTCTCAGTGGCAGACAGCCATGGACGCAGAGATGGCATCCTGGAAGTCCACAGGCACCTACGTCGACGAGGTTCCCCCTCCTGGGGCGAACATTGTCAGTGGCATGTGGATTTTCAGGGTGAAGCGGCCGCCAGGTTCTCCGCCTGTCTTCAAGGCTCGGTACGTGGCTCGAGGCTTCAGTCAGCGAGAGGGAGTTGACTTCTTCCAGACCTTCTCCCCCACCCCGAAGATGACCACTCTTCGGGTGCTGCTGCACGTTGCCGCTCAGCGTGACTACGAGCTTCACTCTCTTGACTTCAGCACAGCCTTCTTACAGGGCAGCCTGCACGAGGAGATTTGGCTGCGCCGCCCTCCTGGCTTCACTGGGTCGTTCCCTCCTGGTACCCAGTGGAGCCTCCGGCGGCCGGTCTACGGTCTCCGCCAGGCGCCACGTGAGTGGCACGACACACTGAGGACGACACTTGCGGCTCTTGGGTTTGCTCCGTCGACTGCTGACCCGTCGCTGTTTTTGCGCACCGACACTTCTCTGCCGCCGTTCTACGTTCTCGTGTACGTCGACGACTTGGTCTTTGCCACTGCTGACACTGAGGCTCTCGCCCTGGTGAAGTCGGAGCTGCAGAAGAGACACACGTGCACAGACCTGGGTGAACTGCGCAGCTACCTTGGCTTGCAGATCACCCGGGACAGAGCACGCCGCACCATCACACTGACTCAGTCACACATGGTGCAGCAGGTCCTTCAGCGCTTCGGTTTCACCTGGTCCTCAGCACAGGCCACTCCTCTGGCTACAGGTCACTCGCTCTCAGCTCCACCTTCGGACGAGTCCGTAGAGTCGAGTGGTCCTTACCCAGAGTTAGTGGGCTGCCTCATGTACCTGATGACTTGCACTCGTCCTGACCTTGCGTACCCTCTTGGCCTTCTGGCTCGCTACGTGGCTCCTGGTCGGCACCGAAAGGTGCACATGGATGCTGCCAAGAGGGTACTACGCTACTTGTGCAGTACATCGGGCATGGGGCTCGTGCTTGGAGGACGGGGTGACGTTGTCCTCACAGGTCACTCGGACGCCTCTTGGGTTGATGACCAGGCTACGCAGCGGTCGTCACAGGGTTACACCTTCAGCCTTGGTTCTGGTTCAGTTTCCTGGCGTTCTACACGTTCGTCTTCAGTTCTCGGCTCCAGCTGTGAGGCAGAGATCTACGCCACAGCCATGGCTACACAGGAGCTGCGCTGGCTCACCTACCTGCTGACCGACTTGGGAGAGAGGCCTCGTTCTCCTCCAGTTCTGTACGTCGACAACAAGGCCGCCATTGCCTTGTGTCAGGAGCACAGACTGGAGCACAGAACAAAGCACATCGCTCTCCGTTACTTTCTTGCTCGAGAGCTGCAGCAGCGTGGCCAGCTTCGTCTTACCTACGTGGCCACTCGGGCCAACACTGCTGATATATTCACCAAGGCGCTTCCGCCTGGTGATCATCAGCGTTTCTGCACTTTGTTAGGCCTTGTGCCCACTCTTCCTCACTTGCTGTAGGCCTTGTTTGTACCATGATTTATATGTATTCCTGCATGCTTGTTCTTGTAGGTAGATATCACTGGATTGTTGTTGTTACATATATATTTCTGCATGTGAACTGGCCTTGTGGCCTTCTTGCTTGTGCTCAGACTGCGTGGTGACGTTGTGATCCACCCTGAGCTTGCTTTGCACTTCCTGACTGGTCTTGTGACCCTCTGTTCTCCCCCACTTTGCCTATGGGGGTGTATCAAACATATGTGTATATTTGTTATAGTTTGGTTAGGCTTAGTGGGGTACTCACTGTGGGGTACAACCCCTTAGGTTTCTCCTTTGTATCTTCCCCCTTCGATAGTCGACACACAACTTTCCCGTAAGATTCTGACACAGTGGTGGGAGTAGCATAGCGGGCCTTGATCGCAGTCAGGAACTCACTAGCCGTGCGAACCTGAGTGAAGTGGGCCTCCTCAGACTCAGGGAGGAGGCTGCTGAGGGCGATGCAGGCCGCAGCATCACGCGACTTCTACGCTGTCAGGTCAGCACGCTGGTGGGCATAACGGTCTCTGTCTGCACTGCTTGGGTCAGTGCCTAAGGGTGCAGGGTCGTCGGGCTTAGGAATGTCGCCGGAAGCGTGCGCGCGCAGAGACTCATCTGCCTGAACCTGACTCTCCAAAAGACGGCGCGCACGCAGGAGCCAGACCGAGAACTCAAGCGGCCTACCCTCGGCGTCAAAGCGCAGGACCCTAGGGGTCGCCATAGTGGAAGCAAAGAGGTGGGAAGTGCTGCTGTCGAAACCCTAAACACTTAGAGCGGCTTAGTAGGGCGTGACTGGCAGAGTTGGAGGCCTAGGGCGCTACGGGACGCATGGTAGGGCGCGACACGGCGGGACTAGAAGGGCGCGGCGCTACGGGCAGGGGTAGCGCGACGTGACGGGACGAGCAGCGCGACGTGACGGGACGGGCAGCGCGACGCGACCGGACAAGATGGGCAGGCGCGACGCGGCGGGACGGGACGGGCAGCGCGACGCGGACGGACAGCGCGACGCGGCGGGACGGGACGGGACGGACGGCGCGACGCGGCATGACGGACAGGCGCGGCGCATGCGACGGGACGGGACGGACGCGACGCGACGGGACAGCAGGGGCAACGCGACGGGACAGCAGGGGCAACACGACGTGACGGGACAGCAGGGGCGACGCGACGGCAGGCGCAGCGAGCGCTAGGGCACGATAGAGACGAGCGCGATAGGCGCTAGGGGATAGTACGGGCCTAACGGACACTAGGGTGCGGAACAGGCTCGGGCGCTACGGACGTGAACGAGAGGAACGGGATCTCACAGGATCCTAACCTAGGTGATACCATGTCAAGAACGGAATGGTGATTTCACTCAGGTTGGTTGGGGTACATAAACCTATCCCTAACTGTTGCACCCCATATGGCAGAGATCACTAAGACTAAGATTTGATACAAATTGCTAGGCATTGGCATTGAGGTTGTCATTTTCATTGTCATTTGCAGATCGTTCTGTCCTACTTCTAGCTCGTGTCGGTTTAGAGAAAATCTTCGGACCTTGAGCCTTGTTCATTTCGAGGAACATCGCTCCGTTGATGTTGCCCCCTTGTCAAATTCGGCATGCTTTGCGGTTTATGTCGTTTCGTCGTAGTGGAAAGGGGTGAAAGTCAGCAACCGCATTCAAGCATTTTAAAACGTCCCGAGCCACGAAAAATGAACCACAAGAGTATGACACTCCCTCGGCTCCTCTCCACAGCTGCTAAAGAGGTTTCAGTCTTTCCATATTCACACCTTTCAGCTCTCAGAGCATCTCCTCTCGTCCTTACCATCTCCTAGCAGAAGACATATGAGTGCTGATTTTACGCCTAACATCCCTTTCTGCTCGATCACGAAAATCAAATAACCGAAGCACGCATTGGTTTCTGCTTTTCACGTGTACCATCTGCTGGGGGAGCTGGAAAAACTAACTTCACGTCCGTCATTCACGCCTCGCCGGATTTAGATTACTCAGAAGGTCATATTCTCAGGAAATGGGCAATCCAGGCACTGCTGCAGATGTCGAGAAACGCATTCGTGTCATGAGGATGATGATGAAGCTTCAAGATCTAAAGCGAAGAAGTAAG
Organism: Closterium sp. Naga37s-1; assembly: GCA_947471745.1. Classification (NCBI taxonomy): domain Eukaryota; kingdom Viridiplantae; phylum Streptophyta; class Zygnematophyceae; order Desmidiales; family Closteriaceae; genus Closterium; species Closterium sp. Naga37s-1. The sequence goes on from CANJKZ010000737.1 coordinate 1,680,587, forward strand.
TCACCATCTTCAGCGGCTTATTGTATCCATGTAGATGTTCATAACTTTCTTGTGCAGTGGATGGGCTAGAGCTTTCCTCGGCTGGTGGAGAATCGAACACTACGCGACGGACAATGAGCACAGTAAGGACCGCATTGACGCTCTTCTCTAAGCTTTCCTTCTCAGCATTTCTCTCAAACAACTGCATTGCAGGATTCGATTATTCGACGCTTCCGGTTGTTCATGCTAGCTTCCTGGGCTGTCGCGATTCTTCTTGCTGTTGGCTATGCTTTCATATGACTATGTACATACGTCAAGCGCGGACAAGGCAGGTGCTTTTCGGCTGTGGCGAACTCACCTATCATGCTAAATTTTAGACGTTTGCTTGCAGAAATGTTTATTGAAATATGAAAGCGGCGGTCAAGAAGGCATGGACGGAAGTGGCAGGAACGATGTTGTTTTACCGTATGTGGCTGAGGGATCACCACACTCTACAAAAGATCGGAACATAACAAAGGAACTCTTTACTTGGTATCATAAACAATCTACACCTTGGGAGATCCAATTGGCTTGGCAGGAAGTTGCAGGACCTCCGCAATGGGCGGGTAATCATACAGCTTGGGAGGAAATCCAGCTGAGATTATCCTTGGCCCAACCAACCAGGCCGCTGCTGCACCGCCAAGCAGGCCCCCCAGGTGTCCTGAGTTATCAATGTTCCTCCAAAAAACACCCAGAACCATGTTAAACATGACTGTAGTGCCTAGGCCACGCAAATATGCTGACCCCCTCAGGCTCAGCTGCTTCTTGTGCCTCAGAAAGAACACCCCCAACGCCCCGACAAGCCCAAAAATCGCTCCAGATGCACCTACCGAGGGTGAAGGGTTGAGCACGAGGCTCAGCGCTGAGCTAGCCAGCGCTGATGCCGCGTAGATGCCAGCCATGCGTCGCCCCCCAAGCAGCGACTCGGCATCCGGGCCAATTGTATTCAGTGAAAGGGAATTTACTACAAGATGCTGAAGATCAGCATGGAGCAACGCGGATGAGAGTAGCCGGTAGTACTGGCCCTGGCGAATGAGCGAGTTGACTTTCGCGCCGAGCAAGAGAAGACGGTTGTTGGAGAGGATTTGGAGAAGAAAAGCGGCTGCGTTGACAGCGAGGAGAAGGTCAGTGACCTTGCGATGGGCCCTGGAACCACCAGGAGCCCAAGGCCAGATAGGCCCAGTGGAAGGGGGGCCCGAGAAAAGGTTACTTGGAAAACCGCTGTTACCACCGCCGTAAGATCCCCCGCGAAAGGCGTTGGTGGTAAAGGGAGAACGAGATTTGTGAGATGAGGAGGGTCCGAAAGGGGGGAGAAGGTGAAGTGAGGATTGTAGGCCGGGGAGGGTTGTGGAGAGGAGGTGGGGGAGGGCGAGTGGGAGGGAGCGGAGGAGAAGAGTGAGGGAGGCGGATAGTGATTGCGCGAACGGGTGAGGGGAGGCGGGAGAGGAGGCGGCTGAAGGGAGAGGGACGGATTGTGAGGTGCTGGAGCCACCATCGCTGGTGGCAGCTCTGCTGACAGGATCTGTACTAGCACCAGGTCTTGTGCTGCTGCTTCTGCTGCTGATCTCCTCTCCTAAACCAGAACCCCCTTCGACCTCTCCCCCAGTACCCTCAATAGACATTCTCAACTTATTCGCCCTTCTGTGCATCCGAATTCTGCTTCGTTGGGACGCAACTCGTTGATTGGCCAACGCGCGGTGCTGCAGTAACAGGACTGCGGGAAGCGGGCCATAGCAATTGACCACCCTGATTGACTGCGACGCTAGCCCTGAAGACGGTGTACATACGCGAAACGGGGAGGCTTGAAAGGACGATGAGGCTGGTCCGCCTGGGAACATCGTGAATGCTCTTGACTTATCCGACGGCGTGACGCTCTATTCTATCCCTGAAGTGCCTCAGAGATTCTGCTTCGACGCTGCTCGTCTCTCTGTTATTTCTTGCTCTACAAATTCGAGCTTCAACTAATGAACGAGCTTCTCGTGGTTATAAGTCCAATCCCTGAGGCGCGTATAAGCCTTGTCTGAAGAGAAGTGCATGCCGCGAGGAGCGGCCTTACTTCCCGGGCCTAGAAACAAGGCAAATACATGGGGAACTGATGTCACGTCATCCCAGACCAAAAGTCTTGCAGGTGGTGGAATCGCTAGGCCAAAACGGCGCTCGAGGCCTAACTGTGAGTAGGGCAAAACTAGGGTTTGTACGATTGTCATATATACTGTGGTGCAATGTGATGGAGGTTCAAAGTGATACTCCACTGGTTCGCTGACATCTGTGGTTAAGAACGCAACACGTGGCAGGTACACGAATTCGAGGGGAAAAAAAGGTGGGAGATTTGTTACCAACTGAGCCTCCCACAAAGGTGCACTTCGCAGCAAACCGCTCAGAGTTCGCACGTTCGCCGCAGTTGTGTTCATGGCTTCGAGGTGTTACTGGAAACTGGTGGTGGAATGTGGATTCGCCTGTGCGAGCATGACGAAATTATTCGATATAACCTAACTCCACCCAAGCAATTAGGTTTGCGATTGTCAACTATGGTGGCGAGCCGCAAAGTGCTCAGGGCGTATCAGTTCGGGTCATGAGCATGTTCGGGTCATCCGAGATTCTTGGACGACCAAGAATCATTGGTCCTATCATGACCCGAAGTGTACAGAAATGACCCGAAGTGGCCTTAAGACCCGAACTGAGATACGCCCTTTTAGTTCGCGTACACACCCTAGTCCATAGACACTAAGGTCATCATGTCTTTTGTAGCCTGCGACCACTGCAAAAGCTGGCGTAACCCACGCGCCGCTTGTCGCAGCCTGGATCTCCCCACCTTCCGTGCGGCCGAGCGCGTGCGAGCGTGTGCTTGCGTGATCCTCCGCACCGACCGCCGTATTTTCCGTGCTGGCGCCGTAGTATATGCCGTTTAGCCACTTGAAGGTTCAACGTCGGCCCTGCCTGGCACTTGGTGATGTTCTTTACCGCATCGGCGCATATCGAACGTTGAAAGTCTGAAACGTCACTCAAGAGAGCACTAAACGTTTTCAGTGCTCGTTTTACTGACGCGTCGCTTGCCAACGTGTCAAAGCGATCCGACACGTGTTGCCGACGCGATGTTGAACGTGCTGACGGGGCTGCTGCGAGGGCGATCCGTGCCGGCTAAGGGATTCAAGTATCTAACAGCGAAGCGCGGCCCGAAGAACTATTATAAGGGGACGGGGAGTCGCACTATGGGACGTCACACAAAGAAAGGTGAATACACGGGGGGTGATGCGAGAGGAGGCGTGGGCGCGGGTGGGGGGGGGGGGGGGGGAAGGGGGGTGAAGGTGGGGAAGGGGGGGAAATGGAAGGGGGAGGGGGAGGGGGGCTGGGAGAGGGGCAGGGGCTGGTGGCGGGCAGGGGGGAGGGAGGGTTGTGATGGGGAAAACGGAGGGAGGGGTTCGGGAGGGAATTGGAAGAGGGGTACTGTGAAGGAAGTGGGCAGGGAGGGGGGTTATGGGGAGGGTAAAATGCTGAGAAGCTGCTTCGACAGGAAGAACTAGCGCAAGGGGACAGGGAGTCTCATTATGGGCACGTGATACAAGTTGAGTTTTGAGACAGTTCTTGTGCAGCTTTTGAGATTCTCAAAAGTGGTAGTTTTTGAGACGTCTCGAACTTGCAAGGGGACATGGAGTCGCACTACTGTTTCATTACTCCCTGCAGGTGGTTACATTCTCATGGAAGAGAAGATGCCTACATACCTGCTTACCCGACTCTTTATCCCCTCCATTAATCTCAACCGTTCATCTGATACCTGCCAACCACTGTCTCTCATTTCTCCCTGCAGGTGGTTACATTCTCATGTAAGAGAATATGCCCACCTTATGCCATCTCAACCTTTCACCCCGACCGTTCAGCTCAACCTTTGATCTCAACCGTTCATCTGATACCTGCCAACTCTGTCTCTCACTCCCCCCTGCAGGTGGTTACATTCTCATGGAAGAGAAGATGCCTACATACCTGCTTACCCAACTCTTTATCCCCTCCATTAATCTCAACCGTTCATCTGATACCTGCCTGCCAACTACTGTCCCTCATTACTCCCTCCCTGCAGGTGGTTACATTCTCATGGAAGAGAAGATGCCAACCTACCTGGTTCCAGACCTCAGTAACTTTCAGGTATTTCCTGCCTTCCACGTAACTGCTGATGCCAAGCCTCTCTAACTGCCATGTAACGCCCAATCACCTCTGCGTGGTTCCTTCCCAGGGCGCCTGTGATGAGTCTGGTTTTGAGTCGTGGTGAATCAGACTCAGACATTGTGACTCAAAAACAGACTCAGAACGCCCAATCACCTCTGCATGGTTCCTTCCCTTGGCGCCTCTTTGGTGGATTCCTACCCAAGCGCCCGACTCACACATTGCCAGGTTCTTTGAGGTCGCACTCTCCACACTCTACGCCCTCCTTTGCCTGTGAAACTTTACTTGCCTCCACCCTCCCCTTTTCCCCCCTCCTCCTACCCTCCCCCCCCTTCAGGCTTTCCCTTGTTTCACCTGTTTCTCTCCCAACAGCTCAAGCCCTAAGTCTCCCACACTGCACCCAAGAAGCCACCAGCCGCAGCTATTGGGGCTGCAGCATCCACAACATGTGCTGGGAATTTCACCACCTTTCTTCCCTATCTTCCCTTCCCCTCTTATTCCGCCTGTTCCCTCTCCCGACAGCTCGAGCCCTATGTCTCCCACACCGCGCCTAAGAAGCCACCAGCGACTGTACTGAGGCTGATGCACCCACAGCAAGAGCTGGAATCCTCACCGTCTCCCTCCCCTCTCTCTGCGCTGGCCATTCTCTTCCCTTCCCCTCCCACCTGCTCCCCGAAATCCTCACCATCTCCCTCCCCTCTCTCTGCGCTGCCCATTTTCTTCTCTCTTTTCCCTTCCTCTCTGTTCCATCTCTTTCCCTCCCATCAGCTCAAGCCCTATGTCTCCCACACTGCCCCTAAAAAGCCACCAACAGCTGCTACCAGGGCTGCAACACCCACAGCAAATGCTGAATCCTCACCATCTCCCTCCCCTCTCTCCACGCTGCCCATTTTCTTCTCTCTTTTCCGTTCCTCTCTGTTCCATCTCTTTCCCTCCCATCAGCTCAAGCCCTATGTCTCCCACACTGCGCCTAAGAAACCACCAACAGCTGCTACTGGGGCTGAAGCATCTGTAGCAAATGCTGGAGCAAGATGAGTAGGCATGTTAAGATGCTTGGTAAGTAACAGTTGTTACGGCATTGGGGTTTAAGCATCCATAGCAACTGCTGGATTGGGATGACAGCAGACTTGGGTGGTTTGTGGTACTAGGTGAGCTTAGCTGGAATAACGAATTGAATAGTAGGATATCAGAAGAATGCCACCTGATAGCCTTGATGGAACGTGTATCTTGGAGCATGTTGGACATGAACTGTATGATGATTTGCTGCACAGCTGTACGCATTGATAAAAATGTTACATAGGTACGTGTTACATGCGCAACTGCAACATGTGTGTTAGATATCGGAGGTTATGTGAGACTAGTAGCAGTACCGTATCTTATTTGGAAAGCCTCACTGTCGGAAACATCCTGTCTTGCCCCCATCACATCAGCAGGCTTGAACCGAACGCATTGTTACACAATGTATGATAATTGCACTGCACAGCTCTGTTACACTGGTCACTGGTGTTACATGCGCAGCACCCTATTGGAGGTCAGGTCAAACAGCTTGGCAGCATCTTCATCTGAAAGCTTCACTGTGGGAAACATCCTACCTTGCCCCCATCCGTTATTCATCACCCTTGAAGCAGCCTTCTTGGCCGGATCGCCCACCACCCGCGTCCCCTCCCCTAATCCCAGCACCTCCCTTTCAGGTAACCCCAATGCTTTCCTTGCTTTCCTCCTCTCCCTCTCCTCCTGCTGCTCCTGTCGAAGCCATGCTTCGATCATTCTCTGCAACACAGGGGGTAGTGGGCAATGGGGAAGGCAGAGAGAAGGGAACAGGTGAGAAAGGCTCTCTTCACTCTCCTCATCACCCTTGAAGCAGCCTTCTTGGCCGGATCGTCCATCACCCGCGTCACCTCCCCTCCTCCCAGCTCCTCCCTTTCAGGTAGCTCCAAGGCTTTCCTTGCTTTTCTCTTTTCCTTCTCCTCCTGCTGCTCCTGTCGAAGCCACGCCTCTGTCATTCACTGAAACAGGGGGAGAATCTGGGAAGGGGAGGAGGGAGGGAAGGGTGAGAGGGTGGAGGATGGGAAAGAGTCAATAGGAAAGGTAGTATTTATGTCAACTCCTGCTTAACCCAAACTAACCCAGACTAACCCAAACTAACCCAAACCCCCACTCCTCTTGTGCTATTACCACTCAACCTCTTCCCATACACCTGGCCTTAAACGACTGAGGAACTTTCTCACATCCTCTGGCCCTCATGACTATCTTGACTTTCCTCATTTCCAGGAACTTGTCCACTTCCTCAGATTTCTGAGTTTCCAGGGTGTTCAGACTTCATTCCCTCATTACTTTCTTGACTTATCAGACTGGCTCACCATAAGAGTGGTGGAGGCCAGCTCTGGGAATTCTGTCAGCTGCTTCGTGAACTGCAGCCTCCCTTTCGCCACGTATGCCTGAAAAAGGGGAGAGGGGGGAACAGAGTTGCAGCGGAGTGCAGAGGGGTGCAGAGGAATACAGAGGTTGGAGATCGCCCATGAGAAGGCTGAAGGCCAGCTCTGGGAACTCTATCAGCTGCTTCGTGAATTGCAGCCTGCCTTGGCCACGTATGCCTGAGAGGAGAAGAAGGGATGCAAAGGGGTGCAGAGGCATGAAGAGGGATGCCAAGGGATATTAAGCTTAACAATGCACCATGAGAGTGGTGGAGGCCAGCTCTGGGAACTCTGTCAGCTGTCTGGTGAATATCAGCCTGCTGTTTCCCATGTATGCCTGAAGCGTGGGTAGGGGTGCAGAGAGGTGCGTGGGGTTGCAGAGGAGTGAAGAGAGATGCAGAGGAATACAGAGCCTAGTAATTCCCCAACACAGAGTGTATGCATACAATTTGTGCAGGCCACAAAACAGTAGGAGTAACACATAAGGAGTAACACATAAGGAGTAACACATAAGTTAAGATCATGGCCATGAGTGTGAGATCATGTACTTACAAAGTGGTTCGGCCACGTCTTCAGCCCATGGAATATGTGTGAGATCATGGTATAACGATTGCAGCCCCCCTCTGCTCGCACTCCTCCCTTAAGACAATTCTACTGAGTGTACAGGAACAATGTGTGTGGCATACACGATTGTTGCTCCCCTCTGCTCACACTCCTCCCTTTGAAACAAGAACAATATGTACTGATGGGCCACAAGAGTTGGGTTGGGAGTGCTGCACGTACAACGTGAGTCGGCCATGTCTGCAGACTGTCAAATATGTGAGTGGCATACACGATCGTTGCTCCTCTCTGCTCACACTCCTCCCTTAGAAACAGTCCTACTGAGTGCACAAGAACAATATGTACTGATGGGCCACAAGAGTTAGGTTGGGAGTGCTGCACGTACAATGTGGTTGGGCCATGTCTGCAGCCCGTCGAATATGTGAGTGGCATACACGATAGTTGCTCCCCTCTGCTCGCACTCCTCCCTCAGAAAAGTCATCAGGTCAGCTCGGCCCAACACGTCCAGATCCACTGTAATCTCGTCCAAGAGAAGGACCTGAATGGTGGGACGGGGGAGAGGCGGGAAGACGGGGTAAGGGGAGCAGACGAATGGATCAGCTCGGCCCAACACGTCCAGATCCACTGTATCTGGTCCAACAGAAGAACATGCATGCACAGTGGGATAGTGGGGTGGAAATAGAGATGTTGAGTGGTGCAAAGTAGCCCGGCCCAACACGTCCAGATCCACTGTATCTGGTTCAGCAGGAGAACATGCATGCTTGGCAGGGGAACGTCCCAAGATGGCGAGGGGAAGTGGAGGTTCGGAAAGCGGGGAAAGAAAGGAGCAGGCCAACGCATTCGCTCAACCCAGCAAGTCCAAAACCACCGTGTTTCCTGCCCGTCCGACGATTCATGCATTTTCCACCCCAGGTAAATATCCCGAAACCTCATTGACCAATCCTTCCTCTCAACTTAAACTACCGCACACACCTCCGACCTACACTCTCATCAGCCGGTCATTGTCTCAGATTGAATTACCCAATTCCCTCACACACCTACGCCTGCACTCACCTTGAACGGCTTCAGCAACCCCATGGGGATCTGCACGCGCCTCCTCTGTCCATCCAACACTTTATGCGTCCGCCACTCCAGGTCGATGTCCAACACCTTGATCAGCCGGTCCCTCCTCTCAGCAAGAACTATCCGACACACCCCCACTCACCTTGGACAGCTTCAGCAACCCCATGGCGATTTGCACGCGCCTCCTCTGCCCGTCCGACACTTAGTGCATCCGCCACTCCAGGTTGATGTCCAACACCTTGATCAACCGGTCCCTCCCCTTAGTCTCAGTTTTCTGGGTGAGAGGAGGACGTGTCAGATCCCTCCTCTCAACATGAATTATCCGACACACCCCCACACACCTTGAACGGCTTCAACAGCCCCATGGCGATTTGCACGCGCCTCCTCTATCCGTCCGACACCTTATGCATCCGCCACTCCAGGTCGATATCAGCCTGTCCCTCCTCTCAGGTGTCGGTTTCAGTTGCGCACCTTTAAGGGTTTCAACAACCCCATGGCGATCTGAACGCGCCTCCTCTGACACGTTATGCATCCGCCACTCCAGGTCGATTATCCAACACCTTGATCAGCCTATCCCTCCTCTCTCAGGTGTCAGTTTCAGTGCTCCGTTGCACACCTTGAAGGGTTTTGAGACGTCTCAAAACTCCCTTGCATACCTTGAAGGGTTTCAACAGCCCCATAGCAATTTGCACGCGTCTCCTCTGCCCGTCTGACACCTTGTGCATCCGCCACTCCAGGTCGATATCCAACACCTTGATCAGCCGCTCCCTCCTCGCAGAGTCTGCAGCAGCACCAAAGAGCATCTTCCTGGCTGAAATGTCCATCTGTAGCAGCACGTCGAAGCCTGCGAATGCCACATCCCTGCGCCACTGCACGAACACATGAATAGTGGTGGGGAAGGAGGGAGCACAAGTGGGGTCAGCTGCAGCAGCGCCGAATAGCATCTTCCTGGCCGATATGTCCATCTGTAGCAGCACGTCGAAGCCTGCGAATGCCACATCCCTGCGCCACTGCAGGCAGAAACCAACGGTGGAAGGGAATGGAGCACAAGTGTCAGCTGTAGGCAGCAGCAGTAGCGGTACTATACTCTTTTTGGATGAAAGGGTGGAGGGAGGGCAGGTACTATACTCTTTTTGGATGAAAGGGTGGAGGGAGGGCAGGTACTATACTCTTTTTGGATGAAAGGGTGGAGGGAGGGCAGGTACTATACTCTTTTTGGATGAAAGGGTGGAGGGAGGGCAGGTACTGGCCTCGCTGCCAAGGTACGTGAAAGCATTAGATGCCTCCTGCCCAGTATCTTGGAAGGCAGAGCGAACTGACTTCTGAGTCGACGCAGAAGTCAACCCGCCAAGGTACGTGAGAGCGTCAGACGCCTCTAGCCCGGTGTCGTGGAAGGCAGAGCGAGCAACTGTTGAGTGGGCTTTCAGGTTAAGGGTGGAGGGAAGGCAGGGCTACTGACCTCGCCACCAAGGTATGTGAGAGCACCGGACGCCTCTAGTCCGGTATCGTGGAAGGCAGAGCGGCCCAGGACTCGAACCATTGACGGATCGACCATGTGCTTTCCTCCCAGGATCTTGAGAATGGTAGTTTTGCCTGAAGGGGCGGACGGGATGGGAAGAGGAGCAATGAGATGCATAGAGGAGACAAAAGAAATCTCTCAGGCGCGCGAACCATGTGCTTGCCGCCCAGGATCTTGAGAATGGTGGTTTGGCCTGAAGAGATGGACGGGATGGAATGAAGGGAGAGAGGGGGGGAATCAGCGAGCATGCACGAGAACCATGGAGGGATCGACCATGTGCTTGCCTCCCAGGATCTTGAGGATGAATGTTTCGCCTGAAAGGAAGTTGGAATGAGAGGGAAAGGGCATGTGATAAAGGGAGAGATGAGCCACACGAGAGGGAAAAAACATATGCATAGGTTCTTGGGTTGTAGAAAAGGAACCCATGAATGGTTTTACCATGTGCCTGTCGTTCCGGGTCTTGAATAGAACTTGTCTTGCCTGCTTGACAGGCGAAAGATGACGACGGTTTTTCAGTCGCAATTATTGGCTTGAATACCAGTCCCAAACCATGCATACCTGCGCCATTCGCGCCGACTATGAGGCAGCGGGCAGCGGGTGCAGCACGTGGGAGAACTTATATTTTGAAGAAACTTGTTCAATGGTGACTTGACATACCTGCGCCATTCGCGCCGACGAGAAGACAGCAATCGCTGTTATGCTGCGTGAGGGAGAAGCCAACACATGAGCTGACTCATAACGTGATAACTTCACACACCTGCGCCATTCGCGCCGATGAGGAGGCAGCGATCGCCGGGGTGCAGCGTGAGCGAGAAGAGTTAAAAACATGAGACACCCACACGATACTACCGTCACATACCTGCGCCATTCGCGCCGACGAGGAGGCAGCGATCGCCGGGGTGCAGCGTGAGCGAGAACCCGTCGATCAGCGGCTTGGCGCCGGGCGGCGGCTGGCCGTCGATTCCGGGATACGTGAACTGGAGGTTCGTGACCTCGATGTTCGGCGTCTGTTGCGCAGTTTCCGCGATTTCAGGGACGGACGGAGCCATGACGAGAACGCGACGCGATAGAATTGACGGTAAGTGGTTTGTACGCGGACTGGCGAGACGAGGAGTCGGGAATGACGAGGGACGAAGCGATCGCGAGAAGCGAAGCGATGAACGTGACGGTCTACGGTTAGCGAGGTGCAACGAAGTAAAGTGCAAGTACTAGCGAGAAGAGTATTGAGCAAGTCGGGACTCGGGATATATGCGGGAAGAGTGGTCAGCAGCAGACCGAACAGACGAAGTTATTGAAGCAAAAGCTCTTGAATACAAGCTGCGGAACGTACAAGCCCGTCGAATCGATATATACAACGGTGGAAATGAAGCAGGCAAGCTTTCTTACCGCTCTAATGGAAGAAAAGGACTAAGGAGTTCCCGATGCGTCCTGGCTCTGAAAAGGTGAGTGATTGAATCCCGAGGTCACAGTTCCCTCCCACTACACCAGTCTTGGGGGGAAGCAGTAGTGTACCTCGTGGCTGGCTGCTGGCTGTCCACGTCTTGTGCGAACATCTACAGTTTTCTGTGACTGCTGATTTCCTGCCCGACACAAAAGAACAGCTTTTCATGCAGCCGGAGCAGTCGGACAGGAGGTCTTGCGGGTAGAAAGTGAGTTTTGACTGCCCAAATTGAAGAGGCGACGCGTTGTGCGACGTCGCGCTTCGTTAAAGAGGCATGGACGACAGTCGACGACGACGATCATCACTGCCTGGGCTGGCAAGGCGACAGCCACGACACACCAAAGATTCCACGGCCGACAGGTCAACACGACATAGACGATTTTGCTGTCAGACGAAGTTACAAGCAGTAACACTTCGCGTAACAGCGGCTGGTAACGGAGAATGGCGAAACCCGGCCAAGCTGTCTGACAGCGCTTACGTGTCCTCCCGCCACAATGTTCCCGCACTTTCTGATGTCAGCGGAAGCCGAGCGCAAGGCTCGCTCATTCTGCTCCCCATGTCATCCCGTTCCTCTGGCGCGGACACGCAGCTCCGCAGAAACCATTCCCGCCTGTCATACAAGATTTTTCCTCCACATGTCAGCAGCCATTTCTTGATTTCTTGGGATTGTTGTTGTGGTCACACGCACATAGCTTCTTGATCCATTCATCCTTATTCCAAGTAGATAAGAATTTACATACTACCAGTCTAGCGAGCCCGTATTAGAGACCTGCTTTGCCATCTATTACTACGCCTAGATTCCCTGCATCCATGGATGTAAGTTCTGTTTCCAGTTACTTCACTACCACGTTTTGAGACGTCTCAAAGCTAGATTACTTCACTACCACGTTTTGAGACGTCTCAAAACTAGTTTACTTCACTACCACGTTTTGAGACGTCTCAAAACTAGATTACTTCACTACCACGTTGCAGTCAGATTCTTCCTCCAATGTATTCGTTGCTCGTTCGTTAGATTCCGAAATAATTTCGCAGTAAGCTTCTCTAGATTGTCACCATGCGACGTTACGGATTTTTCTGATGCAATTAGATTCGTCAGCGTCTGTGCAACCTCATCTACAGCTCCTACGTAGACGCTGGCTGCCACCTCAAATTATTCTCCAGAATTCCACGGTCTTCCATTACAAGTTACACAACATTCTTACGTTTTCCTTTATCGTCCATTTTTTTTTGTCGAATTGTTGCTTTATCAGGATCCAGAGCTCGAGGCTATTCGCCAGAGGCGAATGAGGGAAATAATGGCGGCCCAGGGCGCACAGGTGCGTGCTTGCGGACTTTGCACAGTCTGCACGGAAGCACATGCCATTTGCATGAGAAATTCGCATCACGGATGGAGCTGAAGTTAGAGAAAGCATGACTTGATTATGACAGAGCTCATTGCTCATGAAGAATTTGCTCATGAACGCATGCAAGTCACACGTGAATCAGCTTCAGGGAGGGACCTGAAGCTGAAGAAAGCATGACCTGATTGTCACAGAGCTGATTTTCAGAATTTGCACATGGTCGCATGTAGATTTGTTTCTGGGAGGAATTTGCTTCTGGGAGGAATTTGGAGCTAGAGAACCATTCCAACGCCCTTTTTGTGTGGAATGGTGTTGAGTCTAATCAGGCCGGGAGGGGAGCTGGAGCAGGGATGCCATCGGCCGGCGCTGGCCAGCAGGATGAGTCAAAGAAACAGTAAGTAGGACGACGGTATGAGTCACATGGGGCAGGGATGAGTTGAAGAAGGTAAGCAGTATCATATCATGGATTCATGTGCGCTTCGCCGCTTACATTTCTTTGGTTCTGACTGAAAGAAATCCTGCTCTTTGCGTGTGGCTGCTTGTCGTTCTTGTGGTTGCAGGGAAGCTGAGGAGAGGCGACAGATGATGCTGGCTCAGCTGATGGACTCGAGTGCGAGAGAGCGATGTGAGTTTGAGCGGTAAAATGTGACAGAAGCGAATTTGACAGATCTGAATGTAACATACCGCTGGATACGTGGCAGAGGAGATTGCTGACTCTGGCTCAGCTGATGGACTCGAGTGCCAGGGAAACAATGTGAGTCTGTTTAATGTACTGTGACAGATGCGAGAGTGACAGATGCGGGAGTGACAGAAGCAAAAGTGACGGACGAGACGAATACGTATCAGAGGAGATTGGGGCAGACAGTAAGGTGGCACATGGGGACGCTGTGAGATTGAAGAGGAAGCAAGACAATACAGGATGGGTTGAAGATGCGCGTACAGTAGGTTAGACCCATCCCCCCCCAATCCTCCCCCCCCCCCCCCCCCCCCCCCCCGTACCACATTCGCTCAATTACCCCCCAACCCTCCCCTCCCTGTGCCACATTGGCTTAATTACCCCCCATCCTCCCCTCCCCTTGCCGCATTGGCCCAATAACCCCCATCCCCCCCATTCTTCAACACCCACATCCATGCAGTGGCGCGCATTGCCCTTGTGAAGCGTGAGAAGGCGCGAGCAATATGGCAGTAGGGGTGTGAGATCCTCGCGTGAACACCCCCTCTGCCCCCTCCTCCCTCTGCCCCCCTGTTGCCCCCCCTCAATCCCACCCATGCAGTGGCGCGCCTTGGGCTGGTGAAGCCTGAGAAGGCACGGACCATCTTTCTTTCGGCCCCACCCCTACCCCCCCTCTCTACTCCATCGCACCCACCCATGCAGTGGCACCCATCGCCCTGGTGAAGCCTGAAAAGGCGCGGGCATTGGAGCCATAGGGTTGTGAACTCCCTCTGGTTAACCCCCTTCAGCCACCCTCTGCCTCCATCGCACCCACTCATGCATGCAGTGGCGCGCATTGCCCTAGTGAAGCCTGGAAAGGCGCGGGCAGTGGAGGATTTGATCATCAGAGGGGCTGTGAGGTCCGTGCTTGCATGAATATCCGCTCTGTCCCTTTTGGTCCCTTTTCCAACACCCCCATCCATGCAGTGGCGCGCATTGCCCTGGTGAAGGCCGAGAATGCGCGAGCAATACGGCAGTGGGGGTGTGAGATCCTCGCGTGAACACCCCCTCTCCTCCCCCTCTGCCCCCTTTCCGCCGCCCTCCCATGCAGTGGCGCGCATTGCCCTGGTGAAGCCTGAGAAGGCACGAGCATTATGGCTGCAGGGTTGTGACGTGTTCTCCCCCTTCTGCCCCCTCTCCCCCCCTCTGACCCGGTTCCCCCACCCGCTCGCACAGTGGCGCGCATTGCCCTGGTGAAGCCTGAGAAGGCGCGGGCAGTGGAGGATTTGATCATAAGAGGGGCGCAGACAGGGCAGCTGGCGGAGAGGGTGAGTGTGGGTGTGTCTGTAGTGCATGAATGTTATGGGTGAGTGTTACTGTAGGGAATGTTAGTAAGGGCATACAGCAGTGGATGATTTGATCATGAGAGGGGCGCAGACAGGCCAGCTGGCGGAGAGGGTGAGGTGTGACTGTAGTGGGTGTGTTTGTAGTGAATGTTTGGGCAGTGAAGCATTTGATTATATAAGGGGTTCTGACAGGGCAGCTGGCGGAGTGGTAAGCTGTGGTTGTGGTGGGTGTGGTGTGGTTCTAGTGGATGCTATTGTAATATAGGGGACACAGCGATTGGAGGGGGGTTGGCAGAGAGGGTGAGTGTGACTGTGTTGTGTCTGATGCTGAGTGTGCTTATTGTGAAGGATATGATGTTGGAGGGCAGATTGCTGGAAGATTTGTTTTTTTGGGGGGTGCAGACAGGGCAGTTGGTAGAGAGTATGAACTTGAGTGAAATGAAGCTGATTGAAGGTGGGTGATAGTACGGGCGTGGGATTGTACGATATGGGTTTATAGGATCACACAGAAGGCAACTTGCAGAGAGAATTGTGTGATTGTAGTGAAGGTTGGGTAGCAGGATTTAGGCATATGATAGCCGCTTTGGATCCGTTATCCACCATGCTATTACCTCTAATATTTCCAGCCCAATCTATTATATCCTACTCGTGTATGATACTCCAGGCCAATATGTCCAAAGCCTGGCATATCCCAACCTTGTCTTGTCCAAAGCCCCTGCATACCCTGTCTGAGATCTAACCTCTTAAAATGTATGCGTGCGCCAAGCACAAAACAAAATTGCCTTTATGCGTGCGTGTGTGCGTGTGTGCATGTGTGTGTATGTATGTGTATGTGTGCGTATGTGTGTGTATGTGTGTATGTGTGTGTGTGTGTGTGTGTGTGTGTGTGTGTGTGTGTGTGTGTGTGTGTGTGTGTGTGTGTGTGTGTGTGTGTGTGTGTGTGTGTGTGTGTGTGTGTGTGTGTGTGTGTGTGTGTGTGTGTGTGTGTGTGTGTGTGTGTGTGTGTGTGTGTGTGTGTGTGTGTGTTTGTGTGTGTGTGTGTGTGTGTGTGTGTGTGTGTGTGTGTGTGTGTGTGTGTGTGTGTGTGTGTGTGTGTGTGTGTGTGTGTGTGTGTGTGTGTGTGTGTGTGTGTGTGTGTGTGTGTGTGTGTGTGTGTGTGTGTGTGTGTGTGTGTGTGTGTGTGTGTGTGTGTGTGTGTGTGTGTGTGTGTGTGTGTGTGTGTGTGTGTGTGTGTGTGTGTGTGTGTGTGTGTGTGTGTGTGTGTGTGTGTGTGTGTGTGTGTGTGTGTGTGTGTGTGTGTGTGTGTGTGTGTGTGTGTGTGTGTGTGTGTGTGTGTGTGTGTGTGTGTGTGTGTGTGTGTGTGTGTGTGTGTGTGTGTGTGTGTGTGTGTGTGTGTGTGTGTGTGTGTGTGTGTGTGTGTGTGTGTGTGTGTGTGTGTGTGTGTGTGTGTGTGTGTGTGGTGTGTGTGTGTGTGTGTGTGTGTGTGTGTGTGTGTGTGTGTGTGTGTGTGTGTGTGTGTGTGTGTGTGTGTGTGTGTGTGTGTGTGTGTGTGTGTGTGTGTGTGTGTGTGTGTGTGTGTGTGTGTGTGTGTGTGTGTGTGTGTGTGTGTGTGTGTGTGTGTGTGTGTGTGTGTGTGTGTGTGTGTGTGTGTGTGTGACCATCAGGTGACGGAGTCTCGCCTCATTACTCTCTTGGAGCAGATCAACGAGCAAACACAGCAACGTACTAAAGTCACGGTCAGTGTTGCCTTTTCAACGATCGTTTCAAAACACAATTAACTGCTCCTCTTCTTTCCCTTTTCTTCATGTAAATAATGTATCCCCCTTTTGCCGTCACCATTGTGTGGGCCCCTTCACAGATACAAAGACGACGTTCTGCTCTGGATGACGATTAGGTAAAGAGGTGCAAATTGCCATTCGCAGTGTGGTAGCTTCATCATATGTAAGCTAGTTAATACCCAAATATGGATTGTAACAAGGTGGCTATGAGCGTAATGGAATAGAATCATGGTAATTAGTGCATCATAAGACATTTGTTCACATCATCACATTGGAATGGCTTTTAGTTTACTACAGATGCAAATTAAATGTGAGTGTACGGTAACATTATGCGGTCAATGGTGTTTCTTCCCCATTTTGCTGTCAATCTGGGGTCGTTATTCTTGACGACAACGATCACGACGGAGGGCACCACTGGCTTGACACAGGTCAGTAGTAGGACAAAACCACAGAAACTCTCCTGCTTGAGTTGTACAGTGCAGCACTGACGCATAATTTTCAAGCAGGACCCAACCAAACCCAATTCGATTGGTTGGGGATGAAGCCCAGAGTTCCAATTCCAAGTTCCAACCATACAGTGTAGATGCAGATGCTTGACAAGCATCAACACCTTGATTCGGGCTGGTTGGGGAGGTGGTTCCTGGGCAGTCATCCCACTGGGTTTTTGTGTTTCTCCTGCGAAAGTGGTGTGGTGTGTTTCTTCAAAGATTTGATGTGCATATGCGGTTGTTGTGGTTTCGTCAGCGGTGTGGCTTATTCAGTAGGTTCGAGGTATTTGGATGGATGCCTTGGAAATTCATGAAAAACTCGTGTGTACACCCCAGGAGGATGCCAGTACAGAAGTATTTTGTTTTTGAAATGTCGACCGACATTGACAAACGGCCACCTCCGACAACACTAACTGTCCAAACGAAATTGTCGTGCTGGCAGCCTGGTAGGGAGGGTGGGTGTGGGTAGGAAAGGAACCGCGTTTTCGCGATTGTCAACACACGAAAACTCTTCCATCCCACACCACGCCATCGTCTGCCCCATTGCAAGCTCAACGTCCCAAACATGGCTTCCCATTCTATTCACTTGACTTCACATCACATTCCTTTCCTCCTAACTGCCGGCCTTTTTATCGATTCAAGAGAAGTCTTTCAGCCTTGTCTGCTTGTTGAGTTTTGAGGCGCCTCAAACGTAGCTTTGCCCCGTTGTCTCCCATTGTTTCCCCCAACCCCGCCGGCCTCCGCAAACTCGTCATTCTCGTTGTCGTCGCCGAATTTGATTGCCCTCGTCCTTGTTTAGCCAATCGGCGCTCACGTGTTTCCGCCACTTGTTATTCGGTCCCGCAACCTGCTCTGCCGTTCCAAAGGATTTCTTTTGGCCCTCCAGCCAACATAACTATCGCTTCTAGGCCGAGCAATATGCATTCTCTTCTTGCAAACCCCACCGTCACCACCCTATCGCTCCCAGCAGCTTGTCCTCTTTCGTCTCCTCCAGACATTCCTCCGTGCCTTGCAGCTCAACTCGATCCTGTCGCCGCCGCCGCCGCCGCTGCCGCTGCTGACCCTTCGACGGAATCGAAAGGGCGACATCGTCGATCGTCCTCGCTAAAGATCCCGCCGCTTCTTCTCTTCAGCGACTCCAGCGACGACTGTCGCAGCTGTCGCTCCTGCGACGTCGCTGGCGACAACTGCGACGACTTGGACGACTGCCCACTTCCCGTCCCTTGTGGCGGCTGGGGTACCTCGACGTTCTCCGACGGCGGAGACTCGCGCAGATCCGATATCGACGGTGACGATTCGTCCAGCATCGCCAGCTCCGAAGAAAGCGGCGTTTCAACGAGCCACTACCGAAGCTACCCCTATCGGCCAGTTAGGGTTTCCCGAGAGTCTGAAACTCGGAGCGGGAAAGTACCTGGAAGATACGTTTATCCCGCCAATATGTTTGCCATAGCGGGCCAGTGGCGGGAAATCAACCCAGTGGATTCTGACGTCACCGGGACGATCAGTGACGGCGACGTCGCATACCCGCAACGGAAACCGGCAAATGACGGCGGAGTTGCCGGCGACGCGATTTCGTCGCAAAGGATGCCGAGAAGCGCCGGAAGGCGACTAGCCGACGATGACGAC
Organism: Closterium sp. Naga37s-1; assembly: GCA_947471745.1. Taxonomy (NCBI): domain Eukaryota; kingdom Viridiplantae; phylum Streptophyta; class Zygnematophyceae; order Desmidiales; family Closteriaceae; genus Closterium; species Closterium sp. Naga37s-1. The sequence goes on from CANJKZ010000737.1 coordinate 1,698,987, forward strand.
TACGACGACGACGTCGCTCGGCGACAGCGATCCGCGGACTACTGGAGCCACCTTCGTCGCCAGGAGAACGCCTTATCGACTCCTCTTAACTACCACACTTCTAGGCAAGAAACTGGTATCTCCGCGGCACGGGCGCCGTCTTTGGCGGGTGACGAGGCGAATGGACGGATTCAGAAACGGCGAGTATCGGGAGCATCACCAGTAGTTGCATCGTCGCACACTATCGCCGGATCCTCGTACGCTCTCGCCGGATCGTCGCACGTTCTCGCCGGATTGCATCCTTCCCGCGGTCTGACGGTTGAGATTCCAGATCCGCCTTCTCCTGTCGGTTCCGATTCGCCGCGTTCATCGGCGAAATCGCCGTCAAGTGCCCGTCAAGTGACAATCGTGACAATCTGCCCTCTGCCTACCGCGGCAAGGCCTAAAACAAGCAGCGGCCGTACCAGCAGCAATGGCAGCGACAGCAGCGGCAGCAAGACCAGCAGCAGCAGAGGGCCGAAATCCGTCGGAGCGAGACCTAAAATTCCCCCGCTTACGCTCGAGTCAGTGAACCAGGGTTTGGTTCCTATGACACCCACATTAGTCGCGAAGACGCCTACAACGGGGAAAACTGGCCGTTTCCTTCCCCATCCGAAAATGGCGGAAGTGCCGAGGCGTGCAGAACGGCCGGTATTTTCAGGACTGTTGGATTTCGAGACCGAACGAGGGAGGAGTGAAAATCGTGAAGGTACAGAAGTAACCAGAAGCACGGATTTTAACAAAGTTACTCGTACCCTCCAGCGTCGACACTCTTATAGAAGCGAGCCGGCGCTTAACGAGTTAGCGCCGGTTGACGACGAATTGGGTTTCAACGAAGCGGTGGCGCGGTTTTGCGACGATATCAAAAGTAGCAGAAGTAAAGAGTTGGCAGTGAATCGAGGTAGGAGAGTAAATATTTGCCAAGCACGAAGAGCGATCTGCAAGTGTGCGACAGTAGTAATCCTTGGTGAGCTAAAAACTGTGAAAGAAATGCTTCAAATCTGGTTGCTGCGGAGCAGAAGCCAGTGCATATGTAGTAGTGTCCTGAGTCCTGACGAGTTTGATGGCGGAAACCAATGTGTATGATTTTTTTTTTTTTTTTTTTTTTTTTTTGGAAAACGCAGCCTCAAGAACACCCCAGTAGAACAGCACATAAGGAACCCCAAAAGACACCCCAACGAGATACCCCCAACGAGACACCCCAACGAGACACCCCAACGAGACACCCCAACAATACGCCCCATCTAACCAAACCCCCCACCCCCCTCACCTAAACCCACCCTCTAAACCCGCATGTCCACCAAATAGGGCGCATCCGCCCACGGAGCATCCCATCCCATCTCCTCCTCAAAATCCTCCCGCTCCACCGAAACAGCCTCTGGGCCTCTCATCATCGACGCCGCGCGCAACAAGATCACACGCGCCTGAGCCCGCTGCGAAGCCACACCTACGGCCGCTTTAAGTGATCCAAGCAAGTAAGCCGAGAAACCTTTCCCCGTAGCTCTCGCCGCCCCTTTCGTCTTCGCTACCTCAATCTACGCGTCGCCCTGTTTCTTAAGCCACCGCCCAAAACTCCCCCCCAGGCAACCCCATGTCTCAGCAATGAGAGGTGTAAACTGCACTCCCCTATGTCGCTGCAGAAGCAATTTGTAGTCCGCCGCCTTCCGCTTTTCCCTCTCTCTAGCGGCAAAACCCACCTTGCGACCAATCTGTCCATGGTGCTGCGCGGACAACGAGATAGGGTCCACCACACTAACCTCCAGCGCATGCTCCTCCCCCTCCCTCAGTCTCCGCACCGCCACATCCACCCTCTTCCCTGGCAGCAACGTGTCGTCTTCCATGGTCACGACCCCACCCGCCCCTTTAGCTATCTTCGCCACCACAAACTTAACCGCGTCGTGAACACGAGAAGGTGCGTACTGGTACTTGCAGCGAAGGGCATGATGCGGGTCAGAGGGATCAGCAAACTCAAACCTACACGCGCACTTGCCGGCGACTATCAGCTGCTGTATGGGGAGGCCTAGGCGCATGGACGCACAGATGCTCCACTCGGCTGCGGTGAAGGTAGCCTCTTCGTGCGAAGGGACGGCGGAGACCCACGCCCCTGCCCCCGGGCCCTGAAGGGATGTCAAACGGGCCATGGTGGCGTCGTCGTGGGCCATACCCCGAAGAGTCTGCAGACTCTCAACCGCTAGGCGACGGTGTTGTGTGGGGAAAAGCAGCACAGGGGGGTCAGCGGTGCATAAGGCTAGGGGTGGCATCTCCTGCCTGACCGACTGTGGCAGCAGCTCCACTGCTCTCGCAAACCAAGGATCCAGCAAGGTCGTAGCCTCGGGCGTGCGGAAAAACTCCTCAAACATCCGTTCCTCCCCTGCCACCCCCATCCGAGCCACATCGCTCACTGCCTGGCACCAACCACATGCGTACGACAGAGGGCTAAGGTCAGCTGCAGATCGAATGCCAAACCCTCCAAGTCTGGCTGGAAGGTGCAGCTGTAGACGGGCCATCTGCGACCTTGCCGAATCATGATCCCAGGTGCTATCTGGAAACAGCTGCTCAAAACAATCCTCAAGCTTCGTGTCCCAGTCGCGGAAAGCCTCCATAACCTCAGGCCGTGGAGGCATCGTCCTTGTGAGGTAAATCGGGCGCGCTGACACTGCGATCGCCAGCAGATGGGACGCAATCTGTGGGTGGTCGAGCAAAGGAAGCCAAGGGACAGGTGCATGCAGCTGCATCAGCCGGCCTCGCAAGCTGGCCACCTCCCACTCCTCCTCCCCAATAGGAACCCCCACTACGGTGAGCCCCGTCCATGTTTGCTGCATGCCGGGCGGGACGGTCTCGTTCCTCTCCTCTCCCTCCTGGTCCACCCCTCGCTCCCAAAGCTTGCACTTATGCGGCTGCACCTCCAGACCAAGCCCGCCCAGTCGTTCCCGCAAGACCTCATAAGCTGCTAGCACCCGCTCCCTAGGCCCCAAGATGTACGTATCATCGGCGTAGCTGAGAAAGAGTAGGTCGGCGAATTCTTGTTTGGTGGGCTCCATAACCAGCTGCTGTGTGAACGCGAACAGAAACGGCCCCAATGGGTCCCCTTGCCTCGATCCTCGCTCTGAAGCCAAAGCTTCGACGAAGGGGCCCGCACGGAGGTAGAGGTCGCTAGGAGTGCCGTAGAAGACACGCAGAAATGGGATCAAACCCGCAAAAGGCGACTGTCGAAGTCCTTCAAACATTTCCCGCCGATGGAAGGAGTTGAAAGCATTCGCCACATCAATTTGAAGCGCGCACCATGACGGGTGAGTAGAGATGGCAGAACGAAAGGCATGTGCGATGACTTCCACTCCCGACCTGGATCCGACTCCTAGCTGGTTACACGGCGCAAAGTGCGACATCATCTTCGGCCGAAGCACGATGCATAGGGCCCGAGATAGTATGCGGGGGAGCACCTCGTCTATAGCCACCGGGCGAACGTCACCATTCGGCTTCGACAGGCCCACAAGGTTGGACGCAGTGAGCCAGGGTCGCACGCGCTCCGCTACCTCTCCCTTGGGTGGTGGGAAGGCAGCTGATTTCGAGGGCCCTTCATCCCAATTGGCCGCGAACAGCTCAGACTTCGGGGGTGTGGTAACAGGCTCGCTAGGCGCCCTGATGCAGTGGGTGACGTCGAGGTGAGCTTATGATGGTTTACTGTAACGAAAGCACCTATTCCTGTGAGATGATCCCTTCCCTGTGGGCACACGGGTCGAATTGCAGGTTGGGAATCAGCGGAGGCATGGGAATGTGGGGTGAGGGGAAGCTAAATAAAGGGGGAGGAGGGGTGAGGGGAAACTAAAGAATGTGGTGTGAGGGGAAGCTAAAGGTGGGGGGAGGGGAGGGGAAAGGGGTTGTGGACTGCAGTTGCTGTGCTGAAACAGTGTTACACAGCATGGCTGTGTCACGGAGTTTCTGAAGTGGAGCTAGCCAGTCTAAACGTTTCAGGGTTACTGGTTTAGTACTGGCATGTGGTGTGGGGATTGGGAAACATGGGGAGAAGGGTGTGTGTTGTATGTTATGTACCGGTAATAAAATTATATTACAATGTACCATGGCCCCATGGTCCATGAAAAACAATGGTGCTTAGGGCCGCTCATCCTGAAAACACATGCTGCTTGTGAAAATGGTCATGATACCGAATCATTAATCACCATAAAAAAGAAATTTAGGCCAAATCGATTGTAATAGGCTTCTTCGCAACCCAGAGAAAAATATCATCAATCACGCAGCCACACTGCCACGCGGGACTCGGGAGTAGAGTCGTGCTCACTCGCGCAAAATCAAAGACAAGCTTGTACAGTATAAGGGGCACCACCGACATTATTTTAGGGTGTCATTTGGCCTCTAGTCTGTGGTCACGGGCTTTCCAGCCCCGTACGGGTGGTAAAACGACGCTTCGTACCGACCCAGATGGGCTGGGTCATGTGCACAGCGAAATGGGGCACCTTGTCGTTACGTCTGGGGATCACCCGAACGAATCAAGGGGTCAGGCGAAAAACTAACCCTGCATGTCACAGGGTTAGTGATGTGAAGCCAGGGTTAGTGGCCAGTCTGCGCTCTGCCCTGAGTTAGACTCCTTTACATGTACGACAGCCTAACAGTAACGAAATTGCAGATCCTAAAACCGCAAATGCTAGTCGTACAGGAAGTATTCAACCAATCACTTCAAGCATCATCTAGGACATAGGGAAAAAGGGATGTCTGTGGTTGGGGTGGGGATGGGGGAAGAGAGATGCAGATTGCGATCGAGGGAGGCAAGCACTGGGAACGGAGAACACTGAAACTGACATGTAAGGAACCAGGGTGTCATATTTTCAGGCCCTATAACAGGCCCACGAGAAACCACCAGGAATTTCTCCGAAGCATGAAGGGTGAACCTCTCAAGAGTGAAATGTTGGGGGCAGAGATGACTGTTTGATGGGGCAACAAATCAACGCGTTTATGTACAGTACAGTTTACACTGTACTGTGTACAGTCGACGCGCAATTTGGGCTCCACCACTCCCTCCTCCACACACTTGGCTCCCCTCCCCTTCTCCCCTCTCCCCATGTATATACTGTATGTATTTGGGATGAAGTGCTACTTCTGGCAGCACTACTTTTTGTAGCTGTTACCGACAACTGATGCTGTTTCCCGCGATGGCGAAAAACCCCAATTCCCTGTTGCTCGCTCTCTCCATGATCATGCTCGTCTGCCTCTCGATGTTCTCGCCCGCATTCGCCGGCCGATTGCGCCTCGCTCGCACGCTACAAGCGCACCTCCATCAGCGACAGCTGCGGGGCCGCGAGCGAAAGCTGATCCACGTCGCCGACCGGCGCGACTCTCATCCTTCGCGCATCGCCGAAACGAAGACCATATTGGACAACAGGCGCAAACAGGGACTCGAGGACCCCATCCCCGCTCCCATCGCATACCACAATGGTCCCGTGATGAGCGGCCCGACGTTGAATATATACATAATCTACTATGGCGCATGGACACCGAAGAAATCCGGACAGCCTATAATCGAAAAATTTATTACGGCGCTGAGTCTGTCAGGCGCCGACTCGCAGGGTGTTGCCGGGGATCCGAAAGTAGCCTACTGGTGGGCGACCAACTCAAAATACTACTCGCAGGCAGATGACGGCAGCATTAACGGCACCGTCAGCCAGGAGGTATGTCATTGTTTTTCCAATATTTGTAGAAACTTTTCAATATTTGAAGCTGCTATGGGCATGTGTGAAATTGCAGCTAGTAAAGTTGTGCTTTCAGGGCCAGAGTGGCGCGTTTCCGCGCATCGAGCAAGCAAAGGCTCGGAGTGTTTCGAGGGTTGAAAACGACGGTTTCGCTAAAAAAGAAACTCAAAAGATAACAAAATTAACAAACAGCAATTGCGAACCACGACTCGTGCTGGTGTTGCGAGAAAAGAACTTTCTTTCTGGGAAATGCATAAATATTTGCCGCGGTTTATTATGATTTTTTTTCCTAAAGAAAACAGCTTGAACTCCCCCCCACCCCCCCTGCCTTTCCCAGGTGAGATTCGTGAAGGCAACCACAGACAAAGGGTCTGTGGGGAAGAAATGGAAGACCGCCACTGTCTTCAATGGTGTGTGCTTCCTAACACGGTGCTTTCCTTTCGTTAGTAGCACATGCCCCCGCTTGTTCTGCCTCCTAAATCTCACTAACCTTTCGTCCCCAATTCAAATGACACTCGAAGAGTTGTCACTGTACTAATTTGCGCTTGTATTTCTAACTGTGCACAGCTGTCAAAACCAAGATTGGCCCCAAGAAGCCGTTCCCTTACGACCCCTATGGCATATACCTGATTCTGCCCAGCAAGGACATCAAAATCGAAGGTTTCTGCGTGGATTACTGCGGGTGGCACTCTTTGAACTACATCAAATTGAACAACACGTTCAAACCTGTCGTATATGCCATCGTGGGTCATCATGCGCAATGCCCGGATAAATGCGCGGTGCATCATTATTCGCCCAACGGAAACCCCCCGATCGACGCGATGGTATCCTCGATCGCGCACGAGGTCGCAGAAGCTGCGTCGGATCCCGATACCACCACGGGCTGGTTCGACGTTGACGTTCAAGAAAACGCCGATAAGTGCGCCTACAAGTTCGGAGATCATTTAATCACTCAGGACGCGAAAGGTAATGATTTTAAGTATAACCTCGTGGGGCTTAACGGAACGAAGTATATGGTGCAGCAGAACTGGGACCTGGACACCGGCACGTGCGTCATGCAGACGATCCCCCGTAGTACTACTGGCGGTGATACCGGAGGTACAACCGGCGGAACTACCGGCGGTACAACCGGCGGAACTACCGGCGGTACTACCGGACCATAGGCGATGCAATGATGGGCTGCGATTCGGGAAGCCTTTGTGAAGGTGGCGACGAGAAGAAATGCGGAAACGCGAAGGGAACAAGCAGGAGGAGGTATAAGAAATGCGTGGAGTGGAGTTATCTAGGTCAAATGCTGGACCACCAAGCCCTAGCCCCTGCTTTGAAGCACAAGCTTCGCCAAAGAAAGAGTTGTTAGGGTGTCCGTGGTACGGTAGTGTACGACAAACGGCCCAATAAGCGCCTGAATTCATTGTGAGCTGTAGTTAGGAATAAGTGTTTACATTTGTTTGTGTTTCTAAATCATATTATGATATGTATTCATCTAGCATGTATCCAGCCAACTCTAACTAGGTTGCTCTCCTCTGAGGGAGGAGGGAGGAGGGAGGAGGGAGGAGGGAGGAGGGAGGAGGGAGGAGGGAGGAGGGAGGAGGGAGGAGGGAGGAGGGAGGAGGGAGGAGGGAGGAGGGAGTGAGTGGGAGAGGAGCAAGGGAGGGGAAGGGAGTTAGAGGTGACAGAGGATGGCTAGGAAGAGGAAGAGCAGGACGGAGTGATGAATTCTAAAAAAAACTCTACGGGACAGCATGGCATGGCGTACCTATGATAGCAGCAACGACTTTTCTGCGTGTGATCTCTCCAGCCTTTTGAGTTGGCTATATGCTCACCTGAGGTTTCGACAGCATGGCATGGCCTGGCGTGCCTATGATAGCAGCAGCGACTTTGCTGCGTGTTATTTCGCCAGCCAGGATAAAGCACACACCAAACACACCAAACACCCCGTACGCCAGAAAGCAGATGTTTCTGAGGGGAGAAAGATGAAGTATAGGGGTGATGTGTGGGCAGGAGGAGGGGGTGGAAGAAGCAATGACTTTGCTGCGTGTGATTTCGCCAGCCAGGATAGAGCAAACGCCAAACACACCATACGCCAGAAAGCAAATGTTTCTGAAGGGAAGAGGAAAGGAGAGGGAGAGGGAGGAAGGGGATGAGGTAGAGAGGCAGGGGAGATGAGGGAAGGACAGCCAGGATGGAACAGACGCCAAACACACCGTACGCTAGAAAGCAATTGTTTTTTGAGTCGACTCAAAAGAGGCGATTTTTGAGTCGACTCAAAAATCGCCAAACACACCGTACGCTAGAAAGCAATTGTTTCTGAAGGGAACAAAGAGGAAGAATAGGGGTGATGTGTGGGCAGGAGGAGGGAGTGGAAGACACAGCCCATCCCCTCGTTCCTCCCCATGTTGGTGTTACTTTTGAGAATTCTCAAAAGAAACACCAGCACACGCTAAACACACCACACACAGCTTTTCTGAGCGCACATGTGACACTCCCATCCCCTCGTTACTCCCCACTTCAGTGCTCACTCCCCTTCCCACTCCCCTCCCCACTCCCTCCCCGCTCCCCCTTCCCCAACCACTTCCTTCCCCACACCAATCGCCACACTCACGCAAAGAGGAAGAGCAGGAAGAAGCGGAGGTTGTTCTCTCCAACACAGTTGTTCTGAAAAGAAATGGGAGAGATGAGGGGGTTAGCAAGGGGGTGAGATGGTATCAAAAGGCAAGGGACAATGGCGGGTGCTCAGCAGGAAGAAGCGAAGGTTCTTCTCCCCCGCACAGGTGTTCTGCGAGAGTGAGTGGGGTTTGGGGTGGGGGTTGGGGGGAAAAAAGAGATCCAAATCTTGAATTCCGCCTGGCCTGAGAGACGACGAGGGATGCCCATCAGGAAGAAGCGAAGAGTAGAAAGGATGGTGAAGAGTCCAACAGACATACATCAGTTCCAGAAGATGAAGTGACATAGACTGTTCGCTTTTGCTAGGAACCAACTGTCCCACTCACCACCCAGCCAGCAGCACCATTTAAGCGCCAGACTGCAGGAGTCACCACTCAGCACTCAAGTGTACAAATCACCACCTAGCACAGCAGAATTACTCAGCACCCAACAGCATCACCCACCACCCAGCAGTATCACTCACCATCCATGCGCATTGTTTTGAGACGTCTCAAAACACTTCTTCAATTCCATGCGCATTAGTGGTCGAATCTGGAAATGCACCGCTTGCACACCCTGTAGTGCTTGGCTCGTGCTGGCCTGAGAGGGAAAGACGAGGGGAGAAGGAGAGGCAGTAAGTGAGAGGGTGGGGGGAACAAGCGAGAAGGAAGAAACGTTGGCTGGAACTGGTCAGAAGGAGACAGATGAGGGATGAAGAAGAAGGGAGAAGGCAGTTGGAGATGGGAAGAAAAGCGCATGTCCAGAATGGGAACATTATTTTCTTCCCATCTCCAACTCCCAAGCCTAACGCGAACGTCGATCAAGAAGCAGCGTCTTTTTTCAGAGTAGTAAAAGAAAACCCTTTTCCAGCTCAGAAAGAACGTTACTGCCTTGTCGCCATTGTGATTGATTGGTCATGCCAAGCTTGCTTGCAGCGATCTACTCATTCCTTCATTAGGCGAAAGGGCGTTACTCGCTCGTTTTTGTAATTTTCTCATAGTCTGAGACTCAGACAGGCTAGAGCAACTACCAACGATTGAATAATGGGCCAGTTACCTTCCAAATACCTGGGTATTTTGCAGGAGGAGCAGATGCGTTTGGTGTAGATAACTTTTGAGTCGACTCAAAAGTCAACAGGCTAAACTAGCACTCATTAGTGGGCCAGTTACTTTTCAAATACATGGGTATCTTGCAGGAGGAGCAGACTCGTCTGGTGTAGATGACTCCATCGTATGGGTACACTGCCTGGGTCTGCTGCACTGTAACGGGTATGACTGTACCGGGGTCGGATATACTCGCTATAAGAAAGGTTGTGTGAACTGCAATGAGGGATGCAGGCGCCGTGTACCTGCGAAGGTGGAGAGGGGGAAAACGAGGGAGCGCGGAGGTGGAGTGGAGAGGGGAGGGGATTGATGAAGAGGAGAGCAGCGGAGGGGTTTGAGAACAGCGGGTTGTGGGAGCTGCAACGAGGGATGCAGCAGGTGCAGGTGCAGCATGAACATCAGAGATGGGGAGGTGGGTGGGGAGGGAGGGTTGCAGGTGGAAGGTGGTGTGAGAAGGGATGCACGATGCAATTGCCATGTACCGGGATTTCGGGTTTAGGGTGGGAGGAGGTGGGACGAGGTGGGAGGAGGTGGGTGGCAAGAGGCTAGGGGAGGGAAGCACGATGCAGGAGGCGTGTACCTGTGTACGGCGGAGAGGTACAGTCCGGCCAGGGATGAAACCCATGCAGTAGACGTGAAAGGCGTAGTGTATGAGACGTTAAAGCCCATGAGAAGGGGGGAGAGAAGAGAAGAGAGAGGAATACCTGTGGATGGAAGAGAGGTACAGTCCGGGGATGAAACCCATGCAGTAGACGTGAAAGGCATAGCATAGTGTCTGAGACGTTAAAGCCCATGAGAGGGGGGGAGAGGAGAGGAGAGAGAGGAGTACCTGTGGATGGCGGAGAGGAGAGAAGAGAGGGGGGTGGAGTACCTGTGGATGGCGGAGAGGAGAGAAGAGAGGGGGACGGAGTACCTGTGGATGGCGGAGAGGAGAGAAGAGAGGGGGGCGGAGTACCTGTGGATGGCGGAGAGGTACAGTCTGGGAATGAAACCCATACGGTAGATGTGGCAGCCGTGGGAGCGAGAGAGAGGGAGATTCTAGCAAAATACAGACCTGGAAAAGAGGGTTTCGCTACTCGCAGCAGAATTGGAAGATGACGTCTTACATATGCAGGATTGTTATGCATTGGCACGCTTTCTCCAATTTAATGTTTAACAACAGGTGATCGTACACGAAGGAAAGTAATCTACAATGGAACTTCGAAGATCCCTGGTGTGATCCAGTAATGAGGAGCTTATAACGGTGCCATCGAACGAGGTCGATTCCCCAAACAGAAGGACGAATAGAAGAAAACCCAGCAAAGCCACGTAAGCGAACAGCAGTAGCATTGTCGAATCCATGCCGCCAGCTGGGGTTTCGTGAAGCAAATCAGCGTGTCTAGAGTCGAATCATTCGCAATCAGTCAAGGAGATTAGGCCGGGCAGGCAGTCAATATCGATGTCCTAACACTAACTGCGAGTATGAAACTTCTGAAATTCGTTCTACAGACAGAAGGAGAGCCGTGTTCAGTGATCATACACAAATTTGTTGCAAACCGATGGAAAAGTGATCTGAGTTAGGAGGCTGGAAAACAGGGTTGTCGCTAGCAGAAATTTTTGGTATGTTTGTCCTATATTTGGAGGCTATTTTTTTATTTAATCTGATGATTCAGAAATTAGCACTTAGTGAAATCTGTTCTTTCAGAAATGCTTTTCCTCTGTATCTGATCCATCAGATACGTTTTCCATGTTCCTCTGATTCATCAGGAACACTTTCCGGTTTCGTCTGTTACCGGATCTTTCTACCCTTGGGCGTGATTCACGCGTGAACAAGGCGTGGTGTGGGTGTTTCCCCTTGAATACCGGAATGTATGCATCATACATTTCGCGGCCCGTGCTCCCACGTGTATCTTTTGCCACCACATCAACAAAATGCTGCTGCAACAGGCAAACAGTTAGGTTCTATGCTAACCTCACGTGATGTCTGCGTCACGACTTGCCCACGCAGGACCGTTTCTGTCGTACGTGGCCTGTCACAAGTGAGGGATTGGTTAGTTTTGTACAACAGTCATCAATCCAGCACCACAAACCCACAGTCTAGTGGTGCCACCCACAGTTTTCGGGAGCCATGCGCGCTTCGTCAACTGGGATGTGCGGTCGGGCGTTGGGGTTTCGGGGGGTCCTTCTTCTCCCTTGCTCTCTTACAAACGCCCCACCCAGCCACTTTCACCGCCATTACACTAATTCTCTCCCCTTTCACGTCAGTCCGCCTTCTCGCCATGGCGGACGACGCAGAAGCTCCTGAATCACCCACCCCACGGCCCAATCCACTAGTCACGGGCCTAGATTTCCTAAACCGCTCCCATCCTGCCGCCGTGTTAGGCTCGTCTTCGCCGACTCGCGTTCCTAGGGCACCTTCCCCGAATTGCCATGATGTTACTCCTGTTTCATGGCCCGCTGTTAATGCTAGACGGGCTTTCAGCAGCACACCGCCCGTCTGTCAAACTTATATCTGCTATAGTCTATTTAGGCTGTAGTGGGGTAGCTCTTAGAGGGTACAACACTTATGTTTTCTACTTGTACCCATCTCAATTTCTAGTTGATCCATTCTTTCGTCAATTATCTCACATGGTATAGAGCTAGTTTCGAGTTTTTTTAAAAAGGGCCCACCACTGAAATTTTTCTTACCTGCTCGACGCGCGCGTCGCGCCTGCCCTTCGAGGCCCGTAGCGGCCCCTGCGCCTGCCCTTAGAGCCAGCGCCGGCCCCGTAAGGCCCCGTTTACGGCCCCGTTTAAGGCCCCGTAAGGCCCCGTTTACGGCCCCGTTTAAGGCCCCGTAAGGCCCCGTAAGGCCCCGTTTACGGCCCCGTTTAAGGCCCCGTAAGGCCCCGTTTACGGCCCCGTTTAAGGCCCCGTACGGCCCCGTAAGGCCCCGTAAGGCCCCGTAAGGCCCCGTAAGGCCCCGTTTACGGCCCCGTTTAAGGCCCCGTAAGGCCCCGTTTGCGGCCCCGTCAGGCCCCGTAAGGCCCAGTCAGGCCCCGTTAGAGGCCCCGTACGGCCCCGTCAGGCCCCGTTAGCGGCCCCGTCAGGCCCCGTCAGGCCCCGTAAGGCCCCGTCCGGCCCTGCCCCGGCCCTACCCCAACGTGTCGCGGCCCTGCGCCGGCCCTGCTGCGGCCCTGTCGCAGCTCTGCCCCGGCCCTGCTCCGGCACTGTTGCAGCCCTGCCCCGGCCCTCGCCCCGACCCTGTCTCGGCCCTGCCCCGGCCCTGCTCCTGCACTGCCGCGGCCCGGCCCCGGCCCTGCCCCGGACCTGTCGCGGCCTCGCCCCGGCCCTGTCCCGGCCCTGCTCCGACCCTGCCCCGGCCCTGCCCCGGCCCTGCCCCGGCCCTGCCCCGGCCCTGCCCCCTGCCCCGGCCCTGCTCCGACCCTGCCCCGGCCCTGCCCCGGCCCTGCCCCGGCCCTGCCCCGGCCCTGCCCCGGCCCTGCCCCCTGCCCCGGCCCTGCTCCGACCCTGCCCCGGCCCTGCCCCGGCCCTGCCCCGGCTCTGCCCCGGCCCTGCCCCTGCCCTGCTCCTGCACTGTCGCGGCCCTGCCCAACCCGGCCCCGAATCTTTTGCGGCCCGGCCCCGGCCCTACCCCGGCCCTGCCCCGGCCTCGCCACTGGTAAGAGCGCCGCGCTGCCGAGCCGCGCCGCCCTGCCGAGCCGCGCCGCCCTGCCTAGCCTGCCCTGCCGAGTTGCACTGCTGCTGCTGCTAGCCTGCTGCTGCTCCTGTCATGGCTAGTCTCAATGTTCTTACCTTTGATGCTGAGGGTCGGGCTGTTGACTTTGAGGTCTGGCTAGATGATCTGCAGCTTTTCCTACAGTGCGATAGCAAGGATGGCCTCTCACTGTTCGATCTCACGTCTGGCGCCTCTACTGCCCCTGCTGCTGATGCTGACAGTACTGTTCGCTCGCAGTGGCTCACGCGCGATGCTGCTGCTCGTCTTGCTGTGCGTAATCACCTGCCGTCTACTGAGCGCGCGCACTTTAGTCAGTACAAGAGTGCTAGGGCTCTGTACGACGCTGTAGTTGCACGCTACTCCTCCCCTACCACTGCTGCCCTCAGCCGCCTCATGCTGCCGTACCTTTTTCCTGACCTTGCCGCCTTTGCCACAGTTGCTGACCTAGTTGCTCACCTCCGCACTAGTGACGCTCGCTACCGCGCTGCCCTTCCCACTGAGTTTCTTCCTACGAACTCCCCCCCCATGTACATCACCCTTTACTACCCAGTCACCCGCCTCCCTGATTCTCTCTCCTTAGTCAAGGATCACTTCCTCTCCCTTTGCCCCACCGAGCTGACTGTCGACTTGCTAGAGGAGCGCCTTGCTGCAGCTGAGAAGAGTATCTTAGCTGTCGGTGCTTCTCGCGGCGACCGTCGCACCCCCTTCTTTGAGGGGTCTTCCCCTGTCCCCCTTCTCCCCTCTGTTGCCTCTGCTGCTGCTTTCGACCTCGTTGGCACTGAGGAGGTCGGCGCTGCGTCTACTGCCCCTAGTGGGCGACGCCGCACTGGCAAGGGCAAGGGAAGCAGGGGTGGTGGAGGGGGCGGTGGAGGCAGCGGTGGAGGAGGTGGAGGAGGTGGAGGTGGTGGTGGGGGTGGTTCCGGGAGTGGGGGCGTCGGTGGCGGCAGTGGAGGCCGTGGCGGCGGTGGCGGAGGAGGTGGCGGCGGCGGCAGCGGTGGTGGAGGTAGCGGAGGAGGTGGTGCTGGTCGCGGTGCGGCCACGCAGCGTGGAGGCCTTGGTGGCAGCCAGCGTCAGCAGCAGCTGCGCACCCGTGAGACCCCGTCTGTTCAGCAGCTTCGTGAGTGGTACGCTGGGCGTGGGAGGTCTGGGGGTGCAGGTCCCTGCACGTACGTTCTTCGCACCGGCACTCGTAGTGGGGAGGTGTGTGGTCTCCCACACACCACGCAGCGCTGCTTTGGCCGATTGACTGACGCCTGGCGTACCCAGTTTCCTGACGCTGTTGAGCTTCCTCTTTGGCATGATCTGCTTCTGCAGAATGTGCCTATCTTTGATCTAGACTTTGATGCTATCCTTGCTGCCATGTATGCTCTTGCTGATATTACTGAGGGTGACTGTTACCTGAGTGTCCCGCCCGACCCGGGCACTGTGGCTGCTGCTCTAGGTGCTAGTGCGTCTGTTGCTCCAGGTGCTTGTGCGGCTGCCGCTCTAGGTGCTAGTGCGTCTGCTGCTCCAGGTGCTGGTACGTCTCCTCTCTCTGGTATATACCTACTGCGTCTTTTCACACTTTCACACTTGACTCTGGTGCTTCGCGCTCTTTCTTTAGAGACAGCACCACGCTCACGCCGCTCAGTCGGCCTGTTGCGGTCTCCCTTGCTGACCCCTCAGGGGGCCCAGTACTTGCACACTCCTCCACTGTCCTACCGTGTCCTGCAGCCCCGTCGGGCTTGCTTTCGGGACTCCACCTCCCCTCGTTCTCTACAAACCTGGTGAGTGGAGCTGACCTCCAGGACTCGTGGGTTGACCAGTTCACCCCTGGAGGTCAGCGTGTGACCCACTGCACTTGCTCTCGGACGGGCCGCCACCTGGCCACGTTTACCCGTCGGCCAGGGTCGAGTCTGTACACACTGACTACTGCGCCTCCTCCGGTCTCTGCGTCTGGTCAGGTAGCTGCGTCCAGTCAGGTGTTTGCTGCCGCGTCCAGGTCTAGTCCTGCGTCTGCCCCCTGCTCGTGTCGTCCTCTGGCACACGAGACTCTCCTTTGGCACCACCGCCTTGGTCACCCCTCCCTGCCTCGTCTTCGAGGTATGGCCTCCCGTGCCCTTGTCTCTGGTCTCCCCAGGTCCCTCCCTCCCCTTCCTCCGGGGCCTGCCCCCACCTGTGTTCCGTGTGTCAAGGGCAGACAGCGTGCCGCCCCTCACTCCTCCTCGTTTCCTCCGACTGAGGCTCCTCTGCAGACTCTTCACATGGACGTGTGGGGCCCAGCCCGCGTCCGTGGACAGGGTCACGAGCGTTACTTCCTCCTGGTCGTTGAGGACTACTCGCGTTACACCACAGTCCTCCCCTTGCGCAGCAAGGGTGAGGTTCCTGAGGTGTTGATCGACTGGATCCGCGGTGCTCGTCGCCAGCTCAGTGAGAGTTTCGGCTCCGACCTTCCTGTTCTGCGTCTGCACTCCGACCGAGGTGGGGAGTTTTCCTCCGACCTCCTGAGAGCCTTCTGTCGTTTGGAGGGCATCCGCCTGACGTTCACGCTTCCGGCCTCCCCGCAGCAAAATGGGATTGCTGAGCGCCGCATTGGCATGGTCATGGATGTCGCTCGTACGTCCATGATCCATGCGGCTGCTCCCCATTTTCTGTGGCCGTTCGCGGTTCAGTACGCTGCGCATCAGATCAACCTTCAGCCTCGTGTCTCCTTGCCGGAGACCACACCTACTCTGCGGTGGACGGGGAAGGTTGGCGATGCGTCCGCGTTCCGTGTCTGGGGATCTCGAGATTTTGTCCGCGATACTACAGCAGACAAGCTGTCCTCCCGTGCCGTTCCCAGTGTCTTCCTTGGCTTCCCTCCTGACGCACCCGGGTGGCAGTTCTACCACCCCACCTCGCGTCGTGTTCTGTCCTCTCAGGTCGTCACGTTCGAAGAGTCGGTGTCGTACTACCGTCTCTTTCCCTACCGCACTGCCTCTCCCCCCCCCCCGCCACTCTTCCTGGCACCAGGTACTCCCCTGGTAGACCCCCTCCCCCCCCAGGGTCCTGCCCCCTCAGGTGTGTCCTAGGTAGACCCTGCCGAGCCGGTCGAGGTAGCTGTCGACTCAGGTGCTGCTAGTGGTGCTGAGTCTGGGGGTGCTGAGTCTGGGGGTGCTGAGACTGGGGGTGCTGAGTCTGGGGGTGCTGAGACTGGGCGTGCTGAGCCTGGGGGTGTGGAGCCTGAGTGTACTGTGTCTGGAGGTACTAAGCCTGCGCGTGCTGCGTCTGGAGGTGCTTTAGGTGTCCCGTCGCGGCGGGAGCCCCTCTCTCCACAGCGTCTTCGTGAGTGGTACTCTCGGCGCTGTCGAGTTGCTGCTGGTGCTGCTGGTGCTGGGGCTGCTGGAGGTACTGGAGGTGCTACTGGAGCTACTGGAGGTGCTGGCGCTGCTGGAGGTGGTGCTGGTGCTGGAGCTGCTGGAGGTGCTGCTGGTGCTGGAGCTGCTGGAGGTGCTGCTGGTGCTGGAGCTGCTAGAGGTGCTGCAGGTGCTGGTGCTGCTGGAGGTGCTGCTGGAGCTGCTGGAGGTGCTGCTGGGACTGGAGGCCCTGGGGCTGAGGGTACCAGTTCTGTCTCTGCTGTCTCTGGAGGCGCTGCGCGGCCGCGGCCGTACTACGTTCCGCTCCTTCAGCAGGTTCTTGGCTCCCCGCCTTCTCCTGGTCCTCCTCCTCCTTTCCTGAGTCCACCGCCTGTCCAGTCCCAGTCGCAGTTGCAGCCGGCCTCTCCGCTGCCTGGTCCTTCTCCTTACTTTAGTCCGACTCGAGGTCTTACGGAGCGTCGTAAGCCTGAGTCTCGTCCTGTGTCGCCTGAGTCTCGTTCTGCGTCGCCTGTCCGTCCTGTTCGCGCTGGTCGTGTTTCGCGTCCGCGTCTTCCTCCTGTCCCAGGCACTCACTCTATGACACTGCGTCCTTCTACTGCTCCACAGCGTGTCCCTCTGCCCTCTCCTCCTGCGTCCTCTCTTCCTGACGGTCCGGACCCGGAGTCTGACTCCCTTCGTGCTGCTAGTCCTACTGTCACCCGCTTTCTGGCCACTGCTGTCACTGACCCTCTGTTTGAGTCCTCTGCTGCGTCTGCTCTTGTTGCTGAGCTTGTGGACTTTGCTGCAGCCTGTCGCCTAGACTACGCCGCTAGTCTTGTTGCTGAGTCTGCGTCTGCGTCTGTCTGTCCTCCATCCGTCGGGGGTGAGTGTGCTCTTGGCACGGACGTCCTTGAGGACAGACAGGAGGACCTTGAGTGTTTTGCTGCTTCTTCACCTCATCTCGTGTCCATGCTGCTTGCCCCTGAGGGAGACCCGGATGCACTAGACATCCCGACCCCGCGCTCTTACGCAGAGGCGATAGAGGGTCCCTACTCCTCTCAGTGGCAGGCAGCCATGGACGCAGAGATGGCTTCCTGGAAGTCCACAGGCACCTACGTAGACGAGGTTCCCCCACCTGGGGCGAACATCGTCAGTGGCATGTGGATCTTCAGGGTGAAGCGGCCGCCGGGTTCTCCGCCTGCCTTCAAGGCGCGTTACGTTGCACGTGGCTTCAGTCAGCGACAGGGAGTTGACTTCTTTCAGACCTTCTCCCCTACCCCGAAGATGACCACTCTTCGGGTACTGCTACACGTTGCTGCTCAGCGTGACTACGAGCTCCACTCGCTTGACTTCAGCACAGCCTTCCTACAGGGCAGCCTGCACGAGGAGATCTGGCTGCGCCGCCCTCCTGGCTTCACTGGGTCGTTTCCTGCTGGTACCCAGTGGAGCCTCCGCCGGCCAGTCTACGGTCTCCGCCAGGCGCCCCGTGAGTGGCACGACACGCTCAGGACGACTCTTGCTGCTCTTGGTTTTGCTCCTTCCACTGCTGACCCTTCTCTGTTTCTACGCACTGACGCTACTCTGCCGCCGTTCTACGTTCTTGTGTACGTAGACGACCTTGTCTTTGCTACTGCTGACACGGAGGCACTCGCCCACGTGAAGTCCGAGCTGCAGAAGAGACACACGTGCACAGACCTGGGTGAGCTGACAAGCTATCTTGGCTTGCGGATCACCCGGGACAGAGCACAGCGCACCATTACCTTGACTCAGTCACACATGGTGCAGCAGGTCCTTCAGCGCTTCGGCTTCACGTACTCCTCGCCACAGTCCACTCCTCTGCCTACCGGTCACTTGCTCTCAGCTCCACCTTCGGACGAGTCCGTAGAGCCGAGTGGCCCGTATCCAGAGCTTGTGGGCTGCCTCATGTACCTGATGACTTGCACACGACCTGACCTCGCATACCCTCTCAGCCTTCTGGCTCGCTACGTGGCTCCCGGTAGGCACCGAAAGGTGCACTGGGATGCTGCGAAGAGGGTGTTGCGATACTTGTGCAGTACATCGGGCATGGGGCTCGTGCTTGGAGGACGGGCTCGAGTTGTCCTCACTGGTCACGCTGACGCCTCCTGGGTTGACGACTTGGCTACGCAGCGGTCGTCACAGGGTTACACCTTCAGTCTTGGCTCCGGCTCTGTCTCTTGGCGGTCTACCCGCTCTTCTTCTGTTCTCAGCTCCAGTTGTGAGGCTGAGATCTACGCTGGAGCCATGGCTGCACAGGAGCTTCGCTGGCTCACCTACCTACTGACTGACTTGGGGGAGGCACCTCGGTCTCCTCTAGTTCTGTACGTCGACAACAAGGCCATGCTGGCCTTGTGTCAGGAGCACAGACTGGAGCACAGAACGAAGCACATTGCTCTGCGCTACTTCCTTGCTCGAGAGTTGCAGCAGCGTGGCCAGCTTCGTCTTGCTTACGTGGCCTCTCAGGCCAGCACTGCTGATGTTTTCACCAAGGCACTTCAGCCTTGTGATCATCAGCGTTTCTGTACTCTGTTAGGCCTTGTACCTACTGTGCCTCACTTGTTGACTTCTTGACTCTGCTTGTACTGTACTCTATATACTTATACCTGCATGCTTACACTTGCTAGGTTGTGTTCACTGTATTGTTTGCTTTCCTTTATATAACTCTGCATGTAAACTGGCCTTATGGCCCTTTGCTTGTGCTCAGACTGTGTGGTGACTTTGTGATCCACCCTGAGCTTGCTTTGCCTTTCTTGACTGGTCTTGTGACCTCTTGTTCTCCCCCACTTTGCCTATGGGGGTGTGTCAAACTTATATCTGCTATAGTCTATTTAGGCTGTAGTGGGGTAGCTCTTAGAGGGTACAACACTTATGTTTTCTACTTGTACCCATCTCAATTTCTAGTTGATCCATTCTTTCGTCAATTATCTCACACCGTCTCCCCTAGTTCCTCTTCTCGGAATACACCAAAGCCTAGATCGCAAGCGGCGCCTAGCACTTCACGTGGTACTGCCGTGCCCCGTTTCCCCAAGGCAGGACGATATACCCAGAGCACACTGCGGATTGCTAAGGCAGGGGTTCCACACGTCCGCATCGTGGCACGCCCCACCACAGCGCCTAGAGTAGGTGCTTCATCAACTCCACCAGCAGCTCATCTGACAGGTGATCCGGGGCCTTCTAGGAGCACCTTCCATGTCCCTGATCCAGACGCGCTAATGGAGAAGCTGCACGAACTGTCAAAGGAATATTGGCTGGACAAATTCAAGTGGCTGATTATCACGCAGAGGAAGGACGGGACTCCGTGCATGAAGTGCAGCATATGCATGGCTCACGGTCCTGCCCACTGGAAGTTCGGTAAACTTGGCGACGGTGGCGTTGATATCCAGCGGCAAACGATGCGGAAGCACGCGCTCAGCCAGAAGCATTAGGACGCCGTCAATGCCAAGCTTCGCGCAGAAGGCGGTAAGGTTGACCAACGGGGCATTGAGCAGTTCGAGAACGACGACAACGAGACGTCGCGGCTGAAACAACTGATGCTGGTCGTGCTATTTATCTGCACTTCCGATTCCCCCATCTCCCTTTATGTTGATCTTGTTCGCCTGTTGGCCAAGCTTCAGACGCCGCACATCCCGGACAAGGCCATAGGGACATACCAGTCAGCGTGAGTGATGATAAGTTTTTGGTTTGTGTTTCTGGAATCACAACGACTAATACCACCTAGACTGTGACATGCAGGTACGGCTTTCGTGAAATAACCGAAGCGATCGTCACCAACCTTAAGCAGCAGCAGATGCGCCACATCCAGGCGTCTCCGTTCTTAGGCATTTAACTCGACGAGAGTACCGACCGTCGCAGAGGCAAGCACATGATCGTCTATCTGAGCTTCATTCGCAACGCAGAGGTCGTCACCGAGCTGTTTGGGCACTTGACAGTCGAGAAGTGCGACGCGTCATCTCTGCTGACGGTACTTCTCGCCCATTTGGCCGTCACGGGCGTCGACATCATGAAATTGTCGGGCATTAGTACGGATGGCGCGAGCGTGATGCGGGGTTCACAGGCTGGAGTGGCGACACAGCTGAAACTGCGAGTCCCACACCTGGTGACGTGCCACTGCATCGCTCACAGGTCCGTTGTCAACATTTGTGTGTTGATTGTTTATGATTTTGTTGTCACACTTGTTGCAGTGTTCTAACCCTTTGTTTCCGCACACATGCAGGGAGGCTCTCGCCGCGAAGGACGCGGCGGAGGCGGTGCCCGACCTCAACATGGTCGACACGGTCGTGCGGAGCGTCGCAGAGAACTTGGGAAGGAGCATCGTCTTGCACTCCCGGTTCATGGAACTCCAACACATTCTGCACGAGACGTCTCTGGAGGTGCAGGGGTTTAAAGACGTTCGATGGCTGGCGCGTGGCGACGCGATTCGGAGGCTCGTGACAGTCCTACCGGCGGCAATAGTGGTGTTGTGGGAGCACGACAAAAAGGCATACGCGACAGTCACAAGCTTCAAGTTCCACTTTTTCCTGTTCTTCCTGGCAGATGTGCTGAAACTGCTCAACGACCTGAACCTCAAGTTTCAACGGCGCACGGTGAGCACTTGTGAGGTCCGTGCTGATATTTATGCACACGAGCGGCTATGACTACTGCTTCTTGCCGTGTGCAGGTGGACATCACCCGGGTGGCATCAATGGTCCACAACACGTGCGACAAGCTGAAGCAACGATACATCGAGCACGGCGTCAACTACGCTGAGGATAGCGAGTTGCTGACAGAGTTTTTGGACAAGCATGGACCATTGAACAAGCGGGAGGTGACTGTCGAAGGCATGGATGGGGAGGGAAGTCCCGTCACCCACACTTTCAAGCTGCACGAGGACGCCATCAAGGGTCAGAAGTCCAAGGGAGACATTGAATCTTGCATCACTGTAACCTCCCGTTTTGCGCAGGAAGTTGTGAAGCACCTCCTGAAGCGGATGGAGAGCCTAGACACCCTCAGTGGAGCGAAGCTTTTTCTGCCTGACGCGTACCCCGAGGGTAGCGCGAAGAGAGACCGCCTCTGCGCAGCCTGGTTCCAGTCTCTCCGCGAGCTGTTCAGTGCGGAGAAGTGCGTACTTCCAGGTAGGTGTGTGGGCATCAATGTTACACACTCGGTGTTATGTTCCCAAAGACTTACCTCCCTGTCGCCCCCCCCTCTTGTACTTGCTTCTGTGCGTGAGCAGGAGTGAGCTGGAAAAAGGCGGGACGGGAACTGGCGCCGTTCACCAAGATGATGGCATCGCAGTACAAGGACCAGACATTCCACGCCGGCCTCAAGCACATGTTACGCAGTGAAGACTGGGAGACGAGCTACCCCAACATGGTCCGCATCTGGATCGCTCTCGCCGTGCTGCCGTTGAGCACCGTCGAGTGCGAGCGCGGCTTCTCGAGGCAAAACATCATCAAATCCTGGCTCCGCGGTAATCTGTGCAACACATGCGTGGCGGATTTGATGTCCGTGTCGCTCCTGCAGTATGAGCCGAACTGGGACGAGGTGGTGGCTGCTTGGAGGGGGGCAAAGAAGAGGCGCCCTGCTAAGGAAGTGACGACCAAGTGCACTCCAGAGAGAGCCCCTAAGCGGAAGGCCGAGAGAGGAACGTCAGCTGCTGCCTCCAATGAAGAAGATGATGAAGATGTGGTAAGGCGGAGGACCTCAAAGAAGCTTAAGGCATGTGCAGCTGTAGCCGTGTCGGACGACAGTGATGATGACGACAATGATGTCCGTGCCACAGTGGCGCTAGACTCTGATACTGAGTAGAGTAGAGTAGATGTAATGTAACACCTAGTTTGAAGTTTACTAATATACTCTTGTGAGGTGATAGTTCTTATACTGAACTTGTACAAGTGAGTGATTTCAGCAAATGCCAGTATGCTCAAAAAAAAAAAAAATGAAACAGAAATGCAAGTGCACAGTAGTCTGACACAACAGACAAAAATTCTGAAAATTCCTGATCAAACAGACAGGGAAGCACTCATCCTACTGATGAAGCAGACGGGCCCGAAGGGCCCGTCTGCTCCATCAGGTACCCTTAGATCCTAGCGACGTCCCTGCTGGAAAACCCCTGATGGATTTACCGCCGAGGCCCAACCCTAAACACAGGCGAGCCTAACGAAAACGATGTATTTTCTCAACAGACGGGTCTAACTACTGCTGGAAATTACTAATGGTTTCCAAGAGGCATGCTTTCTGAACAACCAGCAAATTTCCAACGGATAGCGGTCCTTAGTGTGAAAACGTTCTGACAGCTCTCGGACAATAGTAGCTGACATAAACAAAAATGTCATTATTTGAGTAGGCTATCAAATTATAGTGAGGATTACATGTGACTTGGCTCTGAAGCTGGATGCTGCCCGTTGATTGGCTGCACACTCAGCGAGCTTTCGCGAACCACACGAATTGTTAGGCAACCAGTAATGATACTCGAGACTTTCGCAAGCACCAATCACCCCAACCCAACCCAACCCAACCCAACCAGCCTTTAGGGGGAGGCTTCAACTTCAATCCTTCTCCAGTGGAGTCTAGTAAACTTGTCCCATTCACTTCTTATTCAGGCAAAGTCTACCACCCTTGTCCCATTCACTCCTTGTATTCGCACCCGAACCGCCCTCCGCAGTATATTACTACTAGAAGATGTCAATGACAATTCAGCAAGAGTCTCGCTGTTTTCCACCATGGCAAAAACCCTCAATACCCCACTGCTTGCTCTCTCGGTAATGCTCGTCTGCCTATGGATAGTCCGACCCGCATTCGCCAGCCCCGTGCGCCGCGTCGCTCGCATGCGACAGGCGCACGACGAGTACCGCCATGAGCGACAGCTGAGCGCCCGTGAGCGAAAGCTGATCCACGTCGTCGACCCGCGCGGTGACTCTCGGCGTGTGCAGATGATCAGAACGAAAACCAGCTTCGGCACGGAGCGACGCGACAGATGCGGCAAACAGGGGCTCGCGTCGTCCGTCACGGAAAAGACGGTCCATCCCATCGAATACCACGGCGGTTCCGTGATGAGCGGCGCGACGCTGAATGTGTACATAATCTACTATGGCACCTGGCCAGCAAAAGCGGGACAGACTATAATTGAGAATTTCATCTCCGTCTCAAAAATTGCGGGGGGCTCAACTCACCCCCAAGGCAGGTTACCTCGGGGCTACCTACACCAACTTCGCCAAAACATGTCTTGAACAAGACCCGAAGTCACAACATCACTGCGAAGTCAACCGCAGACTTGCCTCAGGCTTCAAAATATCCAACCTACATCAGGCGAAAACACTGCTCGTCAAAACGAAAACTCTCGTACGGTAACAAGCAGTGAAATTGTTACTGCTGCAAAAGTCCAACCACACCTCCATCGCATTTTGTCCAGCACAGCACTGTCGTGGCTGATATTTTTTTCCAGCCTCGCTGTACTTCCAGGTCAGAAAAGTAAAACCTATGCTCGTTTCTTGTCCATAAATGCACCCACACAGGCAGGTTCGGGCAGGTTGCTTGCATGGATTGACTGCCAGCTGACACAGAATGACACAGTGTACAATACTTTCACGCCACGTCGTAGAACTTGACGTTTTGTCGAATCATTTAAAGCCATGTCGAATCCCTTGAACCTGTACTGCCCCTCGCCACGTCACCACACCACCCCATCTCTCTCGCCTGCTCCAACCGTACCTTCGTCCCCAGCAACAAGTTCAAGAGAGTCTCTCTCTGTTCATTTCTTGATTTATTCCTTAGCATGTCATACGTTTGCCCTCTACTACCTCTTACCTCGAATCCACGCGTCGCTGCCTCTACTCATATTCTGGTCGGCTGCTAGCAATCTAGCAGCAAACGGGATCATCATTCCCATCGGCTTTTTAAAAAAATTCCGATTGTTGCATGTCGCCCCCTGTGCTTGTTCAGTAAAGAAAACCTCAACACGAATATGGAGCGTGAGGCTGCACTTCTAACCGTATGCGCCGTCATGTTTCGGTAAGTTGGTTAACCTATAGCCTCCCGTCGTATATTCGTTGCTGTGTGTTCTGTTTCGTGCCTGTTCCCCCCCGTGTGTGTTTACAGGATTGTCTACAACCCGAAACAGGCGCGTGCGGAAGCTCTTCCACCCGTGCATTCCGCCTTCGTGAACAAGTAAGTCGATATAGCTATCGCCTTTGCGAACCCGTAAGTTTATGTTATCATGCTACGAATTCTCTTTCATACGATGAAAGGCATGTGCGTTGTTATGCGATGCGTTTTTTTTGCACTTGTGACTGTTTTGTTTGCAGATAGGTACCCCGTTATAAGTATTTTACAACATCTCCTCTCCGCAGCAGGTAAGGCATGTCTGTGTTTCCGTGCTGCCTTATTAACTAAGCGCTGTGTATTTTGCAGGGATGCAACTATTAAGGACATTGCTAAGAATTAGATCTTCTACATTTGAGTGCACCTGATAGGTGTAAAGTTGGATGTATGTAAAGTGTTGCCATTTAAAGAGGCTGTGAAAGCATTGCTTGTTTGTAAATGATGTAAACGTATGTGAACAAAACAATGATCATGCAAATACTACTAATTGTTTTAATACAGAATTATTATTTTATGTTCGCATTTAAATTTCATTCTGTATTTATTGCAATTTATTTTTACATGATTGTTAAAATCTTATATTTGTTTGAATTCATAAAATTTGTGTAACACTACTTTCACAATTTTTATGTACACGTGGCCCAATCGAAACGACTCGCTTGAGTCAGGTCGACCCGAACTGTGTTGAGTTCGTGGTCACATCTGCCCCCGATCTGTAGGTGACCCCGTAGGTCACATCGTGGGCATGTGTTCACTTGAACCATAGCCCGAGTAGCACCTCGGGGTAACCCACAGGTGGGTTACCTCGCGGCGACTTTGAGGTTAGCTCAAGGTCACATCGAAGGCCCAAATTTTTTGAGACGCGTCACTGAGTCTGGACAGCGCCAATAAACAGGGTGCGGCCGGTGATCCCAAAGTGAGCTACTGGTGGGCGACCAGTACGAAATACTACTCGGAGGCGGAAGACGGGACAAAGGCTTTCGTCACCACGAAGGTATGTTGTTGTTGGTTTTGTTTTTTGTTTTTTTTGTGTGTGTGATTTTTTTAAATGAAATGCTACGTTCAGCACCAGACAGGTGCGGCATCGAGCGAGCTACGGTACCTCGGCATGATCGAAGGGTTTCAAACGACGGTTTCACTAAAAAGGAACATTAGAAACAAAACAAGGAAAAAAATGTGAACCACGGAACGGGCTACTGCTGCAAGATACGGACTGTAATATACAGAATTCTTTTGCTGCGGTTTTCATGAAGTTAAACAATCCAATCCTCCCCCACCTGCCGCCTTTCCCAGGTGAAAGTCGCGAAGGTAATCCAAGACAAAGGATCTGTGGGGAAGAATATCAATGAAAGCACTGCCTTTAAAGGTGTGTGTGCCTCTTCAGCACAAGTGCCGTCCTTTCGCAAGTACATCATGTATCCTGTTTGATTGCAGGCATCACGTCAAACCGCTTGCCTCCTCCTGGTATGATATGCTTGCCTTCTTACTAGCCTCTCGCCCCTTATCACTGAATCTAATTGTCACACCACGTGCGGTTTTTTTGTTTTTGATTTTTTTTGTTTCTGTGGCACAGTTGTTCAAAGCAAGATTGGCCGCAAGAAGCCGTTTCCCTACGACGCAAACGGTATCTACATGGTTGTCGCAAGCAAGAACGTGAAAATCGATGGCTTTTGCGAGGATAACTGCGGACTCCACTCGATGGGATATCTCAAGCCGGACTCCACTTCGGACCCCGTCGTGTTTGCACTGCTGGGTCATTCCGAATGCCAACCTTGCATGGCGTATTATAAGGGAACCCCGACGCCCAACGGGAACCTTGGGATTGACTCGATCGCTAACATGATCGCGGGAGCTGCGACGGATCCCGACTTAGGGATAATTCCTGTGGAGACACAAATGTCTCAATCGCTTTGTGACACACAAAAACAGCATAAACTGTAGTGTGTCCCAATTGCGAGTCGCATTTCCGCGACCATTACTGTATTTTTTATTGGTCAGCGTGAAACGCGCTGACGTCGCTGACGAATTGTAATCCGACTCGTCAATGTGAAAAATTCGCACGCGGCTCGAAATGTCAATGCACCTGGACAGCCTGCAATGCCAATTTCGTGCGGGAAAAAACCCCGCTCGTCGAAACCACACCCCAGCCAAGCGGTTGAAAAAAGGGATGTAGTCATTTGTGTCACCCAAACAAATGCGCACAACTGTACATCTCGCCTGGTCGCCTAGAGTCGCGATACATTGGTTGTTTGTGACACAACATTTGGCAAATTTACAGGCGCGACTCGGGAAATCGGGGATTGAGACACAAGTGTCCCTGCAGGAATGCACCCTTAAATTACGGCTGGTTCGACGCTTACGGATACGAACCCGTCAATAAGTGCCTACTAGTACCCGGTCTCCCATACTACGGAACCCTTCTAACGGCCAAGAATGCTAAAGGTCAGGAATTTGAGTACAACCTCGTGGGGCTCAAGAATATGAAGTTCCTGGTTCCGATGAGCTGGGACCATTCGACCAACACGTGCGTCATGCAGACAATTCCCCCCTAAAACCGCTACTACCACTAATACCAGATAGGCTATGCAATGATGGATAGTTGTGACTTGTGAAGCTGTTGTGAAGGTGATGGGAAGAAATGGGGAACTCGGTCAGAAGGGAACGCTGGGAGGGAAGTACAGTGTTTTGGAATATGGTTTGCATTTGTCTGTATTCATGATTTATTTATTTATTTCTGTTTGAAAATATTGGTGTTCAGCAAATATGCATCCAGCAAACTCTAATCAGGTTGATCTCCTGTAACGTTGTTTGTCCAGAAATTTCCCATACCAACCCACTTTAGACTCGGCAACTCGGATAATCACTTTATTTGTTGAAGTCTATGTGGTTGACAGATGCTGCAGTTTTACTGCCTCCCTCGTCTCCACTGGATACCTCGGCTTCGCCTCATTATGACTGTTCGACTTCAGGAATGCTGTTTGGGCACATCAAAACTATGCGTAGAAAATGCTCACATCAGATGGAAGAGGGAGCTCAGCTACCACTGCTACTTCCTTGGCGCAATCCTGCAAGGATCGACAGGCGGGGAGGGAGATGGCAGGCAGCAATAACAAGTGAGAGACTGAGCACTTGTGCGGAATCTACAGCAGCTGCTAAGGCGGTGAATAGAAGTCTGTGCTGATACTTGAAAATTCCAAGTTGGAATGTGCCAGGGGAGGCTCTGGGACGGGGAATGTACACACTTGCATTGCCACCTTCCAGTTGAACCCGGAAATTCCAAGTTGAAATGCGTAGTGAACTGATCTTTTGAATGCGTAGTGAAATGCGTCACGAGACTGACGTGCATAGTGCGTCACTCACTCACGTGCGTGACTGACATTTTACCACTCACGTGCGTCTCATCCCTCAAAGTGTCTCTTCCAGAGCTTCAGCAGCCCCAACCACAGGAGCCATGGCTGGCTTCTGCAGGAGCCTGATTTGGCACGACTAACGGATGGCCAAAACGAGAAGGATATGCCATTCAATTTCAAATGCATCTGAGAGAGAGAGGCAGACTCACGTGCGTTTCACCCCTCTAAGTGTCTCCTCCAGAGCTTCAGCAGCCCCAACCACAGGAGCCATGGCTGCTGCTGGGATGCCTTTCATCACCGCTGCTGCCACTGCAGGCATTCCGTCCCCTCGCCTCCACTTCCTTAGCGGAGCACCTAATAACGAGGACAGGCTTCTTTCCACACTACGGTTCAGCACCTCTTGAGCTGCTGCCAAGGCTCCTACAGAAGAACAGCCACTGCCACTGCCAATACCACTGCCAAAGCCACCGCCAATACCGCTGCTGCTGCCACAGCCACCGCCATCGCCGCTGCTGCTGCTGCCGCTGCCGCTGCTGCTGCCGCTGCCACTGTCAGCAAACAAAGTGACCCAGTGTGAGCCTTCCTCGAAGCTTCCATGCTCCCCAAGCTCCCGCCAGTCACAGGGTGTCTTATCTCGGCGGCTGCTGCTTGCACGGGCGGATGGTGAGGAAGTTGAGGAGGAGTAGAAAGAGAACGAACGAGAGGAGGAGGAGCAAGAGGAGGAAGAGAAAGTGCAGGGTGCAGAGGGAGTGGAAGAAGAGGAAAGGGGATTTGTGGAGGGAGGACGATTACTGGCTGTAGCGGCTGTAACACCTGCAGCTGATGTAGCAAGAGCAGCTGGACCAGCTGTAGCATTTGTACCAGCGTTTGTAGCGCTGGCTGTAGCAGCGAGGGCGAGCTCTGCTGCGTGCAGCAGGTGGTGTGTGCCGGCTGCGACTGTCACTCCCACGCCCAGCAACTCGTGGGAGAGAGATTGAAGGAAAAAGATGGCACCTGTCACAGGAGAAAGTAAAGGGGCACACGAATAGGGTGAGGGGCACAGAGAGGAGGGTGAGAGGAGCACCAAGAGCTTCTGCTACTTGCAGCAGGTGGTGTGTGCCGGCTGCCACTGTCACTCCCACGCCCAGCAACTCGTGGGAGAGCGACTGAAGGAAATAGATGGCACCTGGTGATGGGGGTGGTTAGGGGCAGAGAGGAGGCTCGGAGGATGAGGTGAGTGCCGAGCTGACTTTTGAGTGGACTTAAAAGATGAGGTGCCGAGCTGACTTTTGAGTGGACTTAAAAGATGAGGTGCCGAGCTGACTTTTGAGTGGACTTAAAAGATGAGGTGCCGAGCTGACTTTTGAGTGGACTTAAAAGATGAGGTGCCGAGCTGACTTTTGAGTGGACTTAAAAAGATGAGGTGCCGAGCTGACTTTTGAGTGGACTTAAAAGATGAGGTGCCGAGCTGACTTTTGAGTGGACTCAAAAGTCTGGGCGAGGGGGCAGCGAGGAGGCTCCGAGGATGAGGTGAGTACCATCTTTGAGATGTCTCGAAAATAAACGCCTCCCCACCGCTCCTCCTCACCTCTCTCTCACTCAGTTGTGACAAGAGCACCCAGCACCTCTCCACCCTTCCTTACCCCCAGCGTCGGGACATTAAAAGACTCACCACCTAACACCCTTCCTCACCTCTCTTCACTCCTCGCATGAGCCTCTTGTTCTGCCTGTACTCCTGAACCGGCAGCAGCACTAGCTGTATAGAAGCTGCACCCAGCGCCCACAGGGGGCTGACAGGCCCTGCTGCCTTCACCACCCGATGCAGCTGGCGCCGACAGATGTCCTCCGCCCATTGGCTGATGAGCGCCCCCCCTAGCCCGTCCCACCCCTGCACGCCCACCACCCTTGCTTTTGTGAAGTCGATTTCAACGCCCTGCCATGAGGTGTGGGTACGTACGGAGGGGGAAGGTTACCAGAGAGGGAGATTTGCGAAAGGAAGGAACAGAGGAGGAAATCCATCCTTTTGAGACGTCTCAAAAGGAGGGGGAAGGTTACCAGAGAGGGAGCTTTGCAAAAGGAAGGAACAGAGGAGGAAAGCCATCCACCCACATACCCACCAACCGAGTCACCTACCCACAGGCCCCTTCCATGAGATGAGGTTGAGGAGGTAATCGCAGTTGCATACAGAAAGGACTTTGAGACGCCTCCCAACACGCGTACAATCACACCCACGCACCCGCTCACCCACCCACAACACCCCGACACACCTTCCATGAGATGAGGTTGAGGAGGTCAGCGCAGTTGCCCGCAGAAAGAACTTTGAGACGCCTCCCAACACATGCACAGTGCCATCTAACCAAGCGGACATGCATGCATGCAACCCCTCAGACCCACACAACGCACCTTCCATGAGATGAGGTTGAGCAGGTGAGCGTAATTGCCAGCAGAAAGGGCCGATAGATCCAAGCGACACATGCACCCACTCACCCACCCACCCACCCACCCACCCACCCACCCACCCACCCACCCACCCACCTCACCCACCCACCCACCCACCCACCCACCCACCCACCCACCCACCCACCCACCCACCCACCCACCCACCCACCCACCCACCCACCCACCCACCCACCCACCCACCCACCCACCCACCCACCCACCCACCCACCCACCCACCCACCCACCCACCCACCCACTCACGCACGCACACACATGCATGCACCCACCTTCCATGAGATGAGGTTGAGCAGGTGAGCGTAATTGCCAGCAGAAAGGGCCGATAGATCCAAGCGATGCGGCACATAGTCGATCAGGATGGAAAAGGCCCGAATCTCACACACCTGCAGGTGGGGGAATGGAGGACAGAGCAGATAACAGTGAATTGAACGCTTGTGTTCAAGGTGGTTGGGAAAAAAGCAAGGCAGAAAGAGATGGGAGATCCAAATGACGAGGCACATAGACGAACAAAACTGAGAAGGCCCGAATCTCACACACCTGGGGAAAGGGCGGGGGACAGGAAGGGGAGAAGAAACACTCATAAGGCAGAAAGGGCTGAGAGGTAGTAGCAACGAGGCACATAGTCGATCAGATCAGGACCGAGATCCTAGTATGACAGATATTATTCGACATCCGGATCAGAACAGATATTATCATAATACATAGATAAAAATAAAAACCTGGAAGAATGGCAGCAACGCATCCCACAAGAGCTCTGTGACGCTGATGCTGCTGCTGCTGCTGCTGATGATGCTGTTACCAGAAAAACGAACCTGAGCTGCTGCTGCTGATGATGCTGTTGATGCTGTTACCAGAAAACCGAACCTGAATTCAAGCCTGGACGAAGGGCAACGCCTGACCTGGAAGAATGGCAGCAGGGCATCCCGCAAGAGCTCTGCATCAGCCACCGCCGCTGGTGCTGCTGCTGCTGCTGCTGCTGCTGCTGCTACTGTATGAGAGAAAAGAACCTAGTGGAACAATGGACCAACGCCTGACCTGGAAGAATGGCAGCAGGGCATCCCGCAAGAGCTCTGCATCAGCCACCGCCGCTGCTGTTGCCGCCGCTGGGGCTTCAGAGGCGCCAATATTAGCTGTAGCAGCGCCAGCTGTAGCAACACTGGTTGTAGCAGCACCGTGATTCCCGGTAACATCACCAGTCGGAGGAGGGATTGGTGTGGTGAAGAAGCGTGAGAGGAACTCGATGTGATTCTGGTCGATACAGAGGCGGATTGGCAGCAGAGCCACTGAGAGCCTGCAGAGCAGGGAAGAACGAGAGGGAGCAAAGGAAGTAAAGCAGAGAGGGAGTGAAGCGTGAGAGGAACTCGATGTGATTCTCATCGATACAGAGGCGGATTGGCAGCAGAGCCACTGAGAGCCTGCAGGGAGAAACCGCAATGAGGGCGAGAGGAAGAGAGGAAGTGAGGGATAAACACAAGAGAGGTAGGAGAGGAAGGAAGGTTGTGCAAAAGAAAGAGGTAAAGAGAATAGGCAGAAGAATGGAGAGATAGAGTGTGCGGGAGGGAAGGGGCAGCTAAAATACAGCAATGGAAGGAACGGAGAGTGCGCTTTTAGCTGCCCCTTTCCTACAGCAGAGAACGGAGAGTGTGCATACTCGAAAGGAAGTCATGTGGTTTTAGTCTCTGCTGAGGCGGACTGGCAGCAACGTCACTGAGAGCCTTCGGTGAGGGGGAAAGAGAGGAGGGGGGGAAAGAGAGGAAGGGGGGGGGATCCTGCCCTGCCGCCACTAGAGCAAACCATCCCACCGAACCTATACACTCAGTTTCAACACACCTGATGTCATGGGAAACAAGAACAAGAACCCACCTGAATTCGTCAATCTCCACCGTTGGATTGGGTCTGACAGCATCCAGCAGCAACCGCAGAGCCTTGGATCGCACATCTGCTGCCTCCCTCCCATACGCCCCTCCCACCCGCGCCCACCGCCTGCCCCCCTGCTGCTGCCCCTGCCCATTCTGCCCCTGCCCTAGCCCCTGCTGTCCCTGCTGCAAGCCCTGGTCCCACACTCCTATCTCCCTCACAGTAACTGCCACACGTGATGCGTACACACTCTCACGTTTGCCCCCGTGCGGGGGGGAATTGTGGCTGTTTCCCTGTGCACACTCTGCTGCAGTGGCAGCAGCATCAGCAGCAGCACTGGCAATACCATCAGCAGCACCAGCAGCATCGGCATTATCATCAACACCAGCAGCAAGAGGTACTTGCAGCCTGTCTGGTTGCAGCCTGTCTGGTTGCAGCCTGTCTGGCTGAAACTTGTCTATTTGAACGTCCACTCCTCGCAAAATCACCTCCATGCACGGGCCTTCCAATCGGAGCCTTGCTGCGGCACCCTGTGCTGACTCAGCGGCACCCTGTGCCGACTCAGCAGCAACCTGTGCTGACTCCGTCCCACCAGAACCAGCACCAGCACCAGCAGTAGCACCAGGAGCAGCACAAAGACCAGCACACAAGCCACTGCTAATAGCAGCACTACTTGACAAGATATGCCGGCCAGAGCTCAGTCTGCAGACGAGCGAGCAGTTTCTGAGAAGGATCCGGGCCTCAGAGGG
This sequence comes from Closterium sp. Naga37s-1, assembly GCA_947471745.1. NCBI lineage: Eukaryota > Viridiplantae > Streptophyta > Zygnematophyceae > Desmidiales > Closteriaceae > Closterium > Closterium sp. Naga37s-1. The sequence continues at coordinate 1,731,953 of CANJKZ010000737.1, forward strand.
GGGATAGGAGGCTGGGAGAGAGGAGGGCTTATGGCCGGGGCGAGAGGTGAAGGGAGTAGAGGGGAGAGGAGAAGAGGGGGAGGGAGAGGAATGGGAGGGAGAGGAGGGGGAGGGAGAGGAGGAGGGAGCACGGTGCGTGGCACTAGGGAGAGAGGAGGAGGAAGAGCAGCAGGAGGGAGTGTTTTGGAGAGACGAGGGGGGGACCAAGGAAACGTGGTCTGGAACCAGCTGCCCGGAAATATCTTCAAGCCACGTGGCGTGATGCGATTGGTGGGCGCCGCTTCTGCTTCTACCACCAGTCTTGGCACCCTCCCGACTCGATCTGTTGCTGTCGAGGTGACTATAAGGGGGGTGAAGATGTGCGTGAAATTGGCCAGAGGTGTTGCTGCCGCCAGCAGTCTTGGCACCCTCACGACTCCATCTGTTGCTGTCAAGGTGACTGTAAAGGGGGTGAGGATGCATGTGTGATTGGCTAGAGGTGTTGCTGCTGCTGCCACCAGTCTTGGCACCCTCACCACTCCATCTGTTGCTGCTGGGGCATCGCTCGCCTTTCTGAAGGTGACTATATCCCACGTGCTTCTCCCCGCCGCTCTCCACTTCCATCCAGGTCCATCCTTTGTTATAGTCAACCTCGCCTTCAATCACTCCTCCTGATTGCTCCGGTACAATCACATCCACCCACCCCCCTGCCTCCTCCTCTATAAGCCTCAGCCCAGCATCATTGCCAATCTTCCACCCGTTACTGCCAATCGCATCCCTTCCCTCAGCAGTAGTCGCAGCGGCAGCGGCAGCAGCAGCAGCAGCAGAAGCAGCAGCGGCAGGAGGAGCAGCCGCAGCATCAGCCGCAGCATCAGCACCCTTTCCCTGCCCTCCCTCCCATCTCTCCCCTCTCTCCCCTCCCTGCCCTCCCTCCCCTCTCTCCCATCCCTGCTCTCCCTCCCCTCCCTCCCTTCCCTCCCCTCCCTGCCCTACATGCCCCCCTGCAACCCCACCTCCCCCATACACCCTATTTGTCGTCAACCCCCCAGAGGAAACTTGGGCCACATCAGGGGTACACACCCGCTGCAGCTGCTGTCCTCCCACACCCTGCCCTTCCTCCCCCTCAACAACCCCGCCTCCCCGATACACCCTGCCTGTCAACCCCTCAGGGAGAACAGCGCTAGCATCAGGGGGAAACACGAGCTGCACCTGCTGCCCTCCCTGCCCTGCCTGCTCTACTTGCCCTGTCTGCCCCCCACCTCCCCCATACACCCTACTCGTCACCCCCCCAGGGGGAACAAGGGGAGCATCAGGGGGAAACACGAGCTGCACCTGCTGCCCCAGCCGCCCCAGCACCTGCATGCTGTCCTGACACGTGTCCACCTGCAATTGGGCGTTGCAGCAGATGATTTCCAGGCCGGGAGGTGACGTGGATCGAGCTGAGAAGGATGCAGAGGCTCCTCTTGCAGCAGCACCAGCTGTAGCAGCACCAGCTGTAGCAGCAGCAGCACTAGGACTTGATGCAGCACGTGCTGCAACGAGCTCTACTTGCACACTTGTTGCCATGGCGATCTGGAGTGAAGGGGCAAAAGGTACGAGGCATGACAAGCAAGGTGGTGGGAAACGAATACTGCGGCGCCTAGAATATGTTGACGCAGCACGTGCTGCATCGAACTCTACTTGCACACTTGTTGCTGTGGCGATCTGGAGTGAAGCGGTACAACGGTGCGGCGCGGTGCGGTGTGGTAAAAGGGGCATCATGAGGTAAAGCTAGTGCGGTGCTTATTGTGGAATGACCACACTTGTCATGATTGGTGGGTGTGAAATGCAAGACGCATGTGAAACGAAAAGTAGTTCAAGAAACGCAAACAGAAACTGAAACGGGAAGTGAAAAAATAAGAGGTTGACAGCATCAGGTGCGAAAGCAAGAGAAAACGTAGGCCCGGGAAAAGGATAAGAGAGGAGGGGAAGAGAGAAGGGAAGAGGGGAAGAGAGAAGACAAGAGGGGAAGAGAGAAGACAAGAGGGGAAGAGAGAAGGTAAGAGGAAAAAGAGGGAAGAAAGCGGCTTACTTGAGCAGAGAGGTTATTGCGATAGGCCTGTAACCAAAGAGACCTGTGCATAAGCTGCTGCTGCCTAAACAGTTGGTGCTTCTGCTGCTGGGGAAATTCGCCATCCGGGGGTAAGCTAGCAGGGCATTCTGCTGGACCAGGGAAGGGCAGGCAGCAGCGGCTGACAGGCAGCACGCTCACAGACAACTCGCTGAGGTGCAGACCAGCTTGGAGGAGGGGAGGGGTGAGAGATGGAGGCCGAGCGAGAGACTGTGGTGCTGCTGCTGCTGATGCCAGTGGTGGTGCCGCTGTTGCTGCTGCTGCTGCTGCTGCTGATGAAGGTGGTGTGGGATTCACGTCTGCAACGAACCGGATCGCTGTGACTCCACCAAACAGGCACGCAGCATAAGGCGCAGCTACTCTCAGCCCCGGCGCGGCCCGAACCTCCTGCCGAGGCTCGGGCCACGCCTCGCCCCGAGGCTCGTACCACAGCCCAGCATCCATCAGATCTGCCACCACCCACAATCCTGGTGGACATATACTTGGCTCTGCCTGTTCGTGCGCATTGCTTGCCCGTCTTTGCACCCCTGCCGCCGCTGCTGCTGATGCTGCCCCAGGAGGGTCGACTGGTGAAGGTTCCATCTGTGCTGAAGGCTCATGAGCTCTCTGCCTGCTTCTGTCTCTGCTTCTGCTTGTGCCTCGCTGCGGATCCTGTTCCCTGCTTCCTCCTACCCTTACCAGCAAGGGCCCTCCCTGGCCCTCAAACTGCTGCACCTGCCGCTGCTGCTTCTGCTGCTGCTGCTGCTTCTGCTGCCGCGCCGGGTTGATCCACAGATCCCCTTGCTCGCTACCACGATCACAACCACCAACAGCACCTGACACAGCGGATACCAGTTTGTCACTCCCACCAACACCCACAGCCCTTACTCTAAGAGGCGCCTCACAGCGCCCGTTTTCCCCAGCAGCAGCGGAACCAGCAGCAGTAGAAGCAGCAGAGGCAGCAACAACAGCTGGCCTTTGTTGTGGAGGAAGCAGGGTAGAGAGAGGAAGAAAAAAGTCCCACCTGCCCCCTGGCACCTCTGCTGTCAATCCCCTCACACACACATACACCAATCCCTCACTCTCTCTGCCCTCCTCACTTCCCCTCACCCCCTCACCTCCACCCTCCCCACCCTGGCTCACTCTCTCCTTTCCTCTCTCCACTCCCCTTTTCTTCCCCCCACCTGACAAACTTCCAGCCGTGACTGAAGCTTCCTGGCACCTTCCTGGCCACTGCACCAGCAGCAGGCACACCCCCGCCTCTCCCCTCTCCAGCGGGTTTCCCCCTGGAGATCCGCTGCCCCGACCAATGGCGTCCTGCCACGTGGACAGCACTGGCCACTCCTGCTCTCGCCTTAACCTAGTAAAAGGGCTGCTAGTGAGCTTGTTTGCTGGCAAATTAGGTGCTGAGGAAGCTTGTATCGAATCAGGGGCTTGTACAGAGTCGCAAGCTTGTATCGACAGCCTATGACCGTGCTGCTGCTCCCCATACCCCCACCAATCACTGCACGCCGCCCAGACCGTCGCTTCCCCGTGCCGCAGCATCAGGAACCGTGCGCTAGGGTTACCAGCCAAGCTGCTGACGTGGCACAGTTTGATTCGCTGGAGGCACAAGCGCAGGGAGGACCAGCCTTGGCCCCATACAGGCTTGGAGTAAGGGCCAAGGATTCGGGGTGAAGCAGCGGCAGTAGCAGTAGGAGCAGCAGGAGCAGGAGCAGGAGCGGCAGCAGCAGCAGTGGTAGCGGCAGGAACAGAAGGGAATGGAAATACATAGGAGGAAGAAGTATGTACACCTGTGTCCTGCTGCCGCTGCTGCCGCTGCTGCTGCCGCCGCTGCTGCTGCTGCTGCTGCTGCTGCTGCTGCTGCTGCTGCTGCTGCTGCTGCTGCTGCTGCTGCTGCTGCTGCTGCTGCTGCTGCTGCTGCTGCTGCTGCTGCTGCTGCTGCTGCTGCTGCTGCTGCTGCTGCTGAAGCGTGCCTGTAGGAACCACTGCTCGTGCTTCCACTGCCAGTCGAGGCTCAAACAAGAGCTCAGCTTGGACCAGACCCACTTGCAGGTCGAGAAACATTGGCACCACCATTGGTGGTGGTGCCTGCTGCCCTCTCGCCTCTCTCCTCTTTCCTGTGGACTCTTCAGCTTCAGAAAGGCTTTTTTCTTTGACTGTGTGTAGAGTAGTCTTCTCAAAGATGGGACCTGACGCCTGTGGTGGTGATTTCGCTGGTCGTGACAGCTCCTGCCTGGCTCTTTGGGTCACATCAGCACCACTTGACACACCGCATGTCACCTCCACCGCTCTGTTTGAGGCTCCTTCCACAGCCTTCTGGATCCACATCAGCACGTCGTGGATCACCGCCACGTCAGCAGGGTCCACCGCCAGTGCCACGTCACCCACCCTGACTGCCAGATCAGCACCAGCGCTCCCTCTCACTGCTCCCACTACCATTCTCTCCTGCTGCTGCTCCTCCTCCCTCTCTCTATCAGTCACCGCAGCTGAAGTTACAAAATCCCCGTTGCCGCCCACTGTCACCCCCCGCCCGCCCTCACCTCGAACCGCTTGTCTCTTCCTCACATACTGCCAAAGCTTGTGAGCTGCGTTGAGCCTGGATGGCTCATGAAAATTACTGCTTCTCTGTTTGACAATAACCGTAATTGCAACACCAGGCTCGTGCTGATGCTGCTGATGCTGCTGCTGCTCCTGCTCGTGATTATGATGGTGGTGCTGGTTACGGTGGTTATGGTGGTTATAATGGTGGTTATGGTGGTTCTGGTGGTGGTGGTGGCTATAATGGTGGTGGTTATGGTGACTATGGTGGTGGTGGCAGTGTTGCGGTGGGGGTTCTGAATGGAGCTGACCCAAAGCCTCTGACACCCTCTTGCTGTAACCTGTTACCCGTTGCTCCTCCTCACTGCCCCTGCTGCTGCTTCCTAGATCCTTCTGACAACCAGAATCAGAGGCACATACAGAAGCTGAAGCCGAGGGAGAGTCAGAAACCGAAGCAGAGACAGAGAGCAGAGAGTTCAATTGGACCAAGCACAGGCACTGCCTGTGTCTTTCAAAACAATCTCTTTCCTCGCGCTCACTTTCCCTCCTGCTGCTTCTGCCATTACTCTCGCTGCCATTCTCACTGCAACTCTCACTGTTACTCTCATTGCCTGAACGAGCTTGTGGGGGAGCGACCTTCAGGGAATGCACAGACACATGCTGTAGGGAGCAGCTGAGCATAGACGACTCAGCGTCACCAAATGCTTCTGCTGCTGCTGCTGACGATGATGACGATGGTGGTGGTGGTGGTGGTGGTGCTGCTGCTGCTGCTGCTCCTGATGACAGCCTGAGGCAATGCAAGTCAGCGACAAGCAAATGACCACTGCCACATGCAAGCGACTCCTGCGCAGCTGCTGGCTGTAGCAGCCCTGGCTGTAGCCCACTTGACTGCTGCATCTGTAGCACCTGAGACGGCTGTGTCTGGGGGGACGCAGCAGTGAGGACGAGGCGAAGGCAGGTGACGCCAACAGAGAGGGAGACACCGCTGTTGCAAGCAGAGGAAGGGGTGCTGTCAGGAGAAGGAACACTGTCAGGAGGAATCTCTGAAGCAATGTTTGCTTGTCGCTTTGATTCCTGCTGCCACGAATAACCTTCCTGTAGCAGCTGATGCTCCTTCTGCTGCTGCTGCTGCTGCTGCTGCTGCTGCTGCTGCTGGCACTCTTGGTGCTGGGATTGCTCCTTTCTTTCCACCGCCCCTGCATCCTCTGTATTGTCATCCCCGTTACAGCGCACGTCGCCCAGCTCTCCAATCAAGCTTGAGATGAAAGAGAGGGAGAGCGGTTCCACCCACACCACACACGGCTGCACACTCACCTCTACATGCATGCATGGTTGTACACAAACGTCAAAACGCCTCACTCCTCCTCGTGGATGCATGCACGCGCATCCGTTCACATCCGTCTGCCCTTGCTCGTATGCATCGTTAAGTGCACTCTCACGGCCTTGGGAGACTACAATTCGAACAGCTGGCACCGAGTTGCTGCACACGCTGCTGCTGCTGCTGCTGCTGCTGCTGCTGCTGTTACTTCTGCTGCTACTGATTTTTTCCAATAGAACACCATTCAAGTGCCATTGTGTCGACATATGGTTGCAGTTCCCGCTGGCCCCGGCACAGCTGCTACTGCTGCGGCTGGCAACTGCTGCTCCTGCGGTCTCGCCTTTCCGTTTTCTTTCCCTTGCCTCTGGTGCAACGGCAGCTACAGGTGCAGGCGAATCGGCAAACGAAGAGACCTGAAAGAGTTTCATAGGGCTGCAGCTGCAGATAGAACACAGATGCTCACAGGGTGTGACCGTGGTGGAAGGGAAGCGAAGGGAGGAAGTAAATGAGGAGGAGGGGAGGCCGGGAGCAGGGAGAGAAAGCGGCAGGAGCTTTGCCACGTGCACCCATTGCGCTTGATTCTGGTACAGCTGGCACGCACATGCTCCGGTATAGCTGCCTAATCCCCCACATTCTGCAAGATCCCTGTAGAGATGCTGCCTACCCCTTCCCACCCCTCCCCATTCTGCATTATTCCTGTACACATTGCAGCCGCCTCTGCAGCAATGCCCTATTCTAATGGTGGTGGCTGCAGTGGCAGCAGCAGCAGCAGCACCAGCAGCACTGCCAGCAGCAGCACCAGCAGCTGCTGCTGTTGCTGCTGCTGCCCATGCAAATGCTGCCGGTGGTGCTGCGACTGATGAGGCGGATGGGCCTGACTGGGCGCCAGTCCAGCACAAGGGGTGGAAGGAGAGGGTGACGGTGCTGATGGAAAGCTCGTTGTGGTGATGGGATTCCGCTGCAGAGACCTGGACGGACGAGGAGGGAGGGAGAGATGAACAGGGGGAGGATGATGGGGGCAAGCAATCTAGTCTAATGCAGGTGTAATTCATGCGGAATTAAGCGGATGTGGATGATGCTTAGGGATGAAGCGGAGGGTCTTTTAAGGCCTCAACACTGAGGGGAAAGCTTGGGCACACATGAAAGCAGGTGAGCACTTCATGAGGCGCCTCAAAAACCAGGTGCGCGAACAACCTATATACGGTAAATGCGAGAAATGACGCGTGGATTCTGTGCTGCGTGGATTCTGTGTTGCGTGGATTCTGTGTTTCATCTCACCTCCTGTGAGGCGTGGATACCCTCCAACGCAAGGACCAGTGCTCCAGCTCTCCCACTCCCCGCACCATAAAGATTTAATTCCAAATGATTTTTGTGTCGACTCAAAACACGCTTTCATCTCACCTCCTGTGAGGCGTGGATACCCTCCAACGCAAGGACCAGTGCTCCAGCTCTCCCACTCCCAGCGACAAAGACTCCAGACGAAGAAGGAGAAGCAGAAGAAGCAGCACCAGCACAGGCAGCACCCGAAGAAGCAGCAGCAGCGGTTTCAACATCCCTAGAAGAAGCGGCAGCAATGTCACTCTCCCTGCTTCCCTCGGGCGAGTGTGTCAGAGAGAGGGTTATGCAGGAGATGCGGAGGGAAAGAGAGAGAAGAGGCTTGGAAGGTTCTGCTCGGTTGGGGAAAGAGGGAAGCGCAGAAGAAGGGTGGGACGAGGCAAAAACTTGGTAGAATGCACAAACGAAGATGGGAATGTAAACCGAAAAGCACAGAGCACGCCGATACAAAGCGAGAGAAAACAACGGGAAGGGAACGTGGGACCGAGATGAAGGAGGGTGGGAAGTGAATGAGGCGATGGGGGCTTGTGGAGGAGCAGAGAGAGCCTGCTCGTGCTCAAATCCGTAACAAAGAAGCAAAATGAGCACTAGCACTGCTGCCAACGGGTCTGCTCTGGTGCAATAGTGCACTAGTGCAATAGCACTAGCAAGGGTCTGCTCTGCTCCAACGGGGGCAATGATGACACACACTGCATCTCACCTGCCAGTGGAGCAATGATGACACACACCGCATCTCACCTGCCAGCGGAGCAATGATGACACACACCGCATCTCACCTGCCAGCGGGGCAATGATGACACACACCGCATCTCACCTGCCAGCGGGGCAATGATGACACACACCGCATCTCACCTGCCAGCGGAGCAATGATGACACACACCGCATCTCACCTGCCAGCGGAGCAATGATGACACACACCGCATCTCACCTGCCAGCGGAGCAATGATGACACACACCGCATCTCACCTGCCAGCGGAGCAATGATGACACACACCGCATCTCACCTGCCAGCGGAGTAATGATGACACACACCGCATCTCACCTGCCAGCGGAGCAATGATGCCACACACCGCATCTCACCTGCCAGCGGAGCAATGATGCCACACACCGCATCTCACCTGCCAGCGGAGCAATGATGACACACACCGCATCTCACCTGCCAGCGGGGCAATGATGACACACACCGCATCTCACCTGCCAGCGGGGCAATGATGACACACACCGCATCTCACCTGCCAGCGGAGCAATGATGACACACACCGCATCTCACCTGCCAGCGGAGCAATGATGACACACACCGCATCTCACCTGCCAGCGGAGCAATGATGACACACACCGCATCTCACCTGCCAGCGGAGAAATGATGACACACACCGCATCTCACCTGCCAGCGGAGCAATGATGACACACACCGCATCTCACCTGCCAACGGAGCAATGATGCCACACACCACATCTCACCTGCCAGCGGAGCAATGATGCCACACACCGCATCTCACCTGCCAGCGGAGCAATGATGACACACACCGCATCTCACCTGCCAGCGGAGCAATGATGCCACACACCACATCTCACCTGCCAGCGGAGCAATGATGCCACACACCGCATCTCACCTGCCAGCGGAGCAATGATGACACACACCGCATCTCACCTGCAAGCGGAGCAATGATGACACACACCGCATCTCACCTGCCAGCGGAGCAATGATGACACACACCGCATCTCACCTGCCAGCGGAGCAATGATGACACACACCGCATCTCACCTGCCAGCGGAGCAATGATGCCACACACCACATCTCACCTGCCAGCGGAGCAATGATGCCACACACCGCATCTCACCTGCCAGCGGAGCAATGATGACACACACCGCATCTCACCTGCCAGCGGAGCAATGATGCCACACACCGCATCTCACCTGCCAGCGGAGCAATGATGACACACACCGCATCTCACCTGCCAGCGCTAGGGATGCAGAGACAGCAGAGGACGCAGCAGCAGCGGGCGGTAACCCAGCTGCCAGTGCTGACGTGGCGGAGACTGCTGAGACTGCTGCATGCGCCCATGACCAGAGAGAGGGAGGTGCGGATGAGGAGGAGGGGGAGGAGGAAGGCGAGTAGGAGGAAGGATGGTGGGAGTTGGCTCGTTCTGCAGCACCAGCAAGCTCAGCTCGTGAGAAGAAGGAATCAAGCAGGCTGGCTGGCGTACCGGCAGCAGCAGCGGCGGCAGTGGCGGCAGCAGAATGAGGGGAAAGTGGAGGAGGAGAGGTGGGGAGTGGTGATGCTGGTGCAGGAGGGTTGGTGGAGGAATGGAGTGAGGCGGAGAGGGAGGAGGAGAGGAACATGGCAGAGTCGATGCAGTCGAAAAACTCACTCATGCTTGGGAATGAGGATGGGAAAGGCAAGGGGATAGGGGAGGAGAAGGGGATGCGAAAAGGGGTTAGAGATGGGGAAGAGGATGACGAAGGTTAGAGGGAGAAGTGGTGAAAAGACGAGCAACACCAAGGGAACGGAAGGGAAAGCAAGAGATGGTGCCTGGGAACACGAAATCTGGCAGCATTACTGCGGTTGGAAGGCTGCCGGTTCTCTCCTCCTTGGCCCGTCTCTTCTCCAGCAGCCGCTGTTCCAACCAGTCCTCCACAAAGTTATCCCCCCACACTGCCCTGGCTCTAACAAGCACCACAGCCCCACCCAGCAGTCAGTTTCAGTACAGCTCACCTGCCCTCGATTTCAGCAGCCTCTTCCTCTGCTCGCTTCTTTGCTTGTCGCCTCTCCTCCACATAGTTATCCGCCCACATTTCCCCGGATCCAACAAGCACCCCACCAAGACTCACCTGGCCTCCATATCAGCTGCTTCCTCCTCTGCTCGCTGCTTGGCCAAACACCTCTCCTCCTTGACACGTTTCTTCTCCAGCAGCCGCTGCTCCAACCAGTCCTCCACATAGTTATCCGCCCACACTGCCACTGCTTTTTCAGACACTTCTGTACCACCCGACACAGACGCTGCTGCTTCCCGTGCTGGCGCTGCTGCTGCTGCTGCTGTTGCTGTTGGTTGCGGTGGTTGTGCTCTTGCTAATAGCGGTGATGCTGGTGCTGGTGGTGCCTGTATTGCTGAAGCTGCTGCTGCCTCTCCCCCCTCACCCTCCTTGTCCCTTCCGTCCTCCCCTCCATCTTCCACTGTCAACCTCCCCAGCACCTCAAGCGCCCCCTTCATTAGAATCACATCTGATTGAATCACCACAGGCGACAGCTGCACAGCCACAGCCACCACAGGCCCTCCCTCCCAGTCCGTCCCTTCCTTACTCTTCCCTGAATCTCTTCCATTCTGACACAATCCCTCCCTGCTCCTTCCTGGACTCGCCAAATTCTGTCTTGGGCCTTGCATTGGACGTGGGTGCAACCTTAAAGTCACCCTCACTCGCCCACTCACTCCTCCGAGTATGCTCCCCCTACTCTCTCTCTCACGCTCGCACTCTCTCTCTTGTCTGCTCTCATCCTCATGCTCAATCTCGCTCTTTCTGCTGTTATCACACTCCCTCGCACTCTGCCCTCCCTCTTTGACACGATCAACACAAAGGCTTGCTTCTTCCCCATACTCTCCATAGTCTCGCTCTCTGGGACACACTGGCTGTGAGGTACGATGCTTTAAGGCTGCTGGCCCGCCAATCACAACCACTTCCGCTCCTCCTGCCGTTGCTCCGCCAGAACTGCAGGTTTGACACGTGGCACTAGGTGTGGGGGATAACCCAGCTGTAGTTGCACCCTGTGCCAGTGACACATCAGCACGTGGTGACTCAGATTGTGCCAACTTTGCACGTGCATCCTGAAACGAATCCATTTCCCGGAACCTTCCACTTGCTGACTGGAACATGACGGATCTATCCTCGATAAAAGCAGACCCCATAGCAGACTGAAACAGCGAGGAGCCCCCATCCTCATCCCTTCCTTCGTCAGTAGCATCCACGAAAACGGACTGCTGCCCAGCCAGTACACTCGCGCACATGCTAGAAGCTGCTTCGATATAGACATCACCATTCATGTCCCCATTCCCACCCGTCTCCTCTCCTCCATTCTCATCCTCACATGCACCCTTGCCCTCCCTCACTGCACCTCCACACTCCCAGCACCCCACCATACCCACTCTCACCCCACTGAACCTCACCTCCTTAGGCCCCCCTCCCAGCACCATTCGCGCAACCCCTCCCTTCAACCCATCTGCGCCACCTCCCACTCCTCCGATTTCTGCTGCGCCTCTCACTCCCTCCCCTCCCCTCCTCTTACTACCACCCCTATCGCTTCTCCTTCCATCTCCCCCCTCCTCCCCCCTCTCGCTTCCCCACTCTCCTCCCTGCCCCTGTCTCCCCTGCTGGTCCTCACCACAGACTACCCCTTCTAACCCTACCGAACCAAACTCTACCTCTTCCAAGTCTCCCGGACCATAAGACAGCTCGTCCAGGCGGAAAACAACCCCCTTCGCATCCCTCCAGGCGCCTGCACCAGCCCTATCCCCGTTACAGTCACCTCCGTTACAAGCCTCTGCATTAGCCGGGTCGAACCCGGACGTTTCGTCGTCAAGCACGATGCGAACCTGTACATGTGTTACAGACACTTGTAACCGCTGTAACACCTTCTCTACCAGCCCTGCTACAAGCTGCACACCCCCTTGAAATCTGGGAAAGCTCGCCCAAATCCCATCCCCGCTACCTAATCCCTCCAAACCCTCCGCTCTTTCCTCCTCCTCTTCCTCCTCTTCTTCCCAATCTCCCTCATCTTCTTCGTCTTCCTCTGCGTTCTCACTCCTCTTGTCAACCCCTCCTCTCTCACCTCCACTATTGCTTCGCCTGGCTGCATATCCCCCCACATCTCCCTCCCTCGACCCTCTTCCCAAATTCCCCCCTTCACTACCATCCCTCGCCCCTGATTGGCCAGGAGGCGACACCACAGCTACTAGGGAAATCCCATCTAGGTTGACTGTACACGGCTGGTCTAATGAGGAGAGTGTGACTATAGGGAGAGACGCGGAGAGCTTTTCCACGTGGCCTGAAACGAAGCGGATGGTTGGATGGGCCTTCTTGGGCTTGTTCTGGAATCTTCCGGAAACGCCTGCTTCTCTTCCTGCTGCTGCTGCTGCTGCTGCAGTTGACGCTGCTCCCTTGGCTCCTACAGCCTCGTTTTTGTTGTTCTCAAGCTGTCAAAGGTATAACATGCATACAAGGGAGTGGGTATGGGTGGAACGAAGAGCGTTTGCAGGCGTCTCAAGACAAGACAAGGTCACGTGGTTGTAGAGGCGAAAACGTCAAGGTGATAGTGTCAAGACCAGAACGTAGTTTTCAATAACAATCCTAGAAACTCAGGTGGTCTACCGAACAGCTTCCCCTGCAAGCCTCCTCAAGGAGTTCAGATATTCCGCAGTAAGGCGGGGACTCCAGAGGAAGAATGATGCTGATTCTGAGTCGACTCAATCATAGACGCACCAGTGGGTTTCAATGAACGCACTGAGACGCACCAGGGAGTTGAGATATTCCGTGTTCAGGCGAAGACCAGAGAGGTGCACTGACGCGACGCCCTACTTTTGTACCCAAACAAATAATAATCTCACCAGGGAGTTTAGATATTCCGTGTTCAGGCGAAGACCAGAGAGGTGCACCGACGCCGACCCCAGATGAACCTCGATCTGCTCATGGCTCAGATCGGTCTCCAGGAACCGACCCAGCAGGCGACCCAGGATGAACCGAGCCAAACTGCGGGTCGCCCAACGAGGCAGCATATTACTGACACTCCAAGAATGTGGAGCTGGTCTGTCTAAGGGATGGGTTATGTAGACTAAATAGCAGCCAAAAAATAGTGAGAAGTTCGAGACGTAATAAAACGCGAGTAGGCAAACTATGCAGCGTAGTAGCGGTGAAACTCAAGAAACTAGTCCTGACTCAGAAATGGAAACTTGGCTCCTGAGCAGTCGAAAGAATGCAAGTAGTTTCCTAAGAATGAGCAGAAAACCTGAGGATTCTGTACAAGCGGCAACTTCCCGGCAGTACTTACACCTTCACCCTGTGAGTAATTTAGCTGTCTCTAGAAACTATACCACGGATAGAAATCATCCTAACTAAAGGCGCAATCAGTTCCTCCTTTCGTAACTGCCGTAACCACACGAATTAGTGGAGTAAAAAGGATAGAGCCTGGTTGTGAGGAGATGAAAGAACTGAGGAGACCTGTGGCCGAATGTGTTAGGGGCCGTGGTTTCTGTTTGTCGCTCTTGAAGAGGTTCGATTACATACGTTTCATGGGGGTTTAGTGCGGTTATTTGACTTCCAAAGTGTTTCATTAAACATGTCGAAAGGTGAGCAGGCAACTCATTGAATAGGCAACTGGTAGTGGAACAGCACCACATTGGCTATCACTGGCCGTTGTTGTTCTTGAGGTGTTCTTGAGGGGTGATGCAACTTCAATGAAGAAGAGTTGAAACGCCTCGCCCTCGCAAGCGCCGAACGTACGAGACGGGTGTGACATTTTCGCTGGGCACGTCATTGATGGACACGTCACACCGTGTCATCCAATTTTGAACCTCACAGAGTCTGATATGATAGCGTCATAGTTTCTGAACAAATACTTTTTACATCGAGCACACGAGTTTCGCTGATTCGTTCGCTCACTTCAGGGTGTACACAAGTTTCGCTGTTTTGGAGGGGAAGCAAAAGAAGTTGTGGTTCTGACGAACGTCGCCAGGGGCACATTCGTTTTCGAAGACTCTGGTTACCATTTTATATCTCATTGCCCTGTCACTGATCCCGTTGGCGGGAAACAAGTGTTTATGGAATCTTCTACCTTTGTCAGGCCAGTGTCCAGCAGCAAGCCTGAGCGGTCGATCATTAGTCCGAGCTATAGTTAGTTCATGCTCCTCGCCTTGACACCGATCCTGTTGCCGCTAAACAAACTTCTTATGGAATCTTCTAACCCCCTCTACTAGCCTAGTAGTGTCCAGCAGTAGCTTGAGCAGTAACCAAAGAAAAACTTAGCATTTATGCGTTGAACCTGTCTGCTGAGAGGTTGTATTTCTGTATGCTAAGCTCGCCTGTGCTAGAGTTAGATCGCGTATCTCGCAGCTTTCCCAACTCAGCTCGCGTGTGACCTGACCACTGAAACACGGCTGTCCTTCTGCCTGGTGTTTCATTAAACATATTTCAGGCGTCGTGGAAAACACGGGGACATCTGATGCTACTGATCACTACTGACCACTTTGGTCTGATGGATCCTTGACTGATTCCGTTTCATTCCTCTCTAGACACCCTGATCCGCCTGCCAACGGCCAGCTAGCGCCATGGATTCAACACTGTTGCTGCTGTTCGCTTACGTGGCATTGCTGGGTTTCGTGCTTTTCGTCCTGCTGTTTGGGGAGTCGGCTTCGTTCGATGGCACCGTTATAAGCTCCGCGCACTATTGGATCACGTCCGGAGTTTTCGAGGTTCCATTGTGCGTAACCTTCTCTGGCGGATAACCCGCACACCAAATTCGTCATTTTTCGGTTACAAAAAGTCGTGTATAATATTGTCAACGCAGCACAACTGCACAACATCCCCTTTGCCTCGTGTCAACTCTAGCTGTCATCCTTCATATTGCAAATTGTACCGACACCCGTGTCATCTCTCCGTACAGTTACCTTCTCCGTTTCTTCTTTGGCGAGAGAGGTGAACGAGCTGGTGACGTCATCTTCCACTTCTGCTGCGAGCAGCGAAACCCACTTTTCCAGGTTCGTTTATTTCCATCGGCGACCCCCCAAATATTTTTCTGGCGAATTTGTCAACAATCAGCCTGAGATTTTCTGGAGATATTGTTCATGTTTGTGTATCTCACACTCT
Organism: Closterium sp. Naga37s-1; assembly: GCA_947471745.1. Classification (NCBI taxonomy): domain Eukaryota; kingdom Viridiplantae; phylum Streptophyta; class Zygnematophyceae; order Desmidiales; family Closteriaceae; genus Closterium; species Closterium sp. Naga37s-1. The sequence goes on from CANJKZ010000737.1 coordinate 1,747,065, forward strand.
CGCTTCCATCGCGTATCCTCCCCAACCCCCATTGCAGATCATCTACCTCGTACTGGTGATCGGAGGCTACTATGCCTTTCACGTCTACTGCATGAGCTTCATCCCCGGACCCTACCTCTCCTCCATCCACAGGTCCCCTTCCCCCTGCGCTCCTCTCCTCCATCCATGTCTCTCGCCATCCGTATGCTCTTCTATACGGAAAGCACCTCTGCTTGTAATTATACACACTTTAATCCTTCTGCTCTTCTCTCCATCACCATCTATCTTCCTCATTGCATGAGATTTATTTTCAAAGCGTACCTCCCCACCCCTCGCAACCCTCTCCTCATTCCCCTCCGTTTTTCATGCTCTCTCTGCCTCCACGTCTTCCCACCTCCTTCCTCTAAGGTGCAAGGCACCAGCATCCCTCTTCTCAGCTTTCACAACCTTCTGTCCCTTTGTCCCCCCTTTCCCCCTTTGATCCATCCTTCCGCTCTTTCTCCCATCTCTCCCATGTCCACCTTCTCAGATACACGGCGCCAGCATCCCTCATCGCCACCCTCACAACGTTCCTTATAGCGAGTATATCCGACCCCGGTACAGTCACATCCGCTACAGTGCAACAGACCCAGGCAGTGTTTCCATACGATGGGGTCATCTACACCAGACGAGTCTGCTCCTCCTGCAAGATACCCAGGTATTTGAAAAGTAACTGCCCCAGGACTTTTGGGTCGACTCAAAAGTCCTTCTGCTCCTCCTGCAAGATACCCAGGTCTGGTACCGCTTGTCTCTAATTGTTTGGTAAAAAAGGTTGCCTTATCCACTTTCCACTCTTCCTCCTTCTCCCCTCTTCCATCTCCCTTCCCGTCTTTACCTCTCCCTTCTTTCCTTGCCCTCATCCCGCATTCAGCACGAGCTCTCTTCCTCCATTTTCCCCCTTCTTCCTTACCCAGGCCAGCACGAGCCAAGCACTGCAGGGTGTGCAACCGTTGCATCTCCAGATTCGACCACCACTGCGGATGGGTGGTGAGTGGTGCTGCTGGGTTTTGAGAGATCACCAACTGTCTCCAAACGCTCACTTTTCCTAAACTGTGTTTTCATTTCAGCCGTGTAGCCTTCAAGGGCCTCTCATTGGCATTTATACCCTTTTTGAAGTTCACTTCTTTCTCTCTCGCTATCCCCTCTCTCAGAACAACTGTGTTGGGGAAAACAACCTTCGCTACTTCCTGCTCTTCCTCTTTGCGTGAGTTTGGAGAGGGATTCGGATGTTGGTGGGGTGAGGGATGGGGGAGGCATGGGAAGGGATGTGGGAGGGATGTGGGGGGGTTAGGGTGAGAAACACACGCACACATGTACGCACACCTGTACACACCAGGCCATTCCCTGTCGTCCTTACTACCTGCCATCATCATAGGTGATAGATATGGGTCAATTCTCTTCAGAAGCAAATGCCATCTCGCGTGTGGCGTGTTTGGTGTCTTTTCCTGCCTAATTAATTTGTTCTGCCCTTGACTTACCCCGTCCCAACCCCTTCCCCCGGCCATACCACCAACGTTGTCTGTTTCCGCCCATCAGAAACATATTCTTTCTGGCAAATGGTGTGTTTGGCTGCGTCTGTTATATCCTGACTGCATTGACATGCCCCGAAACCAACCACCCCACACCCTCAACTCCTCCCCTCACCCCACCTCCACTCCCACTCCCTTCCTTCAGAAACATTTGCTTTCTGGCGTATGGTGTGTTGGGAGTCTGCTCTATCCTGGCAGGCGAAATCACCCGCAGCAAAGTCATCGCTGCGATCATAGGTGTGTGTCAGGTCATGCCTTGTTGTCATAACTGCCATGCCATCGTAGGTGTGTTAGGTCATACCCTGTTATCATACCTCCTGTGTTGTCGTCTCTTGAAGCGTCTCATCTCAGGACAACAAGCGCTTATCTTCATAGCTCTACGAATCCATGCTCTCTCCTCACCTCACTCTTAAGCAGTAACACAAGAATCAGTCACCTTGTTTCTCACAAGGGGTCCTTTGCATTGGTATGATCAAGTGCTTACCTCCTCTTATCCCCTCCCTCCTCCCTCCCGCCTCCCCCGATTGTTTCTCTACTGCAGACCATGATCCGTCCAGGACCCACGTTTTCGGCTGGCTTCCTATCCTCGCTCAGGTGAGCTGAGAGAACAGTTTCTGAGAGGGGTTTAGCTGAGCAGAGTATTTTAACCCACTGTGTTTTTTCTGCCACCTTCTCCTGCTCCTTTCATCCTCCCCCTCCCTGCCCCCCTCCACCTGTGTTCCCCTCTTTTCTCCTCCTCCTCCCATCCCTGGTGGCTCACAGACTACGTCCACCATCTATTCTCGTTTGCAGTGGCTCACAGTGTATTTCCATCACCAATGCGCTCTGCTCCTCTTTCTCTCAGCTCGTATAACTTCCTCCCCTCTCTTCTCCTCCCTTCGTTTCCAGTGGCTCACAGTCTACTTCCGCCGCCACTGCGCGCTGCTCCTCTTCTTCCCAATTGTCTGACCTTCCTCCTGCTCTTCTCACTCCCCCCCCCCCCCCCCCCCCTCTCCTCGCCCAATATCTTCTCCCCCTCCCCCCATCCCCAGTGGCTCACAGTCTACTTTCACCGCCAGTGCGCGCTGCTCCTCTTCTTCCTCGTCATCCTCCTCGTCCTCTCCTGCTTCCTCCTCTACCACCTCCACCTCGTCGTTACCAACGTCACCACCAACGAGGTTCGTAGGTACACATTGTGTACCAACACCCCCCCCTTCTCTTCCCCTCCACACACACATGTACGTCATTATTGTCATCCTCGTCATCCTCTCCTGCTTCTTCCTCTACCACCTTCACCTCGTAGTCACCAACGTTACCACCAACCAAGGTACTCTCCACCTCCCCGTTCATCAACCAACTTAACCTGCTTCGTTCGTCAACTCTACCTCCCTCATTCCTCTTCTCTCTCTCCTACTTCCTCCTTTACCACCTCCACCTTGTAATCACCAATGTCACCACCACCAACCTTTTGATGGGTCATTTTTGTCAGCTTCATTCTTCTCGTCTCCTGCCGACTTCTGAGTCGACTCAAAAGTCACCCCGTCCTCTCCAACGTCACCACCAACCGTTTAATAAGTCATTTCTGTCAGCTTCATTCTTCTCGTCTCCTGCGTCTCGTCCTGCATCTGCAATCCAGTTGCCTTTCCTTTGTCAATGAATCACTTGCTCCATGCCCACCCCATTCGTACCGCTTTTCACCGCACTTCACCCCATCCGCTACTTCACCTCTTCTCACCGCATTTCACCACTCCAGACATACAAGTGGGCTGACTATCGGCGGTGGGTGGCCCACGAAGCTTCCAGGATGCTGCAGCAGAAGCAACGGGGCGAGGAGGAGGAAAGGAGGAGAGTGGGAGCAGAGAACGGTGAGGGGGGGAAGAAGGGGGAAATCTCAGCACACAAAACGAGGGTGATGGAACATGAGGAAGAGAGGATGGAATGGATGGTGAGGAGGAAGACTGAGGGGGAGAAGAAGGAGAAGAGGGAAGAGGGGGAAAAGGAAGGGGGGGAGAAGATGGTAGTGAAGGAAGTTGAGAGGAGTGAGACAGAGCGGGAAAGGAAGGCGAGCAAAACTGGCGTGAAGGCAAGGTATGATGGAGAAGCTGGGACGGCCGAAGCAACAGTGGTCTCAGCAGCTACAGCAACAGCAGCAACACCACCACTATCAACAGAAGCAGCACCAGCAGCAGCAGTGCCGCGTGTGTCAAACGAAGGAGAGAAGCCAGAGAAACGAGGAAGGCAAGGAACGGGAGCCAAAACGAAGCAGCAGGCAATCGGAATTGACTTTTCGAGGTTGCGAGTGCGGGAGTACGGTGCCGGGTGGTTCTCTGGCCTGTGGTCGATGGTTTTTGGCGGAGCAGGAGGAGATGAGCGTATTCGAAGAATTTGGGTTGATCCTGCTAGTGTTCCTGTAGAGAATGTGTATAATAGAGGGGTGGTCAATAACATAATGGAGGTGTTAGCACCTGGGAGGGTTAATGGTGTGCGGCGGAAAAGCTTAGGCGTGAGAGGTTCTGGTGAAAGTGGGGATGAGAGAGGGGTAGATAGACGAGGTAGTCAAACTCTAAGAAGCAGGAAAAAACAAGAGTGACATGACATGTTAGAATGATGGAGTTCTTGTGAAATAGAATCTTCATGCAATGGTTGAGCCTCCTTACTACATTGACATACCTCGTATTACGGTCTGAGTGTGCAAGCATATGCTTGCATTTAGTGGAGATAGGGGGAGGCAGTTAAAAAGCAGCATATGCCTGTCAGAATAACTGTGCAGGAATGATTGGATTAGCAAGAGTTGGGGTACAAGTACTAACCCTAGAAGTGTTGTACCCCATAAGGAGTGCCCCACTATAACCAACAAGTAAGATTGTACTTTGACACACCCCCATAGGCTAAGTGGGGGACAACAAGACGGTCATAAGACCAGTCAAGCAAGACAACAGAGCAAAGCAAAGCTCAGGGTGGATCTCAAAGACACCACACAATCCGAGCACAAGCAAGCGGCCACAAGGCCAGTTCACATGCAGAGTTAACAAGGCAGTACACTGATCACAACCCGGCAAGAGTAAACAAGCAGGTATAAAGATATATATCAGTGTACAACAAGAGCAAGTCAAGCAACCAGCAGGTGAGGCAGAGTGGGCACAAGCCCAAGAGCAGTGCAGAAACGCTGATGATCACCAGACCCAAGGGCCTTGGTGAACACATCAGCAGTGTTGGACCGCGAGGCCACGTAGGAAAGGTGGAGCTGACGACGCTGCTGCAGCTCACGCGCAAGGAAGTAGCGAAGAGCAATGTGCTTCGTTCTGTGCTCCAGTCTCTGCTCGTGACACAAGGCAAGCATCGCCTTGTTGTCGACGTACAGAACTGGAGGAGAACGAGGCCGCTCCCCCAAGTCAGTCAGCAGGTAGGTCAGCCAGCGTAGCTCCTGTGCAGCCATGGCCCCAGCGTAGATCTCGGCCTCATAGCTGGAACTAAGCACAGAAGAAGGAGTGGACCTCCACGAGACAGAACCAGAGCCAAGACTGAAGGTGTAACCCTTTGACGAACGCTGAGTCGCCTGGTCGTCGGCCCAAGAAGCGTCGGAGTGTCCTGTGAGTACCACTAAATCCTGTCCTCCAAGCACTAGCCCCATGCCCGATGTACTGCACAAGTAACGCAGCACCCTCTTCGCAGCATCCCAGTGCACCTTTCGGTGTCTACCGGGAGCCACGTAGCGAGCCAGGAGGCTGAGAGGGTACACGAGGTCAGGTCGTGTGCACGTCATCAGGTACATGAGGCAACCCACAAGCTCTGGGTACGGACCACTCGGCTCTACGGACTCGTCCGAAGGTGGAGCTGAGCGCGAGTGGCCGGTAGACAGAGGAGTGGGCTGTGGCGAGGAGAAGTGGAAGCCGAAGCGCTGAAGGACCTGGTGCACCATGTGTGGCTGAGTCAGGGTGATGGTGCGCCGTGCTCTGTCCCGGGTGATCTGCAAGCCAAGATAGCTACGCAGCTCACCCAGGTCAGTGTAGTTGTGTCTCTCCTGGAGCTCCGCCTTCACTAAGGCCAGCGCCTCAGTGTCAGCAGTAGCAAAAATCAATTCGTCGACGTACACTAGAACGCAGAACGACGGCAGGGTAGTGTCGGTGCGTAGAAATAACGACGGGTCAGCAGAGAAAGGAGCAAACCCAAGAGCTGCAAGTGTAGTCCTCAGTGTGTCGTACCACTCTCGGGGCGCCTGGCGGAGACCGTAGACTGGCCGGCGGAGGCTCCACTGAGTACCTGCAAGAAACGACTCAGTGAAGCCAGGTGGGCGGCGCAGCCAGATCTCCTCCTGCAGGATGCCCTGCAGGAAAGCTGTGCTGAAGTCCAGAGAGTGCAACTCGTAGTCACGCTGAGCAGCGACGTGCAGCAACACCCGAAGAGTAGTCATCTTCGGGGTGGGGGAGAAGGTCTGGAAGTAGTCAACCCCCTGTCGCTGAATGAAGCCTCGAGCAACGTAACGCGCCTTGAAGGCAGGCGGAGAACCCGGTGTCACAATAGCAGGCAGAACGAGGAGCCATAGCTAGGGTTTAGCTAGCTAGGCAAGAGAAAATAGGCAAAGGGGCTTTTGCACTAGCAAGCAGGTGGATACATATAGGAAACCCTAAGGGGCCGTACTCACTATAGAGTACCCCACTGCAGGCTAGACAAACTACACATTCTGACACACCCCCATAGTCAAAGTGGGGTATGATCAGCACAACAAGCAGCAGTTTATAGTTCACAAATATAAGCAAAGCTAGAAGCTATCACAGAGGGCAAGTGTGGAGGAGGAGGGACTATGAGAGGAGAGGAGGTAGTGGGCGGCAGCTGAAGCTGCTGGCACACGGCGCAACTGGAGCAACTGGCACACAGGCAACTGGAGCAACTGGCACACTGGCAACTGGAGCAACTGGCACACGGGAAACTGGAGTAACTGGCTCCGCGGCTAGACGAGCGGCAGGAGCAACTGACTCTCGGGCGACTGGAGCAACGGGCTCACGGGCAACTGGAGCGACGGGCTCACGGGCGACTGGCGCAACGGTCTCACGGGCGACTGGAGCTGCTGGCTTCACGGCGGCCACCCCCCTTCAACCTCCCCCTTTGTCCCAAAACTCCCGTTCAAACCCCCTGCTGCACCCCTAGCTTCACTCCCACGACACCCCTCTAGCACCACTCCTTCGGCTCCCACACACCCACCCCCCTCAGCGGTAGCTGCAGCAGTGGGAGATGGAGGAGGAGGAGGAGGAGGGGACGGTTCACACACCCGCTACCCCCATACCCGCCACCCCCATACCCCCAACGCAGGGCAGAAACGCGGGCAGCAGCTGGGGCGGCGTGTGAGCGGAAGCGGGGCGGCGCACGGGCCCCCAGGGCGCCTCGACGAGCGACGGGAGGGGGCGACGCGCGCCCCCCCCAGGGCGCCGCGGCGGGCGACGGGAGGGGTGACGCGCGGCCCCCCAGGGCGCCGCGACTGGCGACGGGAGGGGCGACGTGCGGCCCCCTAGGGCGCCGCGACGGGCGACAGGAGGGGGGGGCGACGCGCTGCCCCCCAGGGCGCCGTGACGGGCGACGGGCAGGGCGACGCACAGCCCCCCATGGCTCCGCGACGGGCGACGGGATGGGGGGGCGACGCGCGGGCCCCCAGGGCTCCGCGACGGGCGACGGGCAGGGCGACGCGCGGACCCCTAGGGCGCCGCGACGGGCGACGGGTAGGGCAGCGCGCGGGCCCCCAGGGCGCCGCGTGAGGCAGTAAACCGCCGCGCGCCTCGGGCGCACGGCGGGCAGAAAACCGACGCGCGCCTTGAGCGCGTGGCGAGAAGAAAAAAGCGTCGCGCACCACGGGGCGCGCGACAGACACGAAAGCAGCGGAAGCTTAGGGTGGGCCCACAGGTTAGGATCGAACGAGCTCTTAATACCATGTCACAATAGCAGGCAGAACGAGGAGCCATAGCTAGGGTTTAGCTAGCTAGGCAAGAGAAAATAGGCAAAGGGGCTTTTGCACTAGCAAGCAGGTGGATACATATAGGAAACCCTAAGGGGCCGTACTCACTATAGAGTACCCCACTGCAGGCTAGACAAACTAAACATTCTGACACCCGGCGGCCGCTTCACCCTGAAAATCCACATGCCATCGACTATGTTCGCCCCAGGTGGAGGAACCTCGTCGACGTAAGTGCCTGTGGACTTCCAGGATGCCATCTCGGCATCCATGGCTGCCTGCCACTGAGAGGAGTAAGGACCCGTAATCGCCTCTGCGTAAGAGCGCGGGGTCGGGATGTCTGGAGCATCCGGGTCTCCCTCATGGGCAAGCAGCATGGAAGCGAAACGAGGTACAGCAGCTGCAAGACACTCAAAGTCCTCCTGCCTGTCCTCAAGGACATCCGTGCCAAGAGCACACTCACCCCCGACGGACAGAGGACAAGCAGACGCAGACTCAGCAACTAGAGCAGTGGCGTAGTCTAGACGGCAGGTAGCAGCAAAGTCAAGCAGCTCAGCAACGAGAGCAGACGCAGCAGCAGACTCAAAGGAAGGGTCAGTGACAGCAGTGGCTAGGAGACGAGAGACAGTGGGACTGGCAACACGAGCGCGGTCAGACTCAGGGTCAGGGACCTTAGGAAGAGAGGACTCAAGAGGAGCAGGCAGAGGAACACGTAGAGGAACAGAGGAAGGACGAAGGGTCATAGCGTGCGTGCCAGGGACAGGAGGAGGACGCGAACGAGGAACGCGACGAGCAGTGCGAACAGGCGAGACAGGACGAGACGCAGGCTCACGACGCTCTGTAAGACTGCCGGACTGCTCAGTGTAAGGAGAAGGAGCAGGCAGTGGAGAGGCCGACTGTAACGGCGGCTGCGACTGGTCAGGCGGGGGACACAGGAGGGGAGGAGTAAGGGCAGCAGAAGGCGGGGTACCAAGAACCTGCTGGAGTAGGGGAACGAAGTACGGTCGCGGCCGCACAGCGCCACCAGGGTCAACAGCTCCAGCTCCTCCAGCTCCAGCACCTCCAACACTAGGGCCTCCAACTCTAGCGCCTCCTGCGCCAGGGCCACCAACTCCAGCTCCTCCAGCTCCAGCGCCACCAGCGCCAGTAGTACCAGACTCCGTAAGGTCTCCAGCGCCAGCACCCTCAACACCACTAGTCCCGGCAGCTCCAGTACCCCGGGTACGAGCACGTCCAGGACCAGTGGTCGCAGTACCTCCAGTAACACCAGCTCCAGCAGCAACTCCAGTACCTCCAGCTCCAGCAGGGCCAGCACCTCCAGCTCCAGAAGCTCCACTCCGAAGGCGCGTACGCCGAACAAACCACTCACGCAACTGCTGCGGAGACAGGCTCGGCGAAGCACCAGCAGAACCTCCAGACGAAGCAGCACCCTGAGGCTCCGCACCTCCAGACTCCGCACCCTCCGACGTAGCACCCCCAGGCTCAACACCCTCAGGCCCAGCACCCCCAGGCTCACCACCCCCAGTCGCAACACCCCCAGGCTCAGCACCCTCAGACTCCGCACCCCCAGGCTCCGCACCCCCAGACTCAGCACCCCCAGACGCAGCACCTCGAGCAGCACCTGAGTCGACAGCTACCTGAACAGGCGCAGGACCAGGGAGAGGGTCTACCTGAGACATACCTGAGGGAGCAGGACCCTGGGGCGGGAGAGGGTCTACCGGAGGGGGACCGGGAGCAAGGAAGAGCGGCGGGGGCGGGGGAGGGGCAGAGCGGTAGGGGAAGAGGCAGTAAAAGGGAACCGACTCGTCAAACGTGACGTCCTGAGAGGGGAAGACACAGCGCGAGGTGGGGTGGTAAAACTGCCAGCCAGGCGCGGCGGGGACAAAGCCAAGGAAGACGCAGGGGATAGCACGGGGGGAGAGCTTGTCCGCGGACGTATCGCGAACAAAGGCACGAGAACCCCAGACCCGGAACACCGACGCATCGCCAACCTCCCCCGTCCAACGCAGTGTGGGCGAGGTCTCTGGCAAGGAGACACGGGGCCAGAGATTGAGCTGCTGCGCGGCATACCGGACCGCAAACAGCCACAAAAGATGGGGAGCCGCTGCATGAATCAAGGAGGTACGAGCGACCTCCATGACCAAGCCAATGCGGCGCTCAGCAACCTCATTCTGCTGTGGTGAGCCCGGAAGCGTGAACGACTGCTCGATTCCCTCCCCCTGACAAAAGGCCCGCAAGAGGTCGGAGGTGAACTCACCACCTCTGTCAGAGTGCAGACGCAAGACAGGAAGGTCCTGGCGGAACCTGCGGCAGAGCCGGAGACGAACTGCTCGGATCCAAGGGATCAGGACAGCAGGGACCTCACCCTTGGTGCGCAAGGGGAAGAGTGTGGTGTACCGCGAGTAGTCGTCGACAACCAGCAGAAAGTACCGCTCACCGCCCTGTCCACGAACGCCGGCTGGGCCCCACACGTCCAGGTGGAGGGTCTGCAGAGGAGCCTCTGTTGGGGGAAACGAGGAGGAGTGAGGAGCAGCGTGCTGCCGCCCCTCGACGCAAGGAAGGCAAGGCGGCGTAGGCGAGGCAGGGAGGGGAGGGAGAGACCTGGGAAGACTAGACGCAAGGAGGCGACGGTGCATGTCACGTAGACGTGGCAGTGAGGGGTGGCCCAGGCGGTGGTGCCAGAGAAGAGTCTGGTGCGACAGGGAGCGACACTCACAAGGGGAGGCTACCTGACCTGACGCAGAAACCTGACCAGTAGCAGCTACCTGAGGAGGCGCAGTCGTTAGTGTGTAAAGACTCGACCCTGGCCGACGGGTAAACGTGGCCAGGTGGCAGCCGGTCCGGGTGCACGTACAGATCGCCACACGCTGTCCTCCAGGGGTAAAGGTGTCAACCCACTGGTCCTGGAGAACTACGTTTCTCACCAAGTTCGTAGAGAACGAGGGGAGGTGGAAGCCTGTCAGTGAGCCAGACGGAACCGCCGGGCACGGAAGCACAGTGGTGGACCGTGCAAGAACTTGGCCCCATGAGGGGTCAGCCAGAGAGACTACGACAGGTGCAGGGAGTGGTGTGAGTGCAGTACTGTCACGGAAGAAGAAGCAGCGGGTAGCACCTGACTCAAGCGTGAAGGTGTGCAAGGCCTCAGCAGGCGCAGTACCTGAGGAAGCAGACTCGCTAGCACCTAAGGCAGCAGCCTCACTAGCACCTAGAGCAGCAACCTCTATACCGGGGTCGTACTGCACACACAGGTGACAGTCACTCTCAGCACCACCAGGCAAAGCAGACATGACAGTAAGGATGGCATCATAGTCTAAAGCAAAGACAGAAACGCCCGACCTAAGCAGCTCAAGCCAGGGGGGGATCTCAGCCTCGTCTCCAAACTCTGTGCGCCAGGCGTCAGTCAAATAGGCGGAGTAGTGGGACTGTGCGTGACCAGGTGTCCCACAGGTCTCACCAGCTCGACGACCTGTGCGAATGACGTACGGGCAGTGACCCGGACTCGAAGACGGCCCACGCTGGTAAAGCCACTCACGAAGCTGCCGGGGCGTAAGGGTCGGACGCCTCCGTAGCTGCATCTGGCCACCGCCAGACACTCCGCACCAAACAGTGCCACAGTGACTGCTACTACGGCCGCCACCACTCCCACTGCTGCCACCACCGCCGTCACCACTCCCACCGGTACGACAAAGGGAAGTCATGTCGGGCAAGCTAGGAGGAGCGCGACCTCTAGGGCAGTACGGAGTGAAGGCAGTAGCACGAGTAGCAGCAGCAGCAGTAAGAGCAGCAGGGCGGCGCGCGGCCAGAGCAGGGCGGCGTGCGGCCACAGCAGGGCAGTAGCAGGCAGCAGCAGGTAGTAGCTCCTAGGGCAAAAGCACCTAGGGTCTTTTTTTTTATTATTATTATAATTTTATTTAGGGTTTAGAAGGGCGCTGGCGCAGGGCAGGGCGCTGGCGCAGGGCACGGCGCTGGCGCAGGGCAGGGCGCTGGCGCAGGGCAGGGTGCTGGCGCAGGGCAGGGCGCTGGCGCAGGGCAGGGCGCTTGCGCAGGGCAGGGCTCTCGCGCAGGGCAGGGCGCTGGCACAGGGCAGGGCGCTCGCTCAGGGCAGGGCGCCGGCGCAGGGCAGGGCGCTGGCGCAGGGTGACGCGAGGTAGGGCAGGGCAGGCCGTGCGTGAGGCAGCGCGACGCGGGGCAAGGCAGGGCGTGCGCGGGGCAGCGCAACGCAGGATAGTGGGGTAACGCGGTAACCGCAGTCGAAAGCTTAAGTATGGTGGGCCCGGAAAAAAAAAAAACGGTCCTACGGACCTACTGCTCTGAAACCGTGTCAAGATAGCAAGCAGGAATGATTGCATTGAATGAAATGTGGGTACAAGTACTAACCCTAACTTCGGGTTGTACCCCATATGGGCTACCCCACTATAGCCTACACAAAAATAACACATATACCGTAGTTTGATAGTCAAACTATATCTGTGCTAGTTCTATATAGGCTATATTGGGGTAGCCCATATGGGGTACAACCCAATATAAGGGTTAGTACTTGTACCCACATCTCATTCAATGCAGTCATTCCTGCTTGCTATCTTGACAGCGCACGCGCTGTTGCTGGCGGGGCACGTGCGTTGTTGCTGGCAGGGCGCGCGCTGCTACTGGCGGTGTGCGCGCGCTACGTCTGGCTGGGCACGCCGCTTCTGCTGAGGCACGCACTGCTTTTAGGGGCGCACACACACGGTTGCGGGCGCGCTGCTTCAGGTGGGAGCGCGCGCTTCTTGCTCGATGGTGCGCGGGTCTAGTGAGGCGCGCTGCCAGGGCCTACGTTATCAGAAATATTTTGTCTGTTTGTCTGGATTCCAGACACGTTTTTTATGGTTCATCTGATGGCCTAGACATGCCGTTTAAACTCATCTGATTTTTAAGACAATGTTTTTGTATTTATCTGAATTCTTAGACATCCTTATACCGTTCGTCTGAGACTGCAGATATCGAGTCATTTCTCGTCTGAAGGCAAAAGTTTCTCGAACCAGAAGGTGACTGCACCTGCATGGAAGAGTCAGGCGACAAGATTCGAACCCGAAACCTCACTCTTCACAAATCCCGATTCTACTGACTGGACCATTGGCGGATGTTCATGTGAGGTACTTAACGTTACCATCTAATATTTTGCGAATACATTGCTTGCTAGCTAAATATCTTCGTCTGAAATTTCAGAAAAGTACTTGGGATTCGTCTGAAAAGCTAGACAATGTTACAACTTTCGTCTGACAATCAGACAAGGAGCCAGGACCCGGTCTTAAAGCCAGACGGGTCATTTTACTAAAGTTAGCCCTGCGCGCTGCTGCAAACGGCTGGCTGGCTGGCTCTGGCTGGCTGGCTGGCTAAGGACCGGCTAGGGACACGTAGGCAGGCTAGACTAGGCTACGAAATAACTTTATGATACCATCTCAGAAGTGTGCAAGCAGAATGATGATCGCTAGGGAGGATGGGATAAGCAACTCTAAAAGGTTGTGAAACATAGAACATACATTATAGAGAAATTTTCATTTACAGCAATTTTTAACGGTAGGAAACCATCAAGTAGTCCAATGGACCATCCCATTTACAACACCCCCTACATTTTTGACACGTCTTTAACAGCGCAAATTACCTCCTCACCAATATAGCTCATTACACTCAGAGCAAGTTCCTTGCCTTCTGCAACTCCGTTCTTGATCTGCAAGATGATCCAGAGGCGGACTTACGAACGCCATGAAACACACGCTACAAAAGAGAAAATTGCCCTTCCAAAGTTATCATACCTGTGAGGCGAGAGCCTCATTGGTCGGAAGGTGAAGATCGCTCCTCAAATCACCCTCGGGCGTCGTAACAGTTACCTGAGGCAACACGTCCGTAGCCAGATATTAAGACGCAGAAACCAAAAGCTAGGAAATGCCATCACACAAACCCTTGGACACTTACGTAGCCATTCTCGAGAGTTACGAGTTGAAAGTCGGTACGGACCACTGGAACCTGAAAACCCAGAATTATTTGGATGAGAAATACAGGCGGCGCGACCAACGACACTGCTATGCAAGCAAACTTACGTTGCAAATGTGAGTAGACGGCACGGTATCTTCCACCTTCTCATCGGTGACAATATCAGTTCCCACAAAATGGCACATCGTGCGACCGTACTTCGCACCAACCTTGGTAGAAATCTCCACCACCTGTGGAATGTTCCACCATAAATAACGAAACTCGTAAGCCAACTATCTGAGCCCTTTTGCGGAAAAGAGGCAAGCAGAACTTCTGCTTTGAAGCGACCAGGCGCGTGATAACTTTGGAATCCCTCATCTCGTACCTTGCAAGGCCGTCCCTTGATAAAAACGAGTCCTCCCTTGCGAATAGTACCCGCCTCTTGCGGGATCGTCGTGTCAGACATGGCTGCTTTGCTGACTCGACCTAGGGACTTTACGATAGCGGGGAGGAACAAGTGAGCTGAGAGATATGGGATGGGAGGGGTTTGTGGCTAACTTCAGCGAGCTGAGCAGTTATCTACTCAGATGGCATTCGGGGCTACACACAAACTTTGTTCGAAGGTGCCTAATCACGGTTTCGAACAAACGCTGGATCTCACTCAATGTCGGTGCTCGTCGCGCACGTATTCTGCTGTTCGCATCCATGCCTTGAAATGGGATTTTGCGATCACCTGACACGTCAGGAGACTGACGGCACGATTAATTCACTCTGCCCCAAAAAAACACGCTGTAGGCATAAAGCCAGAATCACGGAAATTGAAGTAATGTATTGCGAAACTGTTTTGTGTTTTCCAATATCATCCTTTTCTGTTTTGTTGGTGCCAATTTTTTTCTCGTGTGCCAGTATTTCACCAGTTGGCCTCTGGACGGAGACGGATGGAGGGATTCTCGTCGCTGAGCATCGCACACCCGCCAACCGTCAGTCAGTGCCTAGCACTCAACCAGTTTTAGTTGCACGTCAAGTCAAGATGATACAGTATACTGTAACGTCAAGATGTACAGAATAACGACCGCCTTACGTGGCATGTCGAATCTCGCATGTGCACCTGATGCTCCTTATCTCATTCCACTACTGTTCCACATATTGCATTGTGCTCCTATTTCACACACAAGACAATCATTTGCAAATTGGCTTGTTCATAGTAATGAGGTCACCACCTAAACTGCAGTTCCGTAATTCCGGGTAGTCCAGTTTGTTTTGTTTCTAAAAACCTGCTAACTTATTCGCGGTCATAAAACCATGTTTTTGACAAGGGCTTGTAATATTTGGGCTGTTGCCCGTGAACGTCGCCAACTGCTCCTATCGAGTATCTGAAAATTTTAAACGTGAACAGTTGAGTGAGCATAAGGGCTACTTGTAGCAATCAGCACAGCTATGCTGTACTGTGGAAGGCTCTGTACCAGAGTTTTTCAAATACTTCCCCCTCTCTCGCCCTCCCTCGCACCCCTTCCCCTCTGCCCACCCACCTCCCCTTCTCCCCCACGCATGAGGGAAGCATTTTGTATGTAGAAGGGATGGCTATATGTCAGAAGCATATCAACAAGACGGATGGAGCAGCGGGTCACGGTTGACGTCCTTATAAAGGAGATATCTTGACCGAGTCTTGCCCAGTGCTGCATACCTGCATGGCTCAAACAGGGGAGATGAGAAAACATGGGTGCTTAGAATGGATGGACGGAGCAGCGGGTCGCCGTTGACGTCCTTATAAAGGAGATCGAGTCTTGCCGAGGGCAGCATACCTGCATGGCTCAAACCGGGGGGATGAGAAAAAAACATGGGTGCTTAGAATGGATGGACGGAGCAGCGGGTCGCCGTTGACGTCCTTATAAAGGAGATCGAGTCTTGCCGAGGGCTGCATACCTGCATGGCTCAACAACACGAGAGATGAGGAAACACCAGTGAGGAGGAAAACACAAGAGTTGAGAAGCAGGTGTGATGAGAAAGAGCGGAGGCGAGAAAACACTTGTGTTTAAGAAACATGTGCGACGAGAAGAAATCAGCGGCGAGGGAACATGTCATTACAGCCGAGATAAAGTAGAAACAAACAGTTCATTAGAGAAAAACTTACCGCTAGGGAGTAAAGATTCATGGTCCGTCAATCAACCAAGAGTTCCATGTTTCAGAATCCTAGGCAAAAGTGGTCTCGACTATCGAGAGAGTTTTGGTACAAAGGAGAAACCTAAGGGGTTGTACCCCACAGTGAGTACCCCACTAAGCCTACCCAAACTATAGCATATATATACATATGTTTGACACACCCCCATAGGCAAAGTGGGGGAACAGAGGGTCACAAGACCAGTCAGGAAGTGCAAAGCAAGCTCATGGTGGATCA
The DNA here is from genome assembly GCA_947471745.1 of Closterium sp. Naga37s-1. Classification (NCBI taxonomy): domain Eukaryota; kingdom Viridiplantae; phylum Streptophyta; class Zygnematophyceae; order Desmidiales; family Closteriaceae; genus Closterium; species Closterium sp. Naga37s-1. Next base: position 1,762,876 of record CANJKZ010000737.1, read on the forward strand.
CAACGTCACCACGCAGTCTGAGCACAAGCAAGAAGGCCACAAGGCCAGTTCACATGCAGAAATATATATGTAACAACAACAACAGTACAGTGATATCTACCTACAAGAACAAGCATGCAGGAATACATATAAATCATGGTACAAACAAAGCCTACAACAAGTGAGGAAGCGTGGGCACAAGGCCTAACAAAGTGCAGAAACGCTGATGATCACCAGGCGGAAGCGCCTTGGTGAATATATCAGCAGTGTTGGCCCGAGTGGCCACGTAGGTAAGACGAAGCTGGCCACGCTGCTGCAGCTCTCGAGCAAGAAAGTAACGGAGAGCGATGTGCTTTGTTCTGTGTTCCAGTTTGTGCTCCTGACACAAGGCAATGGCGGCCTTGTTGTCGACGTACAGAACTGGAGGAGAACGAGGCCGCTCTCCCAAGTCGGTCAGCAGGTAGGTGAGCCAGCGCAGCTCCTGTGCAGCCATGGCTGTGGCGTAGATCTCTGCCTCACAGCTGGAGCCGAGAACTGAAGACGAACGTGTAGAACGCCAGGAAACTGAACCAGAACCAAGGCTGAAAGTGTAACCCTGTGACGACCGCTGCGTAGCCTGGTCGTCAACCCAAGAGGCGTCCGAGTGACCTGTGAGGACAACGTCACCCCATCCTCCAAGCACGAGCCCCATGCCCGATGTACTGCACAAGTAGCGTAGTACCCTCTTGGCAGCATCCATGTGCACCTTTCGGTGCCGACCAGGAGCCACGTAGCGAGCCAGAAGGCCAAGAGGGTACGCAAGGTCAGGACGAGTGCAAGTCATCAGGTACATGAGGCAGCCCACTAACTCTGGGTAAGGACCACTCGGCTCTACGGACTCGTCCGAAGGTGGAGTTGAGAGCGAGTGACCTGTAGCCAGAGGAGTGGCCTGTGCTGAGGACCAGGTGAAACCGAAGCGCTGAAGGACCTGCTGCACCATGTGTGACTGAGTCGGTGTGATGGTGCGGCGTGCTCTGTCCCGGGTGATATGCAAGCCAAGGTAGCTGCGCAGTTCACCCAGGTCTGTGCACGTGTGTCTCTTCTGCAGCTCCGACTTCACCAAGGCGAGAGCCTCAGTGTCAGCAGTGGCAAAGACCAAGTCGTCGACGTACACGAGAACGTAGAACGGCGGCAGCGAAGTGTCGGTGCGCAAAAACAGCGACGGGTCAGCAGTCGACGGAGCAAACCCAAGAGCCGCAAGTGTCGTCCTCAGTTTGTCGTGCCACTCACGTGGCGCCTGGCGGAGACCGTAGACCGGCCGCCGGAGGCTCCACTGGGTACCAGGAGGGAACGACCCAGTGAAGCCAGGAGGGCGGCGCAGCCAGATCTCCTCGTGCAGGCTGCCCTGTAAGAAGGCTGTGCTGAAGTCAAGAGAGTGAAGCTCGTAGTCACGCTGAGCGGCAATGTGCAGCAGCACCCGAAGAGTGGTCATCTTCGGGGTGGGGGAGAAGGTCTAAAAGAAGTCAACTCCCTCTCGCTGACTGAAGCCTCTAGCCACGTAACGAGCCTTGAAGACAGGCGGAGAACCTGGCGGCCGCTTCACCCTGAAAATCCACATGCCACTGACAATGTTCGCCCCAGGAGGGGGAACCTCGTCGACGTAGGTGCCTGTGGACTTCCAGGATGCCATCTCTGCATCCATGGCTGTCTGCCACTGAGAGGAGTACTCACCCGCGATCGCCTCAGCGTAAGAGCGCGGGGTAGGGATGTCTGGTGCATCCGGGTCTCCCTCAGGGGCAAGCAGCATGGATACGAGATGAGGCGCAGCGGCTGCAAGACACTCAAGATCCTCCTGCCTGTCCTCAAGGACGTCCGTGCCAAGAGCACACTCACCCCCGACGGACGGAGGACAGACAGACGCAGACTCAGCAACAAGACTGGCGGCGTAGTCTAGACGACAGTGAGCAGCAAAGGCAACAAGCTCAGTGACTAAGGCAGATGCAGCAGTAGACTCAAACGACGGGTCAGTGACAACAGTGGCAAGTAGACGCGTGACAGTAGAGTGCTCAACACGAAACCGGTCAGACGCAGGGTCAGCAACGAGAGGCAGAGAGGACGCAGGGGGAGGCGACAGAGGAACATGCGGTGAAGGAGAGGAAGGATGACGAACTACAAGGGGAGGGCCGGAGACAGCCGGTTGGCTCTGACGAGGAACACGACGATCGGAATGACAGGGGAGACAGGACGCGACGCAGGCTCACGACGCTCTGCAAGGTCACCAGGCTGTTCTGTGTACGGAGAAGGAGCAGGCAGCGGTGAGCCAGGCTTTAACGGAAGACCAGTAGACGAGGGAAGACTGAGAACCTGGCGAAGTGCAGAGTCAGGTGGTGGCTGAGACGACGGAGACGGCGGAGCAAAGAACAGGCGTGGCTGAGCAGTGCCACCAGCACGAGCAGCACCAGCCCCTCCAGCAGCTCCAGCACCTCCAGCAGCTCCAGCAGCTCCAGCACCTCCAGCAGCTCCAGCACCCCCAGCAGCTCTAGCACCTCCAGCAGCTCCAGCACCTCCAGCACCTCCAGCACCAACCCCAGCAGCTCCAGTACTCCCAGTACGAGCACCTCCGTGACCAGCGACACCAGCAAAAGAACCTCCAGCAGGAGAGCCCTGAGGTGCAGAAGTGGGACGCTGACGGCGACCGTACCAGTCGTGCAGCTGCTGGGAGGTGAGGGGCACACGCGGACGAAGACGGCTACTCCAAGGAGAAAGGAGAGAAAGGAGCAAACCCAAGAGCTGCAAGTGTAGTCCTCAGTGTGTCGTACCACTCTCGGGGCGCCTGGCGGAGACCGTAGACTGGCCGGCGGAGGCTCCACTGAGTACCTGCAGGAAACGACTCAGTGAAGCCAGGTGGGCGGCGCAGCCAGATCTCCTCCTGCAGGATGCCCTGCAGGAAAGCTGTGCTGAAGTCCAGAGAGTGCAACTCGTAGTCACGCTGAGCAGCGACGTGCAGCAACACCCGAAGAGTAGTCATCTTCGGGGTGGGGGAGAAGGTCTGGAAGTAGTCAACCCCCTGTCGCTGAATGAAGCCTCGAGCAACGTAACGCGCCTTGAAGGCAGGCGGAGAACCCGGTGTCACAATAGCAGGCAGAACGAGGAGCCATAGCTAGGGTTTAGCTAGCTAGGCAAGAGAAAATAGGCAAAGGGGCTTTTGCACTAGCAAGCAGGTGGATACATATAGGAAACCCTAAGGGGCCGTACTCACTATAGAGTACCCCACTGCAGGCTAGACAAACTACACATTCTGACACACCCCCATAGTCAAAGTGGGGTATGATCAGCACAACAAGCAGCAGTTTATAGTTCACAAATATAAGCAAAGCTAGAAGCTATCACAGAGGGCAAGTGTGGAGGAGGAGGGACTATGAGAGGAGAGGAGGTAGTGGGCGGCAGCTGAAGCTGCTGGCACACGGCGCAACTGGAGCAACTGGCACACAGGCAACTGGAGCAACTGGCACACTGGCAACTGGAGCAACTGGCACACGGGCAACTGGAGTAACTGGCTCCGCGGCTAGACGAGCGGCAGGAGCAACTGACTCTCGGGCGACTGGAGCAACGGGCTCACGGGCAACTGGAGCGACGGGCTCACGGGCGACTGGCGCAACGGTCTCACGGGCGACTGGAGCTGCTGGCTTCACGGCGGCCACCCCCCTTCAACCTCCCCCTTTGTCCCAAAACTCCCGTTCAAACCCCCTGCTGCACCCCTAGCTTCACTCCCACGACACCCCTCTAGCACCACTCCTTCGGCTCCCACACACCCACCCCCCTCAGCGGTAGCTGCAGCAGTGGGAGATGGAGGAGGAGGAGGAGGAGGGGACGGTTCACACACCCGCTACCCCCATACCCGCCACCCCCATACCCCCAACGCAGGGCAGAAACGCGGGCAGCAGCTGGGGCGGCGTGTGAGCGGAAGCGGGGCGGCGCACGGGCCCCCAGGGCGCCTCGACGAGCGACGGGAGGGGGCGACGCGCGCCCCCCCCAGGGCGCCGCGACGGGCGACGGGAGGGGTGACGCGCGGCCCCCCAGGGCGCCGCGACTGGCGACGGGAGGGGCGACGTGCGGCCCCCTAGGGCGCCGCGACGGGCGACAGGAGGGGGGGGCGACGCGCTGCCCCCCAGGGCGCCGTGACGGGCGACGGGCAGGGCGACGCACAGCCCCCCATGGCTCCGCGACGGGCGACGGGATGGGGGGGCGACGCGCGGGCCCCCAGGGCTCCGCGACGGGCGACGGGCAGGGCGACGCGCGGACCCCTAGGGCGCCGCGACGGGCGACGGGTAGGGCAGCGCGCGGGCCCCCAGGGCGCCGCGTGAGGCAGTAAACCGCCGCGCGCCTCGGGCGCACGGCGGGCAGAAAACCGACGCGCGCCTTGAGCGCGTGGCGGGAAGAAAAAAGCGTCGCGCACCACGGGGCGCGCGACAGACACGAAAGCAGCGGAAGCTTAGGGTGGGCCCACAGGTTAGGATCGAACGAGCTCTTAATACCATGTCACAATAGCAGGCAGAACGAGGAGCCATAGCTAGGGTTTAGCTAGCTAGGCAAGAGAAAATAGGCAAAGGGGCTTTTGCACTAGCAAGCAGGTGGATACATATAGGAAACCCTAAGGGGCCGTACTCACTATAGAGTACCCCACTGCAGGCTAGACAAACTAAACATTCTGACACCCGGCGGCCGCTTCACCCTGAAAATCCACATGCCATCGACTATGTTCGCCCCAGGTGGAGGAACCTCGTCGACGTAGGTGCCTGTGGACTTCCAGGATGCCATCTCGGCATCCATGGCTGCCTGCCACTGAGAGGAGTAAGGACCCGTAATCGCCTCTGCGTAAGAGCGCGGGGTCGGGATGTCTGGAGCATCCGGGTCTCCCTCATGGGCAAGCAGCATGGAAGCGAAACGAGGTACAGCAGCTGCAAGACACTCAAAGTCCTCCTGCCTGTCCTCAAGGACATCCGTGCCAAGAGCACACTCACCCCCGACGGACAGAGGACAAGCAGACGCAGACTCAGCAACTAGAGCAGTGGCGTAGTCTAGACGGCAGGTAGCAGCAAATTCAAGCAGCTCAGCAACGAGAGCAGACGCAGCAGCAGACTCAAAGGAAGGGTCAGTGACAGCAGTGGCTAGGAGACGAGAGACAGTGGGACTGGCAACACGAGCGCGGTCAGACTCAGGGTCAGGGACCTTAGGAAGAGAGGACTCAAGAGGAGCAGGCAGAGGAACACGTAGAGGAACAGAGGAAGGACGAAGGGTCATAGCGTGCGTGCCAGGGACAGGAGGAGGACGCGAACGAGGAACGCGACGAGCAGTGCGAACAGGCGAGACAGGACGAGACGCAGGCTCACGACGCTCTGTAAGACTGCCGGACTGCTCAGTGTAAGGAGAAGGAGCAGGCAGTGGAGAGGCCGACTGTAACGGCGGCTGCGACTGGTCAGGCGGGGGACACAGGAGGGGAGGAGTAAGGGCAGCAGAAGGCGGGGTACCAAGAACCTGCTGGAGTAGGGGAACGAAGTACGGTCGCGGCCGCACAGCGCCACCAGGGTCAACAGCTCCAGCTCCTCCAGCTCCAGCACCTCCAACACTAGGGCCTCCAACTCTAGCGCCTCCTGCGCCAGGGCCACCAACTCCAGCTCCTCCAGCTCCAGCGCCACCAGCGCCAGTAGTACCAGACTCCGTAAGGTCTCCAGCGCCAGCACCCTCAACACCACTAGTCCCGGCAGCTCCAGTACCCCGGGTACGAGCACGTCCAGGACCAGTGGTCGCAGTACCTCCAGTAACACCAGCTCCAGCAGCAACTCCAGTACCTCCAGCTCCAGCAGGGCCAGCACCTCCAGCTCCAGAAGCTCCACTCCGAAGGCGCGTACGCCGAACAAACCACTCACGCAACTGCTGCGGAGACAGGCTCGGCGAAGCACCAGCAGAACCTCCAGACGAAGCAGCACCCTGAGGCTCCGCACCTCCAGACTCCGCACCCTCCGACGTAGCACCCCCAGGCTCAACACCCTCAGGCCCAGCACCCCCAGGCTCACCACCCCCAGTCGCAACACCCCCAGGCTCAGCACCCTCAGACTCCGCACCCCCAGGCTCCGCACCCCCAGACTCAGCACCCCCAGACGCAGCACCTCGAGCAGCACCTGAGTCGACAGCTACCTGAACAGGCGCAGGACCAGGGAGAGGGTCTACCTGAGACATACCTGAGGGAGCAGGACCCTGGGGCGGGAGAGGGTCTACCGGAGGGGGACCGGGAGCAAGGAAGAGCGGCGGGGGCGGGGGAGGGGCAGAGCGGTAGGGGAAGAGGCAGTAAAAGGGAACCGACTCGTCAAACGTGACGTCCTGAGAGGGGAAGACACAGCGCGAGGTGGGGTGGTAAAACTGCCAGCCAGGCGCGTCGGGGACAAAGCCAAGGAAGACGCAGGGGATAGCACGGGGGGAGAGCTTGTCCGCGGACGTATCGCGAACAAAGGCACGAGAACCCCAGACCCGGAACACCGACGCATCGCCAACCTCCCCCGTCCAACGCAGTGTGGGCGAGGTCTCTGGCAAGGAGACACGGGGCCAGAGATTGAGCTGCTGCGCGGCATACCGGACCGCAAACAGCCACAAAAGATGGGGAGCCGCTGCATGAATCAAGGAGGTACGAGCGACCTCCATGACCAAGCCAATGCGGCGCTCAGCAACCTCATTCTGCTGTGGTGAGCTCGGAAGCGTGAACGACTGCTCGATTCCCTCCCCCTGACAAAAGGCCCGCAAGAGGTCGGAGGTGAACTCACCACCTCTGTCAGAGTGCAGACGCAAGACAGGAAGGTCCTGGCGGAACCTGCGGCAGAGCCGGAGACGAACTGCTCGGATCCAAGGGATCAGGACAGCAGGGACCTCACCCTTGGTGCGCAAGGGGAAGAGTGTGGTGTACCGCGAGTAGTCGTCGACAACCAGCAGAAAGTACCGCTCACCGCCCTGTCCACGAACGCCGGCTGGGCCCCACACGTCCAGGTGGAGGGTCTGCAGAGGAGCCTCTGTTGGGGGAAACGAGGAGGAGTGAGGAGCAGCGTGCTGCCGCCCCTCGACGCAAGGAAGGCAAGGCGGCGTAGGCGAGGCAGGGAGGGGAGGGAGAGACCTGGGAAGACTAGACGCAAGGAGGCGACGGTGCATGTCACGTAGACGTGGCAGTGAGGGGTGGCCCAGGCGGTGGTGCCAGAGAAGAGTCTGGTGCGACAGGGAGCGACACTCACAAGGGGAGGCTACCTGACCTGACGCAGAAACCTGACCAGTAGCAGCTACCTGAGGAGGCGCAGTCGTTAGTGTGTAAAGACTCGACCCTGGCCGACGGGTAAACGTGGCCAGGTGGCAGCCGGTCCGGGTGCACGTACAGATCGCCACACGCTGTCCTCCAGGGGTAAAGGTGTCAACCCACTGGTCCTGGAGAACTACGTTTCTCACCAAGTTCGTAGAGAACGAGGGGAGGTGGAAGCCTGTCAGTGAGCCAGACGGGACCGCCGGGCACGGAAGCACAGTGGTGGACCGTGCAAGAACTTGGCCCCATGAGGGGTCAGCCAGAGAGACTACGACAGGTGCAGGGAGTGGTGTGAGTGCAGTACTGTCACGGAAGAAGAAGCAGCGGGTAGCACCTGACTCAAGCGTGAAGGTGTGCAAGGCCTCAGCAGGCGCAGTACCTGAGGAAGCAGACTCGCTAGCACCTAAGGCAGCAGCCTCACTAGCACCTAGAGCAGCAACCTCTATACCGGGGTCGTACTGCACACACAGGTGACAGTCACTCTCAGCACCACCAGGCAAAGCAGACATGACAGTAAGGATGGCATCATAGTCTAAAGCAAAGACAGAAACGCCCGACCTAAGCAGCTCAAGCCAGGGGGGGATCTCAGCCTCGTCTCCAAACTCTGTGCGCCAGGCGTCAGTCAAATAGGCGGAGTAGTGGGACTGTGCGTGACCAGGTGTCCCACAGGTCTCACCAGCTCGACGACCTGTGCGAATGACGTACGGGCAGTGACCCGGACTCGAAGACGGCCCACGCTGGTAAAGCCACTCACGAAGCTGCCGGGGCGTAAGGGTCGGACGCCTCCGTAGCTGCATCTGGCCACCGCCAGACACTCCGCACCAAACAGTGCCACAGTGACTGCTACTACGGCCGCCACCACTCCCACTGCTGCCACCACCGCCGTCACCACTCCCACCGGTACGACAAAGGGAAGTCATGTCGGGCAAGCTAGGAGGAGCGCGACCTCTAGGGCAGTACGGAGTGAAGGCAGTAGCACGAGTAGCAGCAGCAGCAGTAAGAGCAGCAGGGCGGCGCGCGGCCAGAGCAGGGCGGCGTGCGGCCACAGCAGGGCAGTAGCAGGCAGCAGCAGGTAGTAGCTCCTAGGGCAAAAGCACCTAGGGTCTTTTTTTTTTATTATTATTATAATTTTATTTAGGGTTTAGAAGGGCGCTGGCGCAGGGCAGGGCGCTGGCGCAGGGCACGGCGCTGGCGCAGGGCAGGGCGCTGGCGCAGGGCAGGGTGCTGGCGCAGGGCAGGGCGCTGGCGCAGGGCAGGGCGCTTGCGCAGGGCAGGGCTCTCGCGCAGGGCAGGGCGCTGGCACAGGGCAGGGCGCTCGCTCAGGGCAGGGCGCCGGCGCAGGGCAGGGCGCTGGCGCAGGGTGACGCGAGGTAGGGCAGGGCAGGCCGTGCGTGAGGCAGCGCGACGCGGGGCAAGGCAGGGCGTGCGCGGGGCAGCGCAACGCAGGATAGTGGGGTAACGCGGTAACCGCAGTCGAAAGCTTAAGTATGGTGGGCCCGGAAAAAAAAAAAACGGTCCTACGGACCTACTGCTCTGAAACCGTGTCAAGATAGCAAGCAGGAATGATTGCATTGAATGAAATGTGGGTACAAGTACTAACCCTAACTTCGGGTTGTACCCCATATGGGCTACCCCACTATAGCCTACACAAAAATAACACATATACCGTAGTTTGATAGTCAAACTATATCTGTGCTAGTTCTATATAGGCTATATTGGGGTAGCCCATATGGGGTACAACCCAATATAAGGGTTAGTACTTGTACCCACATCTCATTCAATGCAGTCATTCCTGCTTGCTATCTTGACAGCGCACGCGCTGTTGCTGGCGGGGCACGTGCGTTGTTGCTGGCAGGGCGCGCGCTGCTACTGGCGGTGTGCGCGCGCTACGTCTGGCTGGGCACGCCGCTTCTGCTGAGGCACGCACTGCTTTTAGGGGCGCACACACACGGTTGCGGGCGCGCTGCTTCAGGTGGGAGCGCGCGCTTCTTGCTCGATGGTGCGCGGGTCTAGTGAGGCGCGCTGCCAGGGCCTACGTTATCAGAAATATTTTGTCTGTTTGTCTGGATTCCAGACACGTTTTTTATGGTTCATCTGATGGCCTAGACATGCCGTTTAAACTCATCTGATTTTTAAGACAATGTTTTTGTATTTATCTGAATTCTTAGACATCCTTATACCGTTCGTCTGAGACTGCAGATATCGAGTCATTTCTCGTCTGAAGGCAAAAGTTTCTCGAACCAGAAGGTGACTGCACCTGCATGGAAGAGTCAGGCGACAAGATTCGAACCCGAAACCTCACTCTTCACAAATCCCGATTCTACTGACTGGACCATTGGCGGATGTTCATGTGAGGTACTTAACGTTACCATCTAATATTTTGCGAATACATTGCTTGCTAGCTAAATATCTTCGTCTGAAATTTCAGAAAAGTACTTGGGATTCGTCTGAAAAGCTAGACAATGTTACAACTTTCGTCTGACAATCAGACAAGGAGCCAGGACCCGGTCTTAAAGCCAGACGGGTCATTTTACTAAAGTTAGCCCTGCGCGCTGCTGCAAACGGCTGGCTGGCTGGCTCTGGCTGGCTGGCTGGCTAAGGACCGGCTAGGGACACGTAGGCAGGCTAGACTAGGCTACGAAATAACTTTATGATACCATCTCAGAAGTGTGCAAGCAGAATGATGATCGCTAGGGAGGATGGGATAAGCAACTCTAAAAGGTTGTGAAACATAGAACATACATTATAGAGAAATTTTCATTTACAGCAATTTTTAACGGTAGGAAACCATCAAGTAGTCCAATGGACCATCCCATTTACAACACCCCCTACATTTTTGACACGTCTTTAACAGCGCAAATTACCTCCTCACCAATATAGCTCATTACACTCAGAGCAAGTTCCTTGCCTTCTGCAACTCCGTTCTTGATCTGCAAGATGATCCAGAGGCGGACTTACGAACGCCATGAAACACACGCTACAAAAGAGAAAATTGCCCTTCCAAAGTTATCATACCTGTGAGGCGAGAGCCTCATTGGTCGGAAGGTGAAGATCGCTCCTCAAATCACCCTCGGGCGTCGTAACAGTTACCTGAGGCAACACGTCCGTAGCCAGATATTAAGACGCAGAAACCAAAAGCTAGGAAATGCCATCACACAAACCCTTGGACACTTACGTAGCCATTCTCGAGAGTTACGAGTTGAAAGTCGGTACGGACCACTGGAACCTGAAAACCCAGAATTATTTGGATGAGAAATACAGGCGGCGCGACCAACGACACTGCTATGCAAGCAAACTTACGTTGCAAATGTGAGTAGACGGCACGGTATCTTCCACCTTCTCATCGGTGACAATATCAGTTCCCACAAAATGGCACATCGTGCGACCGTACTTCGCACCAACCTTGGTAGAAATCTCCACCACCTGTGGAATGTTCCACCATAAATAACGAAACTCGTAAGCCAACTATCTGAGCCCTTTTGCGGAAAAGAGGCAAGCAGAACTTCTGCTTTGAAGCGACCAGGCGCGTGATAACTTTGGAATCCCTCATCTCGTACCTTGCAAGGCCGTCCCTTGATAAAAACGAGTCCTCCCTTGCGAATAGTACCCGCCTCTTGCGGGATCGTCGTGTCAGACATGGCTGCTTTGCTGACTCGACCTAGGGACTTTACGATAGCGGGGAGGAACAAGTGAGCTGAGAGATATGGGATGGGAGGGGTTTGTGGCTAACTTCAGCGAGCTGAGCAGTTATCTACTCAGATGGCATTCGGGGCTACACACAAACTTTGTTCGAAGGTGCCTAATCACGGTTTCGAACAAACGCTGGATCTCACTCAATGTCGGTGCTCGTCGCGCACGTATTCTGCTGTTCGCATCCATGCCTTGAAATGGGATTTTGCGATCACCTGACACGTCAGGAGACTGACGGCACGATTAATTCACTCTGCCCCAAAAAAACACGCTGTAGGCATAAAGCCAGAATCACGGAAATTGAAGTAATGTATTGCGAAACTGTTTTGTGTTTTCCAATATCATCCTTTTCTGTTTTGTTGGTGCCAATTTTTTTCTCGTGTGCCAGTATTTCACCAGTTGGCCTCTGGACGGAGACGGATGGAGGGATTCTCGTCGCTGAGCATCGCACACCCGCCAACCGTCAGTCAGTGCCTAGCACTCAACCAGTTTTAGTTGCACGTCAAGTCAAGATGATACAGTATACTGTAACGTCAAGATGTACAGAATAACGACCGCCTTACGTGGCATGTCGAATCTCGCATGTGCACCTGATGCTCCTTATCTCATTCCACTCCTGTTCCACATATTGCATTGTGCTCCTATTTCACACACAAGACAATCATTTGCAAATTGGCTTGTTCATAGTAATGAGGTCACCACCTAAACTGCAGTTCCGTAATTCCGGGTAGTCCAGTTTGTTTTGTTTCTAAAAACCTGCTAACTTATTCGCGGTCATAAAACCATGTTTTTGACAAGGGCTTGTAATATTTGGGCTGTTGCCCGTGAACGTCGCCAACTGCTCCTATCGAGTATCTGAAAATTTTAAACGTGAACAGTTGAGTGAGCATAAGGGCTACTTGTAGCAATCAGCACAGCTATGCTGTACTGTGGAAGGCTCTGTACCAGAGTTTTTCAAATACTTCCCCCTCTCTCGCCCTCCCTCGCACCCCTTCCCCTCTGCCCACCCACCTCCCCTTCTCCCCCACGCATGAGGGAAGCATTTTGTATGTAGAAGGGATGGCTATATGTCAGAAGCATATCAACAAGACGGATGGAGCAGCGGGTCACGGTTGACGTCCTTATAAAGGAGATATCTTGACCGAGTCTTGCCCAGTGCTGCATACCTGCATGGCTCAAACAGGGGAGATGAGAAAACATGGGTGCTTAGAATGGATGGACGGAGCAGCGGGTCGCCGTTGACATCCTTATAAAGGAGATCGAGTCTTGCCGAGGGCAGCATACCTGCATGGCTCAAACCGGGGGGATGAGAAAAAAACATGGGTGCTTAGAATGGATGGACGGAGCAGCGGGTCGCCGTTGACGTCCTTATAAAGGAGATCGAGTCTTGCCGAGGGCTGCATACCTGCATGGCTCAACAACACGAGAGATGAGGAAACACCAGTGAGGAGGAAAACACAAGAGTTGAGAAGCAGGTGTGATGAGAAAGAGCGGAGGCGAGAAAACACTTGTGTTTAAGAAACATGTGCGACGAGAAGAAATCAGCGGCGAGGGAACATGAGCGATTATCATTACAGCCGAGATAAAGTAGAAACAAACAGTTCATTAGAGAAAAACTTACCGCTAGGGAGTAAAGATTCATGGTCCGTCAATCAACCAAGAGTTCCATGTTTCAGAATCCTAGGCAAAAGTGGTCTCGACTATCGAGAGAGTTTTGGTACAAAGGAGAAACCTAAGGGGTTGTACCCCACAGTGAGTACCCCACTAAGCCTACCCAAACTATAGCATATATATACATATGTTTGACACACCCCCATAGGCAAAGTGGGGGAACAGAGGGTCACAAGGCCAGTCAGGAAGTGCAAAGCAAGCTCATGGTGGATCACAACGTCACCACGCAGTCTGAGCACAAGCAAGAAGGCCACAAGGCCAGTTCACATGCAGAAATATATATGTAACAACAACAACAGTACAGTGATATCTACCTACAAGAACAAGCATGCAGGAATACATATAAATCATGGTACAAACAAAGCCTACAACAAGTGAGGAAGCGTGGGCACAAGGCCTAACAAAGTGCAGAAACGCTGATGATCACCAGGCGGAAGCGCCTTGGTGAATATATCAGCAGTGTTGGCCCGAGTGGCCACGTAGGTAAGACGAAGCTGGCCACGCTGCTGCAGCTCTCGAGCAAGAAAGTAACGGAGAGCGATGTGCTTTGTTCTGTGTTCCAGTTTGTGCTCCTGACACAAGGCAATGGCGGCCTTGTTGTCGACGTACAGAACTGGAGGAGAACGAGGCCGCTCTCCCAAGTCGGTCAGCAGGTAGGTGAGCCAGCGCAGCTCCTGTGCAGCCATGGCTGTGGCGTAGATCTCTGCCTCACAGCTGGAGCCGAGAACTGAAGACGAACGTGTAGAACGCCAGGAAACTGAACCAGAACCAAGGCTGAAAGTGTAACCCTGTGACGACCGCTGCGTAGCCTGGTCGTCAACCCAAGAGGCGTCCGAGTGACCTGTGAGGACAACGTCACCCCATCCTCCAAGCACGAGCCCCATGCCCGATGTACTGCACAAGTAGCGTAGTACCCTCTTGGCAGCATCCATGTGCACCTTTCGGTGCCGACCAGGAGCCACGTAGCGAGCCAGAAGGCCAAGAGGGTACGCAAGGTCAGGACGAGTGCAAGTCATCAGGTACATGAGGCAGCCCACTAACTCTGGGTAAGGACCACTCGGCTCTACGGACTCGTCCGAAGGTGGAGTTGAGAGCGAGTGACCTGTAGCCAGAGGAGTGGCCTGTGCTGAGGACCAGGTGAAACCGAAGCGCTGAAGGACCTGCTGCACCATGTGTGACTGAGTCAGTGTGATGGTGCGGCGTGCTCTGTCCCGGGTGATATGCAAGCCAAGGTAGCTGCGCAGTTCACCCAGGTCTGTGCACGTGTGTCTCTTCTGCAGCTCCGACTTCACCAAGGCGAGAGCCTCAGTGTCAGCAGTGGCAAAGACCAAGTCGTCGACGTACACGAGAACGTAGAACGGCGGCAGCGAAGTGTCGGTGCGCAAAAACAACGACGGGTCAGCAGTCGACGGAGCAAACCCAAGAGCCGCAAGTGTCGTCCTCAGTTTGTCGTGCCACTCACGTGGCGCCTGGCGGAGATCGTAGACCGGCCGCCGGAGGCTCCACTGGGTACCAGGAGGGAACGACCCAGTGAAGCCAGGAGGGCGGCGCAGCCAGATCTCCTCGTGCAGGCTGCCCTGTAAGAAGGCTGTGCTGAAGTCAAGAGAGTGAAGCTCGTAGTCACGCTGAGCGGCAATGTGCAGCAGCACCCGAAGAGTGGTCATCTTCGGGGTGGGGGAGAAGGTCTGGAAGAAGTCAACTCCCTCTCGCTGACTGAAGCCTCTAGCCACGTAACGAGCCTTGAAGACAGGCGGAGAACCTGGCGGCCGCTTCACCCTGAAAATCCACATGCCACTGACAATGTTCGCCCCAGGAGGGGGAACCTCGTCGACGTAGGTGCCTGTGGACTTCCAGGATGCCATCTCTGCATCCATGGCTGTCTGCCACTGAGAGGAGTACTCACCCGCGATCGCCTCAGCGTAAGAGCGCGGGGTAGGGATGTCTGGTGCATCCGGGTCTCCCTCAGGGGCAAGCAGCATGGATACGAGATGAGGCGCAGCGGCTGCAAGACACTCAAGATCCTCCTGCCTGTCCTCAAGGACGTCCGTGCCAAGAGCACACTCACCCCCGACGGACGGAGGACAGACAGACGCAGACTCAGCAACAAGACTGGCGGCGTAGTCTAGACGACAGTGAGCAGCAAAGGCAACAAGCTCAGTGACTAAGGCAGATGCAGCAGTAGACTCAAACGACGGGTCAGTGACAACAGTGGCAAGTAGACGCGTGACAGTAGAGTGCTCAACACGAAACCGGTCAGACGCAGGGTCAGCAACGAGAGGCAGAGAGGACGCAGGGGGAGGCGACAGAGGAACACGCGGTGAAGGAGAGGAAGGATGACGAACTACAAGGGGAGGGCCGGAGACAGCCGGTTGGCTCTGACGAGGAACACGACGATCGGAATGACAGGGGAGACAGGACGCGACGCAGGCTCACGACGCTCTGCAAGGTCACCAGGCTGTTCTGTGTACGGAGAAGGAGCAGGCAGCGGTGAGCCAGGCTTTAACGGAAGAACAGTAGACGAGGGAAGACTGAGAACCTGGCGAAGTGCAGAGTCAGGTGGTGGCTGAGACGACGGAGACGGCGGAGCAAAGAACAGGCGTGGCTGAGCAGTGCCACCAGCTCGAGCAGCACCAGCCCCTCCAGCAGCTCCAGCACCTCCAGCAGCTCCAGCAGCTCCAGCACCTCCAGCAGCTCCAGCACCCCCAGCAGCTCTAGCACCTCCAGCAGCTCCAGCACCTCCAGCACCTCCAGCACCAACCCCAGCAGCTCCAGTACTCCCAGTACGAGCACCTCCGTGACCAGCGACACCAGCAAAAGAACCTCCAGCAGGAGAGCCCTGAGGTGCAGAAGTGGGACGCTGACGGCGACCGTACCAGTCGTGCAGCTGCTGGGAGGTGAGGGGCACACGCGGACGAAGACGGCTACTCCAAGGAGACCGCGTAACAGCAGTCGCAGAACCCTCAGGCGACTCACCCCCAGACTCAGCACCCCCAGGCTCCGCACACACCGGCTCAGCACCCCCAGACGCAGCACCTTCAGACGCAGTACCCCAAGACGCAGCACCTCCAGGCTCCTCACGCGCAGGCTCAGCACCCCCAGGCTCCACACGCTCAGCGCCCCCAGACTCAGCACCCCCAGGGACAGCACCACTCGCAGCAGGACCGGAGTCACCAGAGACCTCAACAGGCGCATGCGCAGGGGGGTCTACCTGAGAGACACCTGAAGGAGCAGGACCTGGCGCGGGGAGGGGGTCTACCTGGGGAGGACCTGGGGCGAGAAAGAGCGGCGGGGGGGGGCGAGGAGCAGTGCGGTAGGGGAAGAGGCGGTAAAAGGGGACCGACTCGTCAAAGGTGACGTCCTGAGACGCAAAGACACGGCGCGAGGCGGGGTCGTAAAACTGCCAGCCAGGCGCGTCAGGGACAAAGCCAAGGAAGACGCAAGGAATGGCGCGAGGGGAGAGCTTGTCCGCGGTGGTATCGCGGACAAAGGCACGAGCACCCCAGACCCGGAAACGCGACGCGTCGCCAACCTTCCCCGTCCACAGCAGTGTGGGCGAGGTCTCCGGCAAGGAGACACGGGGCCAAAGGTTGAGCTGATGCGCGGCGTACCGGACCGCAAACGGCCACAGAAAATGGGGGGCAGCCGCATGGATCATGGAGGTATGAGCGACCTCCATGACTAAGCCAATGCGGCGCTCAGCAACCCCATTCTGCTGTTGAGAGGCCGGAAGCGTGAAAGTCTGGCGGATGCCGTGCTCCGCACAGAAGACTGCCAAGAGGTCTGAGGAGATCTCACCACCTCTGTCAGAGTGCAAACGCAGGACAGGAAAGTCCGACTGGAACCGCTCACGGAGCTGGAGACGAGTAGCGCGGATCCAGGGGATCAAAACATCAGGGACATCCCCCTTGCACTGCAAGGGGAAGACCGTGGTGTAGCGCGTGTAGTCGTCGACAACCAGCAGGAAGTACCGCTCGTGGCCCTGTCCACGGACGCGGGCTGGGCCCCACACGTCCAGGTGGAGAGTCTGCAGTGGAGCCTCTGTGGGAGGGAACGAGGAGGAGTGAGGAGCGGCGCGCTGCCGCCCCTCGACGCAGGGAATGCAGGGCGGCGCAGGCGAGGGAGGGAGGGGAGGCAGAGACCTGGGAAGACCAGAAACCAGGAAGCGGGAGTGCATGCTGCGTAGGCGAGGCAGGGAGGGGTGACCAAGGCGGTGGTGCCACAGGAGAGTGTCGTGCGACAGCAGGCGACACTCACACTGTGTAGCTACCTGAGCAGACGCGTGCAATTGGGGAGACAAAGGGGCGGAGCACGACGCAGTGGTGAG
Organism: Closterium sp. Naga37s-1; assembly: GCA_947471745.1. Classification (NCBI taxonomy): domain Eukaryota; kingdom Viridiplantae; phylum Streptophyta; class Zygnematophyceae; order Desmidiales; family Closteriaceae; genus Closterium; species Closterium sp. Naga37s-1. The sequence continues at coordinate 1,779,855 of CANJKZ010000737.1, forward strand.
GGTGTACAGACTCGACCCTGGCGCACGAGCGAACGTGGCCAGGTGGCGACCAGTCTGGGAGCACGTGCAAATCGCCACACGCTGCCGGCCAGGGGTGAAGGTGTCAACCCCCGCATCCTGGAGGACAGCGTTACTCACCAGGTTCGTAGAGAACGAGGGGAGGTGGAGACCAGACAGCTTACCAGACGGGACCGCCGGACACGGAAGCACAGTGGAAGACCGTGCAAGCACTGGGCCCCCAGAGGGGTCAGCCAGTGAGACAGGAACAGGTGCAGGGAGGGGAGTGACTGTGGTACTGTCGCGAAAGAAACAGCGAGAAGCACCAGAGTCAAGTGTAAAGGTGTGCAAAGCCAGTGCAGGCGTAGTACCAAGGGGAGCAGACTCACAAGCACCTAGTGCTGCAGGGGCTATACCAGGGGCTATACCAGGATCCGACGGCACACACAAGTAGCAGTCACCCTCAGCACTAACAGACAAGGCATACATAGCAGCAAGAATTGCCTCATAGTCAAGATCAAAGATAGGTACATCACGCCTAAGCAAGTCTGCCCAGTTGGGGAACTCAGGAGCATCAGGAAACTTGGCGCGCCGGGCGTCGCTAAGCCGAGCGAAGCAGCGCTGCTCAGTGTGAAAACCTGTGCACTGGCGACCAGCGCGGGGACCTGTGCGGATGATATAGGGGTAGCGACCAGGACCCCCAGAAGCCCCACGCCCGGCATACCAGTCAAGAAGCTGCTGAGAAGTGGGGGTCTGGCGCTGACGCTGATGCTGCTGCTGCTGCTGCGGCTGCTGCTGGCCCTGACCACCAATGCCACTACCGCTCCCTCCTCCCCCACCGCCGCTGCTGCCCCCTCCACCGCTCCCAGTGCCTCCGCCGCCCCCACCACCACCTCCACCGCCTCCACCCCCACGACCACCCCCACCACCTCCACCTCCCCCGCCGCCAGCACCACCGCCACCTCCACCGCCACCCCCACCGCCCCTGCCACCCCTGCCGCCCCTGCCGCTGCGACGCTTCCCACTAGGAGCGGAAGCAGCTCCGACCCCCTCAGCACCAAGGTAGTCGTGAGCAGCAGCTGCGGAGGCGTAGGAGGGGGTGAGAGGGGAGGGGGAGCACCCCTCAAAGAGGGGAGAGCGAGGAGTGCCACGAGCAGCACCTACAGCGAGGATGTTCTTTTCTGCTGCGAGGAGGTGCTTCTCGAAGTCGTCGACAGTGAGAGTGGTGGGGTCTAGCGCTAGGAAGTGGTCCCTGACAGAGCTAAGAGTGTCAGGGAGGCGGGTGACGAGGAAATAGAGAGTGAAGTACATCGGGGGGGGGTTTGTGGCGCAGAACTCGGCTGAAAGAGCGGCACGAAAGCGAGAGTCAGTAGCGCGCAGGTGAGAAACTAGGTCCTCAGCAGTGGTGAACGAGGAAAGATCGGGGAACAGGTACGGCAGCATGAGTCGACCTATGGCTGCAGTGGCCGGGGAGGAGTAGCGCGCAACTACAGCGTCGTACAGTGTCTTAGCAGTTCTGTGCTGGCTGAAGTGCGCTTGCTCAGTAATCGGCAGGTGGTTCCTAATAGCTAGGCGTGCAGCAGCATTACGAGTCTGCCACTGAGAGCGTTCTAGAGCAGGAGCATCAGCAGCAGGAGTAACGGCAGTGCCAGAGACGTAATCAAACAGGGAAACGCCCTCTTTGGCATCAGTCAGAAGGAACAGCTGGAGATCGTCTAACCACACAGTGAACTCGATGGGACGACCGTCAGGCTCGAACGCTAGAACGTTGGGCGTCGCCATATTGGCTTAAGGCAGGAGGAAGCAGGCAGCAGGCAGCAGACAGAGGCAGCAGGTACCAGGTAGGAGGCAGGTGGCAGGCAGGCGGCAGCAGGCAGCAAGCAGGCAGGCGGCAGCAGGCAGCAAGTAGCAGGCAGGCAGCAGGCAGTAAGTAGCAGGCAGGCAGCAGGTAGGCAGCAGGCAGGCTGCAGCAGGCAGGCAGCAGGCAGCAAGCAGCAGGCAGGCAGCAGGCAGGCAGCAGGCAGGCTGCAGGCAGGCGGCAGCAGGCAGCAAGCAGGCAGGCAGGCAGGCGGCAGGTAGGCGGCAGCAGGCAGGCGGCTGCAAGCAGCAAGCAAGTAGCAAGTAGCAGGCAGGCAGCAGGCAGTAAGTAGCAGGCAGGCAGCAGGTAGGCTGCAGGCAGGTGGCAGCAGGCAGCAAGCAGGTAGCAAGTAGCAGGCAGGCAGCAGGCAGTAAGTAGCAGGCAGGCAGCAGGCAGGCAGCAGGCAGGCGGCAGGCAGGCGGCAGCAGGCAGCAAGCAGCAGGCAGGCAGCAGGCAGGCAGCAGGCAGGCAGCAGGCAGGCAGCAGGCAGGCGGCAGGAGGCAGCAAGCAGGCAGGCAGGCAGGAGGCAGGCTGCAGGCAGGCGGCAGCAGGCAGCAAGCAGGCAGGCAGGCAGGCGGCAGGCAGGCGGCAGCAGGCAGCAAGCAGGCAGGCGGCAGCAGGCAGCAAGCAGCAGGCAGGCAGCAGGCAGGCAGCAGGCAAGAGGGCTGCGTGAGGCTGCTGGCTGCGTGTGGCGGCTTGCTGCACGAGGCTGCAGGCTGCGCGTGGCTACAAGAAGCGCGCGCGGCCGCAGGCTGCGTGCGGTGACGGAATGCGCGGGCTGCGGGCTGCTTGCAGCTGCGGGCTGCGCGTGGCGACAGGAAGCGTGCGCGGCTGCAAGCTGCGTGCTGCTGCGGGCTGCTCTGGGCGACGGGCCGCACGTGCGCGGCTGCGGGCTGGTCGCTAAGCTACGGGCTGCGCTGGGCGACGAGCCGCGCTGGCGTGGCCTAACTAGGTTGCGCGCGGGCGGCTTAAGTGGCGCACAGGTGGGGCCGAAACGGGCTGCGCGGGCTGCTAAAACGGCGCACGTGGGAAAAAAAAAAAGGACCGCCCGAGGCGCGCGCGGGCAGCCGAGGCGCGCGTAGGCCCTAGACAAGGCAGGCAAACGTGGTGGGCCCTAATCCTAGGTCCTAAGGACCTATGCTCTATACCATTTCAGAATCCTAGGCAAAAGTGGTCTCGACTATCGAGAGAGTTTTGGTACAAAGAAGAAACCTAAGGGGTTGTATCCCACAGTGAGTACCCCACTAAGCCTACCCAAACTATAGCATATATATACATATGTTTGACACCATGACACATGCGTGTTATTGATATAATTTGAATATGTATCATAAGGTAAGGTTGCTCACCACTGGGGAACAAACGGGGCCATCCAGATTGCGTCGCCTGCTTGGACCAAATACCTGCAAATACATACAGAGTGAAACAAAATTGCAGTATTTGGATGAATGCTTAGAAACTGCAGCTTCACATGCTTGGTTCAAGTGCGTTGTTAAGATTTTTCTTAGCCACATAATTTCCTCACTGCAAATCCCTGTATCAAAACATAAGACGCGTGCACTGCATTTCACCGTCAACAGCTGTTGCCTCAAACGCTTTTGCCTCACCAGCTATTGCCTCACCAGCTGTTGCCTCAAACGCTTTTTCCTCACCAGCTATCAGCCAAATGGTAGATGCCCCGTCCTTCCAGCAGCAGCAGCCCGTGCTGATTGTAATGCACTTCCTGTTTTGCAGGCAGAGAAAAAAGGAGGGAAGAAGATAGGGAAGGGAGGGAAGGGAGGGAGAGAGGGAGGGAGGGAGAGAGGGAGGGAGGGAGGGAGGGAGGGAGGGAGGGAGGGAAGGAGGGAGGGAGGGACTGAGGGAGGAAGGGAGAGAGAAAGGGTGGCTGGGGAGAAGGGTACGAGGACGGGAGGGACAGACGGAAAGCCACCTCGACGGCCAACCCTGAATTTATTCAAAACGAGCAAGGATGCGTACTCAGTTTTCAGCTCGACTGAAAAGGAACATCCATGCATAAGCAACCAGATAGGAACAGGGACGTCCTATTACACTAACATGTTGACACATGTTGACTACTGCCAGCTAGTACCTTGAGACGACTTTTGAGGCGCCTCAAAAGGAGCATGCATGCGTAAGCAACTACATAGGAACAGGGACGTCCAATTACACTACTACGTTGACTACTGCCAGCTATTACCTTGAGCATGTGTCACAATATACTTGCATTATCACCTTGAGAAGCCACATTCACCTTCACATTTAGGAAGTTTTGAGTCGACTCAAAACGAAGCCACACTAACCTTCACATTTAGGAACTCCCCTGGCTCAAAGTCCATGATCTGCAGAGAGCACGGGGGGTGTTCAATGCTAAGGGATGAATTTTGAGTCGACATTTAGGAACTCCCCCGGCTCAAAGTCCATGATCTGCAAAAGAGCAGACGAAGTGTTGAACGTAAAGGGCAGTAACTCTCGTGCTTGTTTCCAAAAGAAAAAAAAAATGCAGAACAAATCAAGCAAAAGATTGCTGTTTGAAACAGCCCCTTACATGAATGTTGAAGTCATAGGCAATCGTGGTTGGAAGCAGCTTGCGAAGCGCAAAGACCTGTAGAATGATGCATTTGAAAAAGTAAAAGCAATGACACCGCAGAACACCTCACAGCACCGCACCGCACATTCAGTCGCAGAAGGGAGGTGAGTAATGAGTAGTTTGAGAAGCGCTAAGTCCGGAGAACGATGGAGCTGACAGTGAGAACAGAGTGGGTTGCTTGCGCAATAAAAACTGACAACTACAGTAACAAGTACAGGTGGCAGCTCAGCTAGTAGCGAAAAGCAAAAGGGAAAAACACAATCAACAGTGAGAAACACAAGTGAAAGTGAAAGCGAAAAACAAGCAGAATGAAAACAAGGCACAAGCGATAGTGACAGCAGCACAAAGCACCTCTCCAGGGACTGGCAGAATGGGCTGCTTGTGCGTCTGCCCCACAGCCACCGCCAGCCCCTCTGAACCGTTTTCCACCCCAGAGGCTGTTGCGAGGCCCGAGTTAGGGTAGTACCTGGTGGTTGTGGGTGGAGGGCGTGGGGGTTTGGGGTGGGGGGGGGGGGGGGGGGGGGTGGCGGGAGGGAAGGGGGAGGGGACACCTGAGGCTGCAGCGAGGCCTGAGATAGGGCAGTACCTGATGGCGGTGGGTGGAGGGCGTAGGGGTTTAGGGGGGGGGGAAGAAGGGAGTGCGACGAAGACGAGGACGGCTTTTGAGTCGACTCAAAACCCCTTGCTCTCCACCCCTGAGGTTGTCAAGAGGCCCGCGATAGGGCAGTACCTGATGGTGGTGGGTGGAGGGCGTGGGGGGTTCGGGTCGGGGGAAAGAGGGGGAGTGGGGGGAAGACGAGGACGGGGGAGGAAGGAAGGAGGGAGGAAAGGAAAGGGAAGGCGGGAGGGGGAGGGGGAGGGGGAGGGGGAGGGGGAGGGGGAGGGGGAGGGGGAGGGGGAGGGGGAGGGGGAGGGGGAGGGGGAGGGGGAGGGGAGGAGGGGAAGCAGGGAGAAGGGAAGAGATATTTGGCAAAGGGAAGGAAGATGGAAGGTGTGTGGGAAACAAGAGTTAGAATAGAAATTAATGCTTTGATTGAGAATCATGGGGGTATACATAGTAGGGGGTTGGATACTAGCCTAGGTTGGCATTATTGGACCCCAACCAAGAAGTTGGGTTGGGTGATTATTGGTGGGGTCCAATAATGTTGGCCAAGTTGGGGTTGGGCCAACATTATTGGAGGGAGCCAATAATTCTACCCAACCCAACCTTTTGGGGTCCAATAATTGGACCAAGGTTGGGTTCCAACCTACAAACTGGGTTACCTTGTTTGTACACCCAAACTAAGTTTGGGTGCTTATCTCTAGCCTACCCTATAGCATGTATGCAGGTTACAAGAGGAGAGATATTCTACCAAGGTGCTGTGAGAACTTAGGCTTAGAAGCGATACATTAGTAATGAGCTTGAAGCTCTTTAAGTACATCCAAGAAGGGTAAGGAATAGTTGGGGAAGGGAATCAGAGGCAATCCCTAGGGATTGGGGGTAATCCCAAGGCAATCTCCAATTGATGGGTTGGAGATTGCTTGGAGATTACAATTGGGTTTGGTTGGGATGTAGGTGTACACCCAACCAAACACAATGTGCAAACTACACTACTCTAGGATATAGAAAATACAAAGCACAAAGTGTGAGATTGAAGGCTAACACTAACACCCCCCCATAGGCGTCAATCGAACTCAGGGCAGAGAGGGTGGAGCACAGAGCCCCATGGCGCCAAGGAGACGGTGGTGGGGAACTTTCCCAAGGGGCTTGGTGAACAGATCAGCCAGGTTGCAGTGAGATGCAACATACTCCACTTTCAACTGCTCCTGCTGGACAAGGTCACGGATGAAGAAGTGCCGGAGTTCAATATGCTTGGTGCGGGTGTGATACACAGGGTCTTGAGAAATGTGGATGGTACTCTGGTTGTCACACCAAAGGGTGGGGGTGGACTGTGGGAAACCAAGCTCCTGGAGTAGGAAGGTGAGCCAACGGTCCTCCTGAGCAGCCATGGTGCCTGCGTAGAGCTCTGCCTCACATGAGGAGAGGGAGACTGCAGATGACCTGGTGGAGCGCCAACTGACAATTCCGCTCCCAAGGGTGAAGCAGTACCCCTGAGAGGAGCGTCGGTCGGTCTGGTCATCAGCCCAGGAGGAGTCGGTGTAACCTTCCAGGCGAGGAGGGGAGAGCCCACCGAATGTGAGAACGCGAGACTTGGTGCCCTGAAGATAGCGCAGCACCCGCTTCGCTGCCTTCCAGTGAAGATCAGTGAAGCGCCCAGAGAGGACACTGATAGGATAGGCCAAGTCCGGCCGGGTGCACATCATGGCGTACATGAGGGACCCAACAAGCTCCGGGTATGGCTCAGAGCAGGCCTCTGGTGTGGGTACAGCTGGAGCTGTGAGGAGGTGTTGCAGCGGCAGCGGGGTGGCAACAGGTGTGCACAGCTCCATCTCAAACCGCTTGAGCACATTGTCGATGTAGAACTCCTGGGAGAGTGAAATGGTGCGAGCCTGGCGATCACGAGTGATCTCCATCCCCAGGTAGTGCTTGAGGTCACCGAGGTCTTTCATCTGGAGGGCCTTGCTCAGGGCTGCCTGGACAGAGGTCATCTGGGCCGAGTTCTTGGCAACGAGGATGAAGTCATCCACGTAGACCAGGATGTAGAATGGCTCAGAATGACGGCGGATGAAGAGAGTCGGGTCAGCAGATGAGGGGTGGAAGTCCAGGGAGAGGAGGACTTCTTTCACCTTGTTGTGCCATTCGCGAGGGGCTTGCTTAAGGCCGTAGACGGGGCGATTCAGCTTCCAGACAGTGTTGGGAGGGAATTCTCTTGGGAAGCCTTCAGGTCTGTCCATGAACACTGTCTCCTTGAGACGTCCTTGTAGGAAGGCGGATGAGGCATCCATGGATTTGATCTCAAAGTCTTCTCGAGCTGCGACATCCATGAGCGTACGAATGGTGGAAGGTTTGGATGTGGGGGAGAAGGTTAGGAAGAAGTCGCGGTACTGCTGCTGGGTGAAGCCCTTGGCTACGTAACGCGCTTTGAACACCGGGGCCTCGTCTGGGAGCTGTTTTACATGGAACAACCACTTGCCCCCGACGATGTTGACTCCTGGAGGTGGAGTCTCGTCGTCGAAGGAGTGGTTGCGGGTGAATGCTTCAATCTCCGCTTCCATGGCAGCACGCCATTCGGCAGCATGAGGGCCTGAGAGAGCCTCTTGGACGGTGAGAGGGATAGGGATGGTCGGATTTTCCGTGAAGTTGAGTGAGGGTGATTCAGTGATGTCAGGGAAGATGTGCGAGAGCTGGGGAATGACTGCGTGAAGATCATAAAGCTCCTCATGCCTATCTTCCAGAAGGGTAGAGGGCACATCCCCCCCGGCAGGAGGAGTCGAAGTGATCGTGGAGCAACGAATAGCCAGGGCCAGAGGAGGAGCAGGGCCGTGCGAGCGAGTGCCATGGGCTACCGGAGAGGAGGGCGGAGCAGGCGGTGTCTGAGGGATTGACTTAGGAGGCTTGGGCGGGGGAATTGGCCACCGCTTGTACGTGATCAGTTCGGGCGGCTGTGGAGGAGCGGGTGCCTGGGAGGAAGGGGGGACTGGGGGAGGAGGTGGGGCCGGAGGGTGCGACCGCCGATGGTATGTGATTGGTGCGCTCGGAGGTGGCGGCGCAGATGGCAGGGCGGCAGGTGAGGGGGAGGGAGGAGCAGCTGCCAAAGACACTGGTGAGGGCGGGTCAGAGACCTCAGAGGGGGACGGTGCGGTGGCAGGAGGGGTAGGAGGTGAAGGGGCCGGAGAAGGCGGGAGGTCAGGAGGCGCATCAAAGTCTGCCCACACAAGGGAGGGTGGATCAGAGAGAGAGTCCCGTTCCGAAGTTGAGTAGAATGGACGGGTCTCATCAAAGACAACGTCGCGGCTCCGGACCAACTGTTGAGTGGAGGGGTTGAGGAAGAGGCAGTCAGGCAAGTCGGCGTTGTGCCCGAGGTAGATGCACGTCTGGGTCTTGGGACCGAGCTTGCCGCCGTGCTGCCGTCGAGCCTGAGGGTTGAGGAGGACATAGGCGGTGCACCCCCAAACGCGAAGAGAGCGAGCAGTGGGCGTTTTCCCGAGCCAGAGTGTGGTTGGAGTGGTGTCAGGAAGATGCGGGTGGGGGTAAAGGTTGTAGAGGAGGGCGGCGTGGTAGAGAGCGTACCCCCAGAGAGAGTGCGGAGCGTTGGAGTGGCCGAGGAGGCACCGAGTGATCTTCACCAGGGTGTGGTTGCGGCTCTCAGCTATGCCGTTCTGCTGCGGGCTGTCAGGGAGGGTGAAGTTTTGCTGGATGCCTTCTAAGGAGCAAAAGGCTTTGAGCTGTTATAGTCACAATAGGCTTGAATGTGCCTAAACAAAAGATAGAGAGCACAGACGAATTTCTGCACAGCGGCTTCAAACGTTGATAGCGTTCTGCTCACAGCTGCAAATGACTTGATTCAAACTGGATCTGGAGCGTCGTCACGTCGTCTACAATAAGCAATTTAGATTGCACGATTTGATAAAGAATTGACGACACAGCGTCGGTTTAAACGAACGGTACTATGGCAGCCACAATAGTCTTAGAACACAAGATAGGAAGAGTTACGAGTTGGGAATGACTCCCAGCTCCTACAAACCCCAAGAGCCGAGGTACAGTGATGTGGAACAGTGCCACACTGTCCCCAACCACGAAGGGTCTCGAAACTACCCTCCACAAGGGCCTACACCAAGAGAAATGTTACACTACACAAAGTAATGCAACTATTCTCACTATCTTAAAGTTTACCCTTTTTGAGAGCTTCGAAATCACTTGATTCTTGAAACCAAGGCTCTGGTTCTTCAAGGTAAATTCTTCCTTGAGTTCTTGGAAGTCTGCTGCGCACACCTGCGACACGCCGAACGTTCCACACACGACAAAATAGAAAACCGCACACGACACGCAAACGACAACGTGACACGCGACTAGCGATAACTCGCTATTGACTCGACACACACATTCAAAATCATGCCTCATCATTCACATGCTATTGTAAGCATGAAATATATATTATTTCATGCCCTCATACCATTCCATGCACACACGCATGCACGCACACGGACAACAAGCCGAATGCAAACCGTAGGGTTGCACCAACAAACTCCCCCTCGGATTGTTGGCCTTAGGATCTTGGTCTCTCAGTTCAGAGCCATCCCAGCCAGCTTGCAACACTTCCAATGCTGCTGCTCCACCAGCCTCTTGGTCATCATGTCAGCTGGCTGCCTTGTCGTCTTCACGTAGTGCAACTCAACTTCACCCGCGGCCACCATGCTCCTCGTCCAATGCCACTTCACCCTCATGTGCTTGGTGAGGCCATGCAACACAGGGTTCTTAGCAAGAGAAATGGCACCCTGGCTGTCACAGTAGAGTGGGGTAGGTCCTTGCTGCTCCTCCCCCAATTCAGCCAACAAACGCCACTGCCACACAATCTCCCGTACGGCACGGAAGAGTGCCATGTACTCGGACTCCACCGAGCTCAATGCTTGATCCACCTGCTTCTTGCTCTCCCAAGCTGTTGGGCCTCCACTTACACAGCAAATGAACCCTCCAACACTTGTCATGTCCTCTGGTTCTGATGCAAAAGAAGCATCCGAGAATGCGGTGAGGAACAAACGCCCGGGTTCAACACCATCCGCGCCCTTTTGGCGCCTTTGCGCCGCCGCCGAGTATTGCAGCCCAACGGTCGGTGTTTGGCCAAGATACTTGGCCACCCTCATTTCAGCTGCTACCTGCTCCTCGTTAGGGCATTGAACAACCCTAGCCAACTGTCCGGTAGCAAACGCGACGTCCGGTCGGGTGTTTACCGCCGCGTACATGAGGCTGCCCACCAACGAGTGAAAACGGCGCCTCTCCTCTTCACCAACGCTCTCCTCCTCTGGTCCCTTCACACACTTGAACCCAGAGGGAAAGGGTGTAGCCACATGGCCTTCACTCTGCCCAAAGTTGGCAGCCAATGCCTCCAGGTACTTTCGTTGATGCACCCGCATGCACCGCTTCTCCACATCTCGTTCGATGTGGAGCCCAAGGTAGAAGCTCACGTCACCAAGGGCCTTGCACTTGAACTTGTCTTGAAGCTTCAGCATCACCTCCTTCACAAGGTCAGAAGAGGGTGAGAAAATGAGAATTTCATCTACATAAACCACCATGAAACTCCTCTGCTCCCCCTCGCCAAGCATGAACAAGGAATGATCGGCGGATGAAGGAGTGAAGCCTATCTCCTCCAACACTCCTCGCAGCTTCAAGTACCACTGCCTAGGGGCCTGCTTCAGTCCATAAAGGGCCTTCTTCAGCCTCAGAACTCTGCCACTACCATCATCAAACCCCTCTGGCTGCGCCATAAAAATCTCTTCCTCAAGGACGCCGTTGAGGAATGCCGTTGTGACATCCATTTGTTTCACCACCCATCCTTTGATGGCAGCTCCCGCGACTAGGGTTCTCAGCGTCGTCGGCTTCACCACTGGAGCAAACAACTCCTTATAGTCCACCTTCTCCTTCTGCTGGTACCCCTTCGCCACAAGCCTAGACTTGTAGCACTCGATCTTGCCGTCGGCGTCGGACTTGATCTTGAAGAGCCACTTGGACGTAATCGCCTTACGCCCCTCCGGTAGATCCACGAATTCCCACGTGCCGTTTGTTATAGTCACAATAGGCTTGAATGTGCCTAAAACGAAAGATAGAGAGCACAGACGGATTTCTGCACAGCGGATTCAAACGTTGATAGCGTTCTGCTCACAGCTGCAAATGACTTGATTCAAATTGGATCTGGAGCGTCTTCACGTCGTCTACAATTAGCAATTTAGATTGCACGATTTGATAAAGAATTGACGACACAGCGTCGGTTTGAACGAACGGTACTATGGCAGCCACTATAGTCTTAGAACACAAGATATGAAGAGTTACGAGTTGGGAATGACTCCCAGCTCCTACAAACCCCAAGGGCCGAGGTACAGTGATGTGGAACAGTGCCACACTGTCCCCAACCACGAAGGGTCTCGAAACTACCCTTCACTAGGGCCTACACCAAGTGAAATGTTACACTACACAAAGTAATGTAACTATCTTCAATATCTTGAGGTGTAGCCTTTTGGCAAGCTTCGAAATCACTTGAGGCTTGACACCAAGGCTCGGGCTCTTCATCACAAACTCATCCTTGAGTTCTTGATGGGTCTGCTGCACACACCTGCGACACGCCGAACGTTCGACACAGGACAAAATAGAAACCGCGCACGACAAAATAGAAACCGCGCGCGAGACACAAACGACCGCGTAACACGCGTCTAGCGATAACTCGCTATTGACTCGACACACACACTCGACATCATGACTCAACATTCACACACAATTATAAGCATGAAATATGTATTATCCCATGCCCTCATACCATTCCATACACACACACATTCACGCACACGGACAACAAGCCGAGTGCAAACCGTAGGGTTGCACCAACAAACCCCCCCTCGGATTGTTGGCCTTAGGATATGTTGCTCTCTCAGTTCAGAGCCATCCCAGCCAGCTTGCAACACTTCCAATGCTGCTGCTCCACCAGCCTCTTGGTCATCATGTCAGCCGGCTGCCCCGTGGTCTTCACGTAGCGCAACTCAACTTCACCCACGGTTACCATGCTCCTCGTCCAATGCCACTTCACCCTCATGTGCTTCGTGAGTCCATGCAACACAGGGTTCTTAGCAAGAGCAATGGCACCCTGGCTGTCACAGTACAGTGGGGTAGGTCCTTGCTGCTCCTCCCCCAATTCAGCCAACAAACGCCGCTGCCACACAATCTCCCGTACGGCACGGAAGAGTGCCATGTACTCGGACTCCACCGAGCTCAAAGCTTGGTCAACCTGCTTCTTGCTCTCCCAAGCAGTTGGGCCTCCACCAACACAGCATATGAAGCCTCCCACACTTGTCATGTCCTCTGGTTCTGATGCATATGAAGCATCCGAGTAGGCGGTGAGGAACAAACGCCCGGGTTCAACACCATCCGCGCCCTTTTGGCGCCTTTGTGCCGCCGCCGAGTATTGCAGCCCAACGGTCGGTGTTTGGCCAAGATACTTGGCCACCCTCATTCCAGCTGCTACCTGCTCCTCATTAGGGCATTGCACAACCCTAGCCAGCTGCCCGGTAGCAAACGCGACGTCCGGTCGGGTGTTTACCGCCGCATACATGAGGCTGCCCACCAACGAGTGAAATCGGCGCCTCTCCTCTTCACCAACGCTCTCCTCCTCTGGTCCCTTCACACACTTGAACCCAGAGGGAAAGGGTGTAGCCACATGGCCTTCGCTCTGCCCAAAGTTGGCAGCCAATGCCTCCAGGTACTTTCGTTGATGCACCCGCATGCACCGCTTCTCCACATCTCGTTCGATGTGGAGCCCAAGGTAGAAGCTCACGTCACCAAGGGCCTTGCACTTGAACTTGTCTTGAAGCTTCAGCATCACCTCCTTCACAAGGTCAGAAGAGGGTGAGAAAATGAGGATGTCATCCACATAAACCACCATGAAACTCCTCTGCTCCCCCTCGCCAAGCATGAACAAGGAGTGATCGGCCGTTGAGGGAGTGAAGCCGATCCCCTCCAACACTTCGCGCAGCTTCATGTACCATTGCCTAGGGGCCTGCTTCAGCCCATAGAGGGCCTTCTTCAGCTTCCACACTCTGCCACTACCATCATCAAACCCCTCTGGCTGCGCCATAAAAATCTCCTCCTCAAGGATGCCGTTAAGGAATGCCGTTACGATGTCCATTTGCTTTACTACCCATCCTTTGATGGCGGCTCCCGCGAATAGGGTTCGCAGCGTCGTCGGCTTCACCACAGGGGCAAACAGCTCCTTGAAGTCCACCTTCTCCTTCTGCTGGTACCCCTTGGCTACAAGCCTAGACTTGTAGCGCTCGATCTTGCCGTCGGCATCCGACTTGATTTTGAAGAGCCACTTGGACGTTATCGCCGTACGCCCCTCCGGTAGCTCCACCAATTCAAACGTGTCATTCTCCTCGATGCTCTTCAGCTCACTCTCCATGGCCTTCTTCCACACCTCAGCATCACTACTCTCCAAAGCCTCCTTGAGAGTTGCTGGTTCTCCCGGCATCTCCACCGGAGAGAAGAACGCGAAGGCACACTCCTCGTAGTCACTCTCCTCGTCGTCTCCGACCATCATTGCCGCTCCGGCCAGGGCTGTCTTGCCCTGCTTTCCCGGTGCATCATAGGTCAGCCTATTAGGGGGTTGAACTCTCCTCTTCCCCCTTCCTTCCTCCTCAGCTGCAGGGACTTGAAGGCCTTGGCGTTGCTGCGGTGTGGCTCGAATCCGTGGAGCACTCGTAGTACGGGAAGGGAGTGACGGTGCACGCTCGCTCACTTGCTGCACCTCCTCCTCTTCTTCCTCTGCATCATTGGCCTCCTCTCCCCCATTCACAAGGGAGGATTGCCTTGTGGTTGTGCTGCCACTGCTCAGCTCCAAAGGCAGCTCCACATGCTCCAAACCGGAACTCTTCACCTCCCCAAACCGCACGCCTATCTTCGCCTCATTCTCCGCCTTCCAATCCTTGTACATGAAGTTCTCCATGAACTTGCAGTCCCTGCTCACCAAGAACTTCTTGGTGAATGGGTCCCAAAGAAGCCATCCCTTGCTGTTTTGAGCCATGCCCAAGTGCACGGCCCACACCGCCTTGGCACCAAGCTTGTTGTGCCGAAGATGCTTAGGCACGAGCGCCATGCACATGCACCCGAACACCCGAAGCATATCCACCTTTGGCTTCCTTCCTAGCCACTCCACATAGGGCACCCATTTGTCTGCTCCCACATGAGTCAAGGCTCTGTTCTTGGCCACACACGCGCTCCGCACCGCATCAGGCCAGAAATAGTCGGGTAGCCCGGCTTCAATGAGCAACCCGCGTGCCGCCTCCGTGATTGTGCGGTTCGCTCGCTCGGCGATGCCGTTCATTGCAGGGGAGTATGGCATGGTGAGGGAGTGCCGAATACCATTCTTCTTCAGCCACAACCCAAACTCCTTGCTCAGGAACTCTCCCCCTCGATCGGTGCGGATTGACTTGACTAGACGGTCTTGTTGCCGCTCCACCATCGGGAACCAATCCGTCTTCAACGTTTCAGCCACGTCGCTCTTCTTGGCCAGCACGTACACCCAAGTCATGCGGGTGTAGACGTCGACAATGGTGAGAAAATACTCAGCTCCAGCAGCTCCAAGCTTCAGGGGGCCCACCACGTCCATCACCACCTCATCAAGCGGTGCCTTTGCCGTTGCCTCCGAACTAGGGAACGGAAACCGGGTGAACTTGGCTTGAATGCACGTCGGGCAGCCAAGCACCTCATCGGGCTCCCCCTTCACACGTATGCCAGCAACCATCTCATTCTTCACTAGCTGCTGCAAGATGGGCAGGGCCACATGCCCCATGCGCCGATGCAAGGTGAGCCAATCACACTCCCCCGTAGCCGAAGTTGGATTGGAGAATGCCGCGCTCGCAATAGCGCCCCACATACTCTCTCCGTAGTCCTCCTCCGCTGCTGCCTCTGGGTTCTCCTCACCCTTTTGCTGCTCCTTGGTTGCTGCACCACTCTCCTTAGGTTCACTGAACTTGCTGGTCCCTCCAGGTTTGCTCTTCTTGAGCTCATTCTCCTTAGCGCGACCGTTCGCGCCATCGTCGCTACCGACCGCTCCATCCTTGGTGCTGATGCTTGCTGCCACTTGCCTCTCCTTAGGCATAGGGACCACTGGGATCTGCCACATCTCGTTGTAGACATCCCTGTCCTCATGAAGGTCCCAAAGAATTCGATCGCCAAGCCTTGCGGTGTAGGTCTTGGCTCCCTTCGAGTTCGTGTCCATGCCGGCCTTTGCCAACCGCCGCACGGAAATCAGGTTTGCAGCAAGGCTGGGCACCCAAAGCACGTTCTTGAGGCCCACCATCTTCCCATCAGCACCCTTGAACATGGCCTTGCCCATGCCTTTCACCTCTGCTCGCTGCCCCAAAGCCGATGTGACATGCTTCACCGGTGACGGCTCGAGTTCGGTGAGCAAGTCCGGGCGAGGTGTCATGCTATAGGTAGCGCCACTATCAATCACCCAATAGTCCAGGGGGTGTAGGGTCACCTTCCCCACAGCTGCTGGCTCCTCAAAGCCTTCATCATTCTCTGGACCAGCCGGTACTTGCGTCGACACGAAGTAGAATAGACCCGGGTATCGATCGTCGCTCGGGTCCTTGTCGTTGTCTCCGCTCTTCATGTTTGCAGCTCCGCCACCGCGACCGCCACGGCCTCCACGGCCTCGTCCTCTCCCTCCTCCTGCTCCTCTACCCTCTTGGCCTTGAGCAGGGGTCCAACCATCAGGGAGTTTGTAGCAGTCGCGCCACATGTGTCCGCTCTTGTGGCAATAGTGACACTCGCCGTCGAATCGGCCGCGACCGCGTCCGTAGCTCTTGTCGTCGCTGCCGTAACCGCCACTCCTGCGGCCTCCGCCGAAGTTGCTGCCACCAAACCTTCCTCCCCCTCGTCCTCTGCCTCTTCCTCGACCATATCCACGGCCGATGCTCGCTGCCCCAGCGCCATCCGCACTCGCCAACTCACGGCGGCGGAAATCCTCTTGAAGGATAGCTCGCTTCACGTCTTCAAGCGAGAGGCGGGGCAAGTCGCGATTAAGGTTGATGATGAGCGAGGACCATGACTCTGGGAGTAAGGCCAGCAACTTGGTCTTCTTTTGGAGCTCACTGTAGTTCAAATCAGCTCCCTCAAGCCGCGTCAACAAGTCGAAGAATTTCAACACCCCGTCTTCCACGGGTTCATCTTCCTCAATTCGTAGCGTCGCCATTTGCCGTTCCAACGCCACAGCTACCGCCGCTGTTGCAGGAGCGTGTACACCCTTGAGAGCAGCCCATGCCTTTGGTCCCTTCTCTGGTTCACGCTGGAATGGCTTGATGTGACGGATCTGGCTGCTCCCCAACGCTTGCCCAAGTAGTAGGTAGCCTTGTGCGCTCTTCCGCACCCACGGGCTCTTCTCCGGGTCGTTCTCGGGACGCTTCTCCGTTCCTTCCATCACCTCCAGCAGGTCATAGTGGTCGAACACATTCTCCATTCTGAAGGACCATTCAGCAAAGTTGTCGCCGTTGAACTTGTCAAGCCCGAACACTCTTGGTTCGTCCCTAGAAGGTCCAAGAGTCGGTTGCACGGGCGCCACGGCTGACTCACGGGCTTGGCCTTGTGCTTGGGCATCTCCATTGCCACCAGCACCTCTGCCACCCCTTTCCTCAGGTCCAGCCATTGTCGAAACTGCTCCAAGGGGCTCTGATACCACTTGTTATAGTCACAATAGGCTTGAATGTGCCTAAAACGAAAGATAGAGAGCACAGACGGATTTCTGCACAGCGGATTCAAACGTTGATAGCGTTCTGCTCACAGCTGCAAATGACTTGATTCAAATTGGATCTGGAGCGTCTTCACGTCGTCTACAATTAGCAATTTAGATTGCACGATTTGATAAAGAATTGACGACACAGCGTTGGTTTGAACGAACGGTACTATGGCAGCCACTATAGTCTTAGAACACAAGATATGAAGAGTTACGAGTTGGGAATGACTCCCAGCTCCTACAAACCCCAAGGGCCGAGGTACAGTGATGTGGAACAGTGCCACACTGTCCCCAACCACGAAGGGTCTCGAAACTACCCTTCACTAGGGCCTACACCAAGTGAAATGTTACACTACACAAAGTAATGTAACTATCTTCAATATCTTGAGGTGTACCCTTTTTGGCGAGCTTCGAAATCACTTAAGGCTTGACACCAAGGCTCGGGCTCTTCATCACAAACTCATCCTTGAGTTCTTGATGGGTCTGCTGCACACACCTGCGACACGCCGAACGTTCGACACAGGACAAAATAGAAACCGCGCACGACAAAATAGAAACCGCGCGCGAGACACAAACGACCGCGTAACACGCGTCTAGCGATAACTCGCTATTGACTCGACACACACACTCGACATCATGACTCAACATTCACACACAATTATAAGCATGAAATATATATTATCCCATGCCCTCATACCATTCCATACACACACACATTCACGCACACGGACAACAAGCCGAGTGCAAACCGTAGGGTTGCACCAACACCGTTCTCCTCAATGCTCTTCAGCTCACTCTCCATTGCCTTCTTCCACTCCTCAGCATCACTACTCTCCAAGGCCTCCTTGAGAGTTGCTGGTTCCCCCGGCATCTCCACCGGAGAGAAGAACGCGAAGGCACACTCCTCGTAGTCACTCTCCTTGTCATCTCCAACTATAAGTGCCGCTCCGGCCAGAGCTGACTTGGCTGGCTTTCCCAATGCATCATAGGTCAGCCTATTAGGGGCTTGGATTCTCCTCTTGCCCCTTCCTTCCTCCTCAGCTGCAGGGACATGAAGGCCTTGGCGTTGCTGCGGGGTGACTCGGATCCGTGGAGCAATCGTAGTGCGAGAAGGAAGTGTCGGTGCACGCTCGCTCACTTGCTGCACCTCTTCCTCTTCTTCCTCTGCATCCTTGGCCTCCTCTCCCCCATTCACAAGGGAAGATTGCCTTGTGGTGGTGCTGCCGCTGCTCAGCTGTTGGTGCAACCCTACGGTTTGCACTCGGCTTGTTGTCCGTGTGCGTGAATGTGTGTGTGTATGGAATGGTATGAGGGCATGGGATAATATATATTTCATGCTTATAATTGTGTGTGAATGTTGAGTCATGATGTCGAGTGTGTGTGTCGAGTCAATAGCGAGTTATCGCTAGACGCGTGTTACGCGGTCGTTTGTGTCTCGCGCGCGGTTTCTATTTTGTCGTGCGCGGTTTCTATTTTGTCCTGTGTCGAACGTTCGGCGTGTCGCAGGTGTGTGCAGCAGACCCATCAAGAACTCAAGGATGAGTTTGTGATGAAGAGCCCGAGCCTTGGTGTCAAGCCTCAAGTGATTTCGAAGCTCGCCAAAAAGGGTACACCTCAAGATATTGAAGATATTTACATTACTTTGTGTAGTGTAACATTTCACTTGGTGTAGGCCCTAGTGAAGGGTAGTTTCGAGACCCTTCGTGGTTGGGGACAGTGTGGCACTGTTCCACATCACTGTACCTCGGCTCTTGGGGTTTGTAGGAGCTGGGAGTCATTCCCAACTCGTAACTCTTCCTATCTTGTGTTCTAAGACTATAGTGGCTGCCATAGTACCGTTCGTTCAAACCGACGCTGTGTCGTCAATTCTTTATCAAATCGTGCAATCTAAATTGCTAATTGTAGACGACGTGAAGACGCTCCAGATCCAATTTGAATCAGGTCATTTGCAGCTGTGAGCAGAACGCTATCAACGTTTGAAGCCGCTGTGCAGAAATCCGTCTGTGCTCTCTATCTTTCGTTTTAGGCACATTCAAGCCTATTGTGACTATAACAAGTGGTATCAGAGCCCCTTGGAGCAGTTTCGACAATGTCTGGACCTGAGGAAAGGGGTGGCAGAGGTGCTGGTGGTAGTGGAGAAGCTCAAGCTCAAGGCCAACCCCGTGATTCAGCCATGGCGCCCATGCAACCAAGTCTTGGCCCACCTAGGGATGAGCCTAGGGTGTTTGGGCTTGACAAGTTCAACGGTGACAACTTTGCTGAATGGTCCTTCAAGATGGAGAACATCTTTGACCACTATGACCTGCTGGAGGTGATGGAAGGAACGGAGAAGCGCCCCGAGAACGACCCGGAGAAGAGCCCGTGGGTGCGGAAGAGCGCACAAGGCTATCTCTTACTTGGGCAAGCGTTGGGGAGCAGTCAGATCCGTCACATCAAGCCATTCCAGCGTGAACCAGAGAAAGGACCAAAGGCATGGGCTGCTCTCAAGGGTGTACATGCTCCTGCAACAGCGGCGGTAGTGGTGGTGTTGGAACGGCAAATGGCGGCACTACGAATTGAAGAAGACGAAGCGGTTGAAGAAGGGGTGCAGAAATTCTTCGACTTGTTGACGCGGCTTGAGGGAGCTGATTTGAACTACAGTGAGCTCCAAAAGAAGACCAAGTTGCTGGCCTTACTCCCAGAGTCATGGTCCTCGCTCATCATCAACCTTAATCGCGACTTGCCCCGCCTCTCGCTTGAAGACGTGAAGCGAGCTATCCTTCAAGAGGATTTCCGCCGCCGTGAGTTGGCGAGTGCGGATGGCGCTGGGGCAGCGAGCATCGGCCGTGGATATGGTCGAGGAAGAGGAAGAGGACGACGGGGAGGAAGGTTTGGTGGCAGCAGCTTCGGCGGAGGCCGCGGGAGTGGCGGTTACGGCAGCGACGACAAGAGCTACGGACGCGGTCGCGGCCGATTCGACGGCGAGTGTCACTATTGCCACAAGAGCGGACACAAGTGGCGCGACTGCTACAAACTCCCTGATGGTTGGACCCCTGCTCAAGGCCAAGAGGGTAGAGGAGCAGGAGGAGGGAGAGGACGAGGCCGTGGAGGCCGTGGCGGTCGCGGTGGCGGAGCTGCAAACATGAAGAGCGGAGACAACGACAAGGACCCGAGCGACGATCGATACCCGGGTCTATTCTACTTCGTGTCGACGCAAGTACCGGCTGGTCCAGAGAAGGATGAAGGATTTGAGGAGCCAGCAGCTGTGGGGAAGGTGACCCTACACCCCCTGGACTATTGGGTGATTGATAGTGGCGCTACCTATAGCATGACACCTCGCCCGGACTTGCTCACCGAACTCGAGCCGTCACCGGTGAAGCATGTCACATCGGCTTTGGGGCAGCGAGCAGAGGTGAAAGGCATGGGCAAGGCCATGTTCAAGGGTGCTGATGGGAAGATGGTGGGCCTCAAGAACGTGCTTTGGGTGCCCAGCCTTGCTGCAAACCTGATTTCCGTGCGGCGGTTGGCAAAGGCCGGCATGGACACGAACTCGAAGGGAGCCAAGACCTACACCGCAAGGCTTGGCGATCGAATTCTTTGGGACCTTCATGAGGACAGGGATGTCTACAACGAGATGTGGCAGATCCCAGTGGTCCCTATGCCTAAGGAGAGGCAAGTGGCAGCAAGCATCAGCACCAAGGATGGAGCGGTCGGTAGCGACGATGGCGCGAACGGTCGCGCTAAGGAGAATGAGCTCAAGAAGAGCAAACCTGGAGGGACCAGCAAGTTCAGTGAACCTAAGGAGAGTGGTGCAGCAACCAAGGAGCAGCAAAAGGGTGAGGAGAACCCAGAGGCAGCAGTGGAGGAGGACTACGGAGAGAGTATGTGGGGCGCTATTGCGAGCGCGGCATTCTCCAATCCAACTTCGGCTACGGGGGAGTGTGATTGGCTCACCTTGCATCGGCGCATGGGGCATGTGGCCCTGCCCATCTTGCAGCAGCTAGTGAAGAATGAGATGGTTGCCGGCATACGTGTGAAGGGGGAGCCCGATGAGGTGCTTGGCTGCCCGACGTGCATTCAAGCCAAGTTCACCCGGTTTCCGTTCCCTAGTTCGGAGGCAACGGCAAAGGCACCGCTTGATGAGGTGGTGATGGACGTGGTGGGCCCCCTGAAGCTTGGAGCTGCTGGAGCTGAGTATTTTCTCACCATTGTCGACGTCTACACCCGCATGACTAGGGTGTACGTGCTGGCCAAGAAGAGCGACGTGGCTGAAACGTTGAAGACGGATTGGTTCCCGATGGTGGAGCGGCAACAAGACCGTCTAGTCAAGTCAATCCGCACCGATCGAGGGGGAGAGTTCCTGAGCAAGGAGTTTGGGTTGTGGCTGAAGAAGAATGGTATTCGGCACTCCCTCACCATGCCATACTCCCCTGCAATGAACGGCATCGCCGAGCGAGCGAACCGCACAATCACGGAGGCGGCACGCGGGTTGCTCATTGAAGCCGGGCTACCCGACTATTTCTGGCCTGATGCGGTGCGGAGCGCGTGTGTGGCCAAGAACAGAGCCTTGATCCATGTGGGAGCAGACAAATGGGTGCCCTATGTGGAGTGGCTAGGAAGGAAGCCAAAGGTGGATATGCTTCGGGTGTTCGGGTGCATGTGCATGGCGCTCGTGCCTAAGCATCTTCGGCACAACAAGCTTGGTGCCAAGGCGGTGTGGGCCGTGCACTTGGGCATGGCTCAAAACAGCAAGGGATGGCTTCTTTGGGACCCATTCACCAAGAAGTTCTTGGTGAGCAGGGACTGCAAGTTCATGGAGAACTTCATGTACAAGGATTGGAAGGCGGAGAATGAGGCGAAGATAGGCGTGCGGTTTGGGGAGGTGAAGAGTTCCGGTTTGGAGCATGTGGAGCTGCCTTTGGAGCTGAGCAGCGGCAGCACAACCACAAGGCAATCCTCCCTTGTGAATGGGGGAGAGGAGGCCAATGATGCAGAGGAAGAAGAGGAGGAGGTGCAGCAAGTGAGCGAGCGTGCACCGTCACTCCCTTCCCGTACTACGAGTGCTCCACGGATTCGAGCCACACCGCAGCAACGCCAAGGCCTTCAAGTCCCTGCAGCTGAGGAGGAAGGAAGGGGGAAGAGGAGAGTTCAACCCCCTAATAGGCTGACCTATGATGCACCGGGAAAGCAGGGCAAGACAGCCCTGGCCGGAGCGGCAATGATGGTCGGAGACGACGAGGAGAGTGACTACGAGGAGTGTCCTTCGCGTTCTTCTCTCCGGTGGAGATGCCGGGAGAACCAGCAACTCTCAAGGAGGCTTTGGAGAGTAGTGATGCTGAGGTGTGGAAGAAGGCCATGGAGAGTGAGCTGAAGAGCATCGAGGAGAATGACACGTTTGAATTGGTGGAGCTACCGGAGGGGCGTACGGCGATAACGTCCAAGTGGCTCTTCAAAATCAAGTCGGATGCCGACGGCAAGATCGAGCGCTACAAGTCTAGGCTTGTAGCCAAGGGGTACCAGCAGAAGGAGAAGGTGGACTTCAAGGAGCTGTTTGCCCCTGTGGTGAAGCCGACGACGCTGCGAACCCTATTCGCGGGAGCCGCCATCAAAGGATGGGTAGTAAAGCAAATGGACATCGTAACGGCATTCCTTAACGGCATCCTTGAGGAGGAGATTTTTATGGCGCAGCCAGAGGGGTTTGATGATGGTAGTGGCAGAGTGTGGAAGCTGAAGAAGGCCCTCTATGGGCTGAAGCAGGCCCCTAGGCAATGGTACATGAAGCTGCGCGAAGTGTTGGAGGGGATCGGCTTCACTCCCTCAACGGCCGATCACTCCTTGTTCATGCTTGGCGAGGGGGAGCA
Organism: Closterium sp. Naga37s-1; assembly: GCA_947471745.1. Classification (NCBI taxonomy): domain Eukaryota; kingdom Viridiplantae; phylum Streptophyta; class Zygnematophyceae; order Desmidiales; family Closteriaceae; genus Closterium; species Closterium sp. Naga37s-1. The sequence goes on from CANJKZ010000737.1 coordinate 1,802,511, forward strand.
GAGGAGTTTCATGGTGGTTTATGTGGATGACATCCTCATTTTCTCACCCTCTTCTGACCTTGTGAAGGAGGTGATGCTGAAGCTTCAAGACAAGTTCAAGTGCAAGGCCCTTGGTGACGTGAGCTTCTACCTTGGGCTCCACATCGAACGAGATGTGGAGAAGCGGTGCATGCGGGTGCATCAACGAAAGTACCTGGAGGCATTGGCTGCCAACTTTGGGCAGAGTGAAGGCCATGTGGCTACACCCTTTCCCTCTGGGTTCAAGTGTGTGAAGGGACCAGAGGAGGAGAGCGTTGGTGAAGAGGAGAGGCGCCGATTTCACTCGTTGGTGGGCAGCCTCATGTATGCGGCGGTAAACACCCGACCGGACGTCGCGTTTGCTACCGGGCAGCTGGCTAGGGTTGTGCAATGCCCTAATGAGGAGCAGGTAGCAGCTGGAATGAGGGTGGCCAAGTATCTTGGCCAAACACCGACCGTTGGGCTGCAATACTCGGCGGCGGCACAAAGGCGCCAAAAGGGCGCGGATGGTGTTGAACCCGGGCGTTTGTTCCTCACCGCCTACTCGGATGCTTCATATGCATCAGAACCAGAGGACATGACAAGTGTGGGAGGCTTCATATGCTGTGTTGGTGGAGGCCCAACTGCTTGGGAGAGCAAGAAGCAGGTTGACCAAGCTTTGAGCTCGGTGGAGTCCGAGTACATGGCACTCTTCCGTGCCGTACGGGAGGTTGTGTGGCAGCGGCGTTTGTTGGCTGAATTGGGGGAGGAGCAGCAAGGACCTACCCCACTGTACTGTGACAGCCAGGGTGACATTGCTCTTGCTAAGAACCCTATGTTGCATGGACTCACGAAGCACATGAGGGTGAAGTGGCATTGGACGAGGAGCATGGTAACCGCGGGTGAAGTTGAGTTGCGCTACGTGAAGACCACGGGGCAGCCGGCTGACATGATGACCGAGAGGCTGGTGGAGCAGCAGCATTGGAAGTGTTGCAAGCTGGCTGGGATGGCTCTGAACTGAGAGAGCAACATATCCTAAGGCCAACAATCCGAGGGGGAGTTTGTTGGTGCAACCCTACGGTTTGCACTCGGCTTGTTGTCCGTGTGCGTGAATGTGTGTGTGTATGGAATGGTATGAGGGCATGGGATAATATATATTTCATGCTTATAATTGTGTGTGAATGTTGAGTCATGATGTCGAGTGTGTGTGTCGAGTCAATAGCGAGTTATCGCTAGACGCGTGTTACGCGGTCGTTTGTGTCTCGCGCGCGGTTTCTATTTTGTCGTGCGCGGTTTCTATTTTGTCCTGTGTCGAACGTTCGGCGTGTCGCAGGTGTGTGCAGCAGACCCATCAAGAACTCAAGGATGAGTTTGTGATGAAGAGCCCGAGCCTTGGTGTCAAGCCTTAAGTGATTTCGAAGCTCGCCAAAAAGGGTACACCTCAAGATATTGAAGATATTTACATTACTTTGTGTAGTGTAACATTTCACTTGGTGTAGGCCCTAGTGAAGGGTAGTTTCGAGACCCTTCGTGGTTGGGGACAGTGTGGCACTGTTCCACATCACTGTACCTCGGCTCTTGGGGTTTGTAGGAGCTGGGAGTCATTCCCAACTCGTAACTCTTCCTATCTTGTGTTCTAAGACTATAGTGGCTGCCATAGTACCGTTCGTTCAAACCAACGCTGTGTCGTCAATTCTTTATCAAATCGTGCAATCTAAATTGCTAATTGTAGAAGACGTGAAGACGCTCCAGATCCAATTTGAATCAGGTCATTTGCAGCTGTGAGCAGAACGCTATCAACGTTTGAAGCCGCTGTGCAGAAATCCGTCTGTGCTCTCTATCTTTCGTTTTAGGCACATTCAAGCCTATTGTGACTATAACATCAGCTCCAAGGGCAGCTCCACATGCTCCAAACCGGAACTCTTCACCTCCCCAAACCGCATGCCTATCTTCGCCTCATTATCCGCCTTCCAATCCTTGTACATCAGATTCTCCATGAATTTACAGTCCCTGCTCACCAAGAATTTCTTGGTGAATGGGTCCCAAAGAAGCCACCCCTTGCTGTTTTGAGCCATGCCCAAGTGCACAGCCCATATCGCCTTGGCACCGAGCTTGTTGTGCCGAAGATGCTTAGGCACGAGCGCCATGCACATGCACCCGAACACCCGAAGCATATCCACCTTTGGCTTCCTTCCAATCCACTCCACATAGGGCACCCATTTGTCTGCTCCCACATGAGTCAAAGCTCTGTTCTTGGCCACACACGCACTCCGCACCGCATCAGGCCAGAAATAGTCGGGTAGCCCGGCTTCAATGAGCAACCCACGCGCCGTCTCCGTGATTGTCCGGTTCGCTCGCTCGGCGATGCCGTTCATTGCAGGGGAGTATGGCATGGTAAGGGAGTGCCTTATGCCATTCTTCTTCAGCCACAATGAGAACTCCTTGCTCAGGAACTCTCCCCCTCGATCGGTGCGAATTGCCTTGACTAGCCGGTCTTGTTGCCGCTCCACCATCGGCAACCAATCGGTCTTCACCGTTTCAGCCACGTCACTCTTCTTGGACAGCACGTACACCCAAGTCATGCGAGTGTAGACGTCCACAATGGTGAGAAAGTACTCAGCTCCAGCAGCTCCAAGCTTCAGGGGGCCCACCACGTCCATCACCACCTCATCAAGTGGTGCCTTAGCCGTTGCCTCCGAACTAGAGAACGGGTAACGAGTGAACTTGGCTTGCATGCACGTCGGGCAGCCAAGTACCTCATCGGGCTCCCCCTTCACATGTATGCCAGCAACCATCTCATTCTTCACTAGCTGCTGCAAGATGGGCAGGGCCATATGCCCCATTCGCCGATGCAAGGTGAGCCAATCACACTCCCCCGTAGCCGAAGTCGGATTGGAGAATGCCGCACTCGCAATAGTGCCCCACATGTTCTCTCCGTACTCCTCCTCCACTACTGCCCTGAGGTTCTCCTCACCCTTGTGCTGCTCCTTGGCTGCTGCACCACTCTCCTCATGTTCACCAAGCTTGCTATCCCTCCAAGATTGCACTTCTTGGACTCAATCTCCTTAGTGCGACCGTTCGCGCCATCACCGCTACCAACCGCTTCACCCTTGGTGCTGATGCTTGCTGCCACTTGCCTTTCCTTAGGCATGGGTACCACAGGGATCTGCCACATCTCGTTGTAGACATCCCTATCCTCGTGAAGGTCCCAAAGAATCCGCTCGCCAAGCCTCGCGGTGTAGGTCTTAGCTCCCTTTGAGCTCGTGTCCATGCCGGCCTTTTGCAACCGCCGCACGGAAATCAGGTTCGCAGCAAGGTTGGGCACCCAAAGCACGTTCTTGAGGCCCACCATCTTCCCATCAGCACCCTTGAACATGGCCTTGCCCATGCCTTTCACCTCTGCTCGCTGCCCCAAAGCCGATGTCACATGCTTCACCGGTGACGGCTCAAGTTCGGTGAGCAAGTCCGCACGAGGTGTCATGCTATAGGTAGCGCCGCTATCGATCACCCAATAGTCCAGGGAGTGTAGGGTGACCTTTCCTACAGCTGCTGGCTCCTCAAAGCTTTCATCATTCTCTGGACCAGCCGGTGCTTGCGTGGACACGAAGAAGAATTGACCCGGGAAGCGATCGTCCCTCGACTCGCTCTCGTTGCCGGCACTCTTCATACTTGCAGCACCACCTCCGCGACCGCCACGGCCTCCACGGCCTCTTCCTCTCCCTCCTCCTGCTCCTCTACCCTCTTGGCCTTGAGCAGGAGTCCATCCATCAGGGAGTTTGTAGCAATCGCGCCACATGTGTCCGCTCTTGTGGCAAAAATGACACTCGCCATCGAACCGTCCGCGACCGCGTCCATTGTTCTTGTTGTCATTGCCGTATCCGCTACTCCCGCGGCCTCCGTTGAAGTTGCTGCCTCCAAACCTTCCTCCTCCTCGTCCTCTGCCCCTTCCACGGCCATATCCACGGCCGATGCTTGCTGCCCCGGCGCCATCCGCACTCGCCAACTCACGGCGACGGAAATCCTCTTGAAGGATCGCTCGCTTCACGTCTTCGAGCGAGAGGCGGGGCAAGTCACGATTGAGGTTGATGATGAGAGAGGACCATGACTCTGGGAGTAAGGCCAGCAACTTGGTCTTCTTTTGGAGCTCACTGTAGTTCAAATCAGCTCCCTCAAGCCGCGTCAACAAGTCGAAGAATTTCTGCACCCCTTCTTCAACCGCTTCGTCTTCTTCAATTCGTAGTGCCGCCATTTGCCGTTCCAACACCACCGCTACCGCCGCTGTTGCAGGAGCATGTACACCCTTGAGAGCAGCCCATGCCTTTGGTCCCTTCTCTGGTTCACGCTGGAATGGCTTGATGTGACGGATCTGGCTGCTCCCCAACGCTTGCCCAAGTAGGAGATAGCATTGTGCGCTCTTCCGCACCCACGGGCTCTTCTCCGGGTCGTTCTCGGGGCGCTTCTCCGCTCCTTCCATCACCTCCAGCAGGTCATAGTGGTTAAAGATGTTCTCCATCTTGAAGGACCATTCAGCAAAGTTGTCACCGTTGAACTTGTCAAGCCCAAACACCCTAGGCTCATCCCTAGGTGGGCCAAGACTTGGTTGCATGGGCGTCATGGCTGAATCACGGGGTTGGCCTTGAGCTTGAGCTTCTCCACTGCCACCAGCACCTCTGCCACCCCTTTCCTCAGGTCCAGCCATTGTCGAAACTGCTCCAAGGGGCTCTGATACCACTTGTTATAGTCACAATAGGCTTGAATGTGCCTAAAACAAAAGATAGAGAGCACAGACGAATTTCTGCACAGCGGCTTCAAACGTTGATAGCGTTCTTCTCACAGCTGCAAATGACTTGATTCAAATTGGATCTGGAGCGTCGTCACGTCGTCTACAATAAGCAATTTAGATTGCACGATTTGATAAAGAATTGACGACACAGCGTCGGTTTGAACGAACGGTACTATGGCAGCCACAATAGTCTTAGAACACAAGATAGGAAGAGTTACGAGTTGGGAATGACTCCCAGCTCCTACAAACCCCAAGAGCCGAGGTAAAGTGATGTGGAACAGTGCCACACTGTCCCCAACCACGAAGGGTCTCGAAACTACCCTCCACAAGGGCCTACACCAAGAGAAATGTTACACTACACAAAGTAATGCAACTATTCTCACTATCTTAAAGTTTACCCTTTTTGAGAGCTTCGAAATCACTTGATTCTTGAAACCAAGGCTCTGGTTCTTCAAGGTAAATTCTTCCTTGAGTTCTTGGAAGTCTGCTGCGCACACCTGCGACACGCCGAACGTTCCACACACGACAAAATAGAAAACCGCACACGACACGCAAACGACAACGTGACACGCGACTAGCGATAACTCGCTATTGACTCGACACACACATTCAAAATCATGCCTCATCATTCACACGCTATTGTAAGCATGAAATATATATTATTTCATGCCCTCATACCATTCCATGCACACACGCATGCACGCACACGGACAACAAGCCGAATGCAAACCGTAGGGTTGCACCAACATGAGCTTGTCGTTGCAAAACTCACCACCACCATCCGAGTGAAGGCGCTTGAATTTGCGGTCAAAGGTGGTCTATGCCTGTTTAACCCACGCCATGAGGACCTCTGGAACCACAGCCTTAGTGTGGAGGAGGTGAACAGAGACGTAGCGAGAGTGGTCATCGACGATAACAAGGAAGTAGCGATAACCACCTCGTGCGGGAACAAGGGCAGGGCCCCAGACGTCCAGGTGTACCAAGTCCAGTGGTGCTGCTGCGACAGAGGGTGAGGCCGGGTGGGGCTGTTGACGCAGTTTGCTCTTGGTGCAGTGAAGGCACGTGGGAGCGGGGGAATCTGGTGGTGGAGGAAGTGAGGCTGGCAGAAGATGGTGCGTAGCCCAGCTTCCTGAATTTCCGTTTGGGCCATGAGATTGTGGCGGAGTGAAGGCACGCACATTCCAGTGACAGTGCCGGAAGGGAAGGCGGGGCACGGGACTGTGGATGAACCCTTAGCAAGAGTGGTGAAGCTTGAGTCAGCTCCTAGGAGGGGGATAGGTGTTGCGTAGGGTTTGAAGGAGAGTGTCTCCTTGAGCACAGTGTGAGTGGCGCCACTGTCGAGTGTGAACTCTATGTATTGTGGTGCTCGTGATGAGCCGAGGTACTGGGAGGAAGCTTCATTAATCATGGCAGTGCCAAGGAACAACAGGTTGATATGCACATCAGCAGGAGCAATATCACTAGCACTAGCCGAAGCGGGGTCCTGGACCTCAACCAGGTTGGCCTTACGCGCACGCATCCAGTTCGGTGGCCTCTTGTCTATGTCGTGGATGGCGTACCATTCGTCGTCCTTCTTCTTGAAGCACGTAGCAAGGGGGTGGTTAGTGCCACCACACACTTGTCCCTTGCGGTTGCCATACTTGGCGACGTAGGTGCACAGTGGGAAGCGGTTGCACTGGGAGGGCGCCGAGGCAAGGGCCGCTGCGACACTTGCTTGAGGTATGGGAGCACGGATGGCGTAGGCCTTGGCTTGAGCCGTGGAGTCTTTCTCGGCATAGAGGAGTGCGGTGGAGACCTCGGCAAAAGTGAGGTCTTTCGCAGTCAGCGTGAGGAGCATCTTCCTTGTGATTTCGTAGGCTGTGGTGAGGCCAACAAGAAGAGCTGCTGCAGGGGCCTGTTCGGGGAAGACTATACCCAGCTCCTTGAGTTCGCCATGAATGGTCTGAACCTTGGCAATGTAGTCGGCCATGTTGTGCCAAAGCACTATAGTGGCACAGACATCGCACTCCCATTCAACCTACAAGCCAGCTCAGCTTCTGGAATTTTGTGGGGAGGTGCTTCAACATGTGTTTTTCACACCCTTAAAGTTTCAGAAGTTTTGAAGCAGTCTACAAGGCATGGCAACATTTTTAGTTTCAAGACCTATGGCATCCCGGAAGTGTGTGTTACTCTTTTTTGGTAACACCCGAGTTCACCATTTCGGCTGCTGACTCATCTACCAAGCTCTCATTGGTCTGAAAATCGGTGTGGCAGTTCTTTGCCGTGTTTTCCAGGTTTTCACCGAGTTTCAGGACAACCCAGCATCGGAGCAGCACGTGACAGCTGTCGAAAGTTACTGTTCCGTAGTCATGGTGCACTGTTGGCAGCATTTCCCTTGCCACCCTTTCATTGTTGTCATGCCAATGGTGCAGGGACAGAGAATGAGACAAGAAGTACAGGTGGTCAAGTGGGACTCTAACACCCTCCTTTTGAGAAGTGTGGTCTTCCTGGAAGCAGCTTGCAAGAGGGTGCAAGTGGGAAGACAAGCTGACTCATGGTTGGCTTGACTCACTATTGGTAGCCTTGAGTACAGCTCTGAACATCCAAGTGTGGTTGGCTTTGCTGACCTAGCTAGGACGTTTCCCATCCTTCTCTAGCCTTTCTCCCCTAGGACTCAACCTTCTCTGAGTTCCCAGGATGATCCCAACCCCTTAAGAGTCCCCTAGGCAATGTTGTACTCACCTCTTCCTTGCATCAATGAAGCTACTCGTTTTTCAGCCGAGCTTACGTTTTTGTTCAATGCGTAGCGCATACACTTCTGATGAAAGCAAGCAATATACCGTTGGAAAGCAGACACCTGAAGCTATATGCTCTCCAAGTTTTAGTCTCGTATGTTATCGGAGCTGATCGTGACGGCATTTTGAACAGAGGCGGTTCGAAGTCATCAGATTCTGCTTAGGCGGTTTCAAGGGCATCCGCGACCCCTAAGTGGACTCTAGACTATAACAAGTGGTATCAGAGCGGTTCTTCTCTGTTCCTGGGTCAATATGGAGGCTGAAGGTTCTGCTCCAGCTGGTCCTAGTGGCAGTGGTGGCGTGAGAGGCGCTGGGGAAGCAGGAAGAGGCATTGCTGGCGGATCTGCACCAATAGCATCCGTTTTATCACCAGCCAAGGATGATGTGAAGGCATTCAACCTAGAGAAGTTCTCTAGGGAGGATTGGGCATCATGGAGCTTCAGGATGGAGCTCTTATTTAACCATTATGGGCTCCTTGAAGTGATGGATGGAGAATTGAAGAGGCCTGCGAGCGAAGGAGCGACCAAGGAATGGGATCGCCGATCCAAGGATGGATTCTTCTTTCTCTCTCAATGCCTCTCATCCAACCAGCTGCACCATGTCAAGCATCTCATCAAGGATATCCAGTGTGGTCCCAAGGCATGGAAAATATTGAAGGATGTCCATGCCCCCAGCAGCGAAGCGATGGTGGTGGTGCTCGAACGACAACTTCATGCGGTGAAGATCAACGAGGGTGATGCCGTGCAAGGAGCGTTCGATCAACTCCGGGACCTCTATGTGAAGCTCTCTGCTGCTGGTGTGGACTACCCTGAAAAGATCAAGTGCTACAAGGCTCTCTCCCTGCTGCCGGAGTCGTGGGGCCCCTTGGTGGTCAACCTCAATGGCATGAAGGACTCATGGTCCCTTGAGTGGATTCGTGCTCAAGTCCTTCAAGAGGAGTTTCGGAGGAAGGAGCTGACTGCCGCTGCCGGTGAAGGTGGAGGCTCTGCCTATGGCATGAAAGGCTTCAAGGGACGTGGCAGCAAGAAAGGCAAGGCCAAGGAAGGCTCTGGAGGGGAGCAGTATTCGGGAGGAAAGCGTAGCAACAAGGGAGGCAAGCGGTGTGGCGGCAAGTGTTGGTATTGCCATGTGGAAGGTCACCCATGGTTTAAGTGTCGCAAGCTACCTGACGGTTGGAGGCCTGGTCAGCCATCAATTGAAGGCTCTAAGGGTGTTCATGGAGCTATGGGAGAAGGCATGGGCAGTGAGGAGGGCGATGGAGGTGCTGGCGGACATGGCGGCATGTTCTACCATGTAAGAGAGGCATGCTCCGAGGACATGGTTGTACCGGCCAGCAAGGTTGCTCTTCACCGCTCCTCCCATTGGGTCATCGACACGGGAGCCTTCATGACCATGACCAACCGAGAGGATCTGCTGGATGAAGTCAGGCCATCAAAGGCAGCCACTGTCGTTTCAGCCACCGGCCAAGTTGTACCCGTGCGTGGCGAGGGGAGAGCCATGTTTATGGGTGCGGATGGGAGGCTTGTGGGGCTGAAGCATGTTCTCCTTGTCCCTGGACTATGTGCCAACCTTCTCTCTACCAAGGCATTGAGTGAGGCAGGGATGAAGATGGAGATGATGGGCACAAAGGTGTTCAAGGCAACTCTGGATAGGCGCGTGTTGTGGGACCTCCAAGGCGGCAAGGACATGCACCGGTCCATGTGGGAGATACCGGTGCTGCCATGGAAGGAGGCGGCTGCGCGCTTGGCTGCTGAAGCTGTAAGAGGAGGGCATGCAAGCCACGTAACCAGTGGAGGAGGTGGTGATGGCAGTGATGGTGGGCTGCTTGTGCATGGGGGGGGTGCGCTACCAAGTGTAACTCCTAGCACGGGTGAGACGGATTGGCTCACCGCACACCGTCGTTTTGGCCACGTGGCACTACCTCAGTTACAGCAGCTGTTTAAGGAGGAAAGAGTCAAGGGGCTGAGGATAAAAGGGGAGCCCAAGGAGGTGGGCTCATGTGAGACTTGCTTGACCAGCAAGTTCTCACGGTTTCCCTTCCATTTGGCGGTGGGGCAGTCAAGTGACCCGGTGGAGCTCGTGCATGTGGATCTTGTGGGGCCCATGAAGGTAAAGGGAGATGGTGGGGCCCTGTATTCCATGACTATGGTGGATGATTACACAAGGCTCACCTGGTCGTTTCCACTTGCAAAGAAGAGTGATGCTGCAAGGGTCATCATTGAAGAGTGGCTGCCCATGGTGGAGCGAGAGAGCGGCAAGCGGGTGAAGGCGATTCGTAGCGACCGTGGTGGGGAGTTTTTGGGAGCGGAGTTCCGGAGCTGGTTGAAGCGGCACGGCATCAAGCAGCAGCTCACCACGGCCTACAGCCCTCAGTCCAACGGCGTGACAGAGAGAGCGAACCGGACCATCATAGAGGGCGGGAGAACGATATTGGTGGACTCGGGTCTACCCTTGCGGTTCTGGCCCCTCGCTATTCGTCATGCTACTGTCATCAAGAACCGGGTGTTGACTCATGTGGGAGGTCAGCATTGGGTCCCTATGGAGAAGTGGAGTGGCAAGAAGCCCCTGGTGGATATGCTTCGTGTCTTCGGGTGCATGGGGCTCGTGCATGTCCCTAAGGAGAAGCGTGACAAGCTTCAAGCGGCGGCGGTGTGGGCTGTTCATTTGGGTCTTGCACGGGGGAGCAAGGGCTGGCTCATGTGGGACCCAAAATCCAACACTGTCTTCACCACCAGAGATGCCAAGTTCATGGAGGGGCTCATGTTCAAGGAGTGGTCGGAGCGGGGGAGGAGCAAGGTCACCATTCTGCTTGGAATAGAGGTGGGAACGAACGACCCACTTCTCATTCCCATCGAGTTCTTCTCATCTTCAGAGTTGACAGAGGTGTCACGTGACTTGGGAGGTGCTGAAGGGGAGGCAGCAGATGTGGAAGAAGTACTGCAGCAAGGGGAGGCCCCTGTAGCTGAGAGAGGTGATACCGAGGAGGAGGTGCAGCAGCCTATACCATCCCCTAAGCTTCCACCAAGGCGCACAACCCAAGGGAAGCGTGATGCTGTCCGTGGTGGAGCCAAGGAAGGAGCAGCCAAGGAGAGGCCCAAGAGAGCTGCCCACCCAAGGGATTTCCTCAAGTATGAAAGGCTTGGGGTTCCCAAGGCATTGCTGGTCCAGGAGGAGGAAGATGAGGAGGAGAAGGGAGCCGAGGGGGAGATGGAGCAGATTTGTTGCTTTGGCGTCAACTTACCTCATGAGCCGGCGTCAATGGAGGAAGCTCTCGCTGGAGATGATCGAGAGGCATGGCTGGCTTCAAGGGAGGATGAGTTCTAGAGCCACATGGAGAATGAAACGTGGACCCTTACTAATCTGCCCCCAGGAAGGAAGGCATTGGACTGCATGTGGGTGTTACGTGTGAAGACTGATGCGGAGGGGAGGTTGGAGAGGCGCAAGACAAGGCTTGTGATCAAAGGCTTTCAGCAGAAGGAGGGGATTGAATTTCAAGAGGTGTTTGCTCCTGTTGCCAAGGCTCCTATGCTCCGGTTGTTGCTAGCAGCCGCTGCCGTTTGTGGCTGGAAGGTGGAGCAAATGGATGTGAAGACGGCGTTCCTCTATGGCGTGGTAGATGAGGAGATCTACATGAAGCAGCCAGAGGGGTATGACGATGGGAGCGGACGTGTTTGCAGGCTCAACAAGGCCATCTATGGCCTCAAACAAGCTCCAAGGTGCTGGTATGCAAGGCTGGTGGAGGCGTTGGAGGCCCTTGGCTTCAAAGTTAGCGGGTGCGACGAGAGTCTCTTCATGACCGAGGGGGAGGAGGAGAAGGTATTTCTCCTTGTCTACGTCGATGACATCCTCCTCTTCTCTCCATCCCTGGAGAGGATCAAGGAGGTGCAAGGGAAGCTGAAGGAGACATTTCAATGCAAGGCCCTTGGACTAGTGGGGTATTACCTTGGTCTTCACGTGGAGCGGGACGAGGTGAAGGGATGGTTGAGGCTTCACGAACACAAGTACCTTGCAGCGATGGGGGAGAAGTATGGGCTGGAGGAAGGGAGGAGTGTGAAGACTCCTCTACCCTCAGGGTTTCAGCTGCACCTTGATGAAGAAGAGGGTGAGGTGTTGGAGTACGAGTTGCAGCGTCGGTTCCAGTCAATGGTGGGGAGCTTGATGTACGCTTCGGTCAACACTCGCCCCGACATTGCGTTTTCAGTTTCACAGCTCGCTCGTGTGGTGTCCAGGCCCCTTCAAGAGCACCTGGATGCAGCAGAGAGGCTGGTGAGGTACTGCATGGCAACCTCAAGGGTGGGGCTGCAATATTCAGTGCATGGGCAGCTGAAGCAAAAGGGAGTGGAGGAGGTGAGCACAAAGACTGGTGCACCTGCAAGGCGTGGGCACTTGTACCTCTCGTGTTTCACCGATGCTACCTGGGCAAGTGATATCAGTGATGCTACATCCCATGGTGGCTATATATGCTGTGTTGGAGGGAGTCCATTGAGCTGGAAGTCTAAGAAGCAAGGAGAGATAGCTCACTCATCAACGGAGAGCGAGTACATGGCGTTGTTTCATGGAGTGAAGGAGGTGGTTTGGATGAGGAGGTTGCTTGAGGAGTTGGGGCAGGAGCAAGAGGGTCCTACACCTGTGTTTTGTGATAGCCAAGGAGCAATTGCAATGGCGCGTAATGCTGTGCTCCATGGGCTGAACAAGCACATGTATATCAAGTGGCATTGGGTGAGGAAGGAGGTGAAGAAGGGCACCATCTCCTTGCACTACATCAACACTACCAAGCAACCTGCGGATTTCTTGACTAAGCGGCTTGCAGAGCATCAGCATTGGAGCTGTGCCACGTTGTGTGGCATGTCCTTCAACTAAGGGAGGCAGCTTCAGGGAGCAGCTAAGGGATGAATGAGAGCACGATGAGGGGGAGTTTGTTGTGCCAAAGCACTATAGTGGCACAGTCATCGCACTCCCATTCAACCTACAAGCCAGCTCAGCTTCTGGAATTTTGTGGGGCTTCAACATGTTTTCTTCACACCCTTAAAGTTTCAGAAGTTTTGAAGCAGTCTACAAGGCATGGCAACATTTTTAGTTTCAAGACCTATGGCATCCCGGAAGTGTGTGTTACTCTTTTTTGGTAACACCCGAGTTCACCATTTCGGATGCTGACTCATCTACCAAGCTCTGATTGGTCTGAAAATTGGTGTGGCAGTCCTTTGCCGTGTTGTCCAAGTTTTCACCGAGTTTCAGGACAACCCCGCATCGGAGCAGCACGTGACAGCTGTCGAAAGTTACTGTTCCGTAGTCATGGTGCACTGTTGGCAGCATTTCCCTTGCCACCCTTTCATTGTTGTCATGCCAATGGTGCAGGGACAGAGAATGAGACAAGAAGTACAGGTGGTCAAGTGGGACTCTAACACCCTCCTTTTGAGAAGTGTGGTCTTCCTGGAAGCAGCTTGCAAGAGGGTGCAAGTGGGAAGACAAGCTGACTCATGGTTGGCTTGACTCACTATTGGTAGCCTTGAGTACAGCTCTGAACATCCAAGTGTGGTTGGCTTTGTTGACCTAGCTAGGACGTTTCCCATCCTTCTCTAGCCTTTCTCCCCTAGGACTCAACCTTCTCTGAGTTCCCAGGATGATCCCAACCCCTTAAGAGTCCCCTAGGCAATGTTGTACTCACCTCTTCCTTGCATCAATGAAGCTACTCGTTTTTCAGCCGAGCTTACGTTTTTGTTCACTGCGTAGCGCATACACCTCTGATGAAAGCAAGCAATATACCGTTGGAAAGCAGACACTTGAAGCTATATTCTCTCCAAGTTTCGGTCTCGTATGTTATCGGAGCTGATCGTGACGGCATTTTGAACAGAGGCGGTTCGAAGTCATCAGATTCTGCTTAGGCGGTTTCAAGGGCATCCGCGACCCCTAAGTGGACTCTAGACTGTAACAGGCCATTCCCGAGCAATCCTCAAGGCGGACCTGGAACATGCTGGGGATGAGGATGGCATCTCCGACTGCAGTCTTGTTCATGAACCGATCCTGGAGATACTTCTAGATGGCGTTGGAGGTAGGGTAGTTATGGAACGTGTTGACAAGTTCTGTAGGGGTGGAGGCGATGAAGACGCTGATTATAGCAGCATCGGCCTTCTCCCATTTCCGGTACTTCTCAACGGCTTCCTCATATGCCCTTGTGTCAGCCTCACTAGCGGATTTGGTCGGCTCACGAGGGAGAAGGGGCTGTTTTCCCTTGCCATGGTTGAGGAGGACATCCTTGAGGTCCAATCCTTGCAAGTCACGGCTCAGCAGGTGCTTGTCAACCCCATAGCTCCATGCCTTGAAGTTGGGGCTAGAGCCATCGGCTTCAAGACGAAGTGGGGTGATGGGGTTGGCCATGGTGGACGCGGTGAAGGCCATGCTGGAGATCCCTTGGTGTTTCGCGCGAAGCGCCGCTCTTAAATTGGCCAACTTCCGTAGATCTAACCCTAATCCCACACACCCCCCCAGACACCACCCTCAGCTTCGCGGTTACGCTGTTGCACGGCTTCGCGGCTACTCTGCTGCTTGGCTGCGCTGCTGCACTGCTGCTCGGCTGCGCTGCTGCACCTGTTCAGCTGCGGGAAAAGGGGAATGGGGGTAGAAGTGCAGATGCGGGGCGACGGGCGGCGGCCCGACGCGAAGTTGCGGGGCGACGGGCGGCGGCCCGACGAGAAGCTGCGGGGCGACGGGCGGCGGCCCGACGAGAAGTTGCAGGGCGACGGGCGGCGGCCCGACGAGAAGCTGCGGGGCGACGGGCGGTGGCCCGACGGGAAGCTGCGGGGCGACGGGCGGCGGCTCGACGAGAAGAGGTGACGCGGTGACGAAATTGAGAGATGACGAAAAAGGAACTATAAGTTAGAGCGACGTCGATGAGCGTACCATAGAAATTGAAGACGTCGTCAAAGTTGACGGGAAAGTGGTGCGGGGGAATTTCCGCCCACGAATGTCGCGAATCGACGGCGACGAGATTGAAGGAGGCTATGCCGAGGTTTGCGGGAAGAACATCCGCATAGATAGACATGAGCAACGAGCGAACCGAACACGTTTGACTCGAACAGTTGACGAACACTTGGTCAACTCGAACCGAACCGAACACGTTTGTCACAAACAATTTTCGTAAATGTTAGTGTTCCCCGTTCGAGTATAGTGTCGAACAGTTTTGAGGCATGGCCGAACACTAAGGTGTTTGGCACGAACTCGAACAGTTTGCCACGAACTCGAACAGTTTGCCATGGGGGGTACTTTCTATTATAATCACATTCAGTGCATGTAAGAAACTCAGGGCGTGTGTTCTACAAGCAAAATCAGAATGTAAATAAAGGTAGCAGCGAAGATCCGCAATGTCTCGCACACATGGTCCAGTGAAATATGGATAAATAAGTCAACAGCTCAAAGTTCAGGGCAACGACAAGTCAAGGACATGCAAAACAAAGCCAGACAGCACCAAGTCCCCATGCAACTCCCTCACTTAACTCCAGTTCCTCCTCCCACAGCAACAGCCTCCTCCTCATCCCCCTCATCTAGCCCCTCTCCCTTCAGCGCCAACTCTGGTGGTGCCTGCTCTCCGCTGCGGCCGGGTTCCTCACCAATACTCTTCCCAGGGTGTGACGTGTACCATGACCTGAGAGTCATGCTCGCGCTAACACGCTCAGTGTTCAGCCTGTGCCTGTGCAAGGAGATGAGGTTCCTCCCCATGGAGAAAGCTCGCTCGCTAGCTGCAGAGGTGGCGGGGATAGCGAGGTAATCCCGTGCCATCTGCCTCAACGTGTCCATGTTCCTCGCACGCTGCCAGTACTACAGTGCTGGCACGTCCGAGACAGGCAGCTCCGCTAAGTACCGATCCACCTCATCCCCCACCGACGTCCCCCCTCCCCCCGCTCTCGCCGCTGCGCTAGCTAAAACACGCTTCTGCAGCTGTGCCCTAGAGAACACAAACTCGTCGTCGTCGTCCTCGAACGGTGTCACCACTGCTGCTGCTAGTGCTGGTGGTGGGGTGGGAGCTTCACGTGCTGCTCGAGCTTGGTACTCCTCCACTCGGCGGCGCACCAAGCTCACCACCCTGTCCGCACTCATACGTGGCTTAAGCCGCCCACCGTCACGTGCCACTATGCCTGGATGCATCAGCTCCCAGTGTGTCATCCTGAAGTACTCGGCCTTCATGGACGGATCCAAGAAGGTCGCGATCCAGTACTCGTCCCCGATGGCAAACTCGTACTGCTTCAGGTGCCCCAGCGCGGCAGACATGAGTGGACGAACTAGTTCATGCATCCCTGTGTGCAGCTTCTTCTCCAGGCTGTCGATGAGGGCGTAGAAGTAAGGCAGCACCATCGACACAGTGGGGTAGGTCGACCCCTCGGTGGCCGTGGAGACTCTGGCAAAGGGACGGAGAAACCCCTCCAAAGCCCCCAAGGCCTCCCACTCGACATCGGTCACACGCAAACCTCGCCACTTCTCCTTCTCTTCCTTCGTGGTGCCCTGTTGATTAGGTGAGGGCGCAAGATTGGGTTGGATGACATTGAGTACATGTGCTTAGGCTTGGGGAACGGTTGGAACGTAGTGGATTCTGACAATCTTCAAAGCAACAGCTCTTACGCGTCCAATCAACACAGATTGCAATGGATACGAATGGAGCCGTACCTGCTCGCGGGCAAAGTGCATGTCGATGAAGGGCCTCAGCAGCAAGAAGCGCTTAACCATCTCGTGTGTGGACCCCCACCGCGTAGGACTGTCCTGAACGAGCTTGTGCGGCCCATTGGGCAGCACTCCATGCCGAACCTGCAGCGCAATGAAGGCGGCTCCTCGCTGGGGCGACATGCCCACCCACGTAGTAATCTCCCGCACCTTCTTCAGGGGCACCGTCATCGACTCCACACCCAGCCCAGACTGCACTGCCAGGTTCACAATGTGCGACAGGCACCTGCGTTGGATCGGAGGGGTTTAGGGCTTCAAACCGGCGAACGTGGTTACAAGGGTGTTATGGTGCGGACAGAAGCAAAAGGGACCAGGTTTAGGAACTTGGAATCCAGCTACAAGACGGACCTGTAGTGCGCCTTCTCGCTGAAGTACCCCGAGAATTCACCCTCCTCCGCCAGGTGCCGAAGAGCAACTACGTTTGCAGACGCATTGTCGGTCGTGAGACCGAGGCAACGCGTCTGCAACTTCCACTGCACCACCACCTTCTCCACCGCCTTAGCAATTTCCTTCCCCCCATGCCTGCCAGGCATCTCGACGAAAGCAAGAATCACCTGGCGCAACTCCCACTGTACTGACACGAAGTGACCTGTCAGCACCATGTAGGCCTTGCCGTTCGGGCCTGTCCACATGTCGGTGCTGTACGACACGGCACAGGTTGTAGAGGCCAGCTCTGCAATCGCTGCCTCGAGCGCCAAGTCAGCAAGGACAACGGTGTCGCGCGCCACCGTCCAGCGTGATGGGATAACGCCCTTTTCCCCACACTTTTCGTTCAGCAGGATCAGCAGCTCCTTGAACTGGTGTTATATATACAAGCACGAGAAGGGGCGAATAAGGTGGACATCAATTCATGATGCCATGATGGCTGGCTGTACTGCAATGAAGTAGCACGTGCGGCCAGCAATCTCAATCCATCAAAGCACAACGAATAGGAGGGGGGGTGAACGCTTTCTCACCGCATCCAGCTCGACGATGCGAAAGGGCAAGTCGCCGGTCACCACAAGCTTCGTGATCGCTGCACGAAGCTTCAGCTTACTCAACCTCGCTGTAACAAAGCGCTCAATGCCGCCTGCCTCACCCTTCGCGCTCGGGGTCTGCACCACCGGCAACTTGGGCCACGAGGCCACGTGTGGCCAATTCACCACCTTCCTGTCGGGAACTCCATCGTAGCCACCCTCCGGGAAAGTCTCCCCCTTAGTCAGTAGGTGTGGTCTTAGGGACCTATACTGCCAAATGTCGTGGTGCGCCGTGTGCTTCGCAACCATGTGGCGCACCCCTGGAGTCGTAGTGCCCGTCGACCAACTGATACGAGTGTCGCACATCTTACACTTGCGCTTCTCATCCGCCCCCAATGGCCCGAACATCTGGACCTGCCAACCCGGGGCCTTCTTACACCCTTTTGTGGCCTTTAAAGGCCCATCATTCTCATCTACCGACGCGGCCATACCATCCTCTCCCCTCCCCCTCCTCCTGAACTTCTATGCCTTTACCCTTGCCCTTTTTCTTCCCGTTCCCCTTGCCTTTGGCCTTCCCCTTGGCATTCCCCTTGGCCTTCCCCTTGGCCTTCCCCTTGGCCTTCCCCTTGGCCTTCCTCTTAGCCTTCCCTGGCTGGGACACCTCCTCCTCCTCCTCCTCCTCCTCCTCCTCCTCCTCCTCCTCCTCCTCCTCCTCCTCCTCCTCCTCCTCCTCCTCCTCAGCCTCCTCACCACTACCCTCTCTCTCTCCCTCCTCCACCTCCTCCTCCTCCTCCTCCTCCTCCTCCTCCTCCTCCTCCTCCTCCTCCTCCTCCTCTTCCTCCTCCTCCTCCTCCTCCTCCTCCTCCTCCTCCTCCTCCTCCTCCTCCTCCTCCTCCTCCTCCTCCTCCTCCTCCTCCTCACCCTTCTCCTCCTCCTCCTCGTCGTCATCCCTCAACCCCGCGCAATCCCCATCTTTCTTCGGATCATAATCCTTGTCGGTGCTATCGGATGGACTACGTTGGATGCGTGGGCGCTTCTTTTCCAGCCGCCACTCTCCAGCCAATCCCTTTGGCTCCCCCCCCCCCCCACCACCCTTGACCTTCCCCCCCCCCCCTTCCGCATCCTCCTCGGCCTCCTCTGAAATCTCTTCGATCTCATCACGAGACTTCCCATACCGATGTGAGGGTGCAGCCAGCCCCCCGCCACTAAACCTGTAGCTTTTTGGTGACGTGGGGACTCCTAGGTATTGCCCCCCCTATGAGCTCGAGAGGTGCGAGAGGGCTTGCGGTCCCAGTTGCAGTATCTAGTAGTGCGGATGGGCCAGGAATGGCCTTGTCTTGGCTGCTAACCAACCCTACATCAACCATTTCTGAATCCATCCGCCTTGCTAAACTCTTTGCTAAAACGAAATGCTCTTGAATTCTGTTTTTAAACGTTTCCTAACCTAATCTACCCTTATACTTAACGTTTCTAGCCTCAATGTGGACTTTAAACAGTGGGAGTGGTGCAGTTTAAATGGGTAGTGGGCGGAATGCTATCCTAACTGGAAATTGATGATTGAGCCCAAGAATGAGCTCAATCGTCGCTTTCCCCTTTTAGATCCAACCAGCGCGTCAATTTTTGACGCGCTGGATTTCGACGAACACCTCGGTGTTCGCCCGCGAACACAAAGTGTTCGCGAACACCTAGGTGTTCGTGCATTTTTTTGCATGAACCGCAACGAACACTCGAACATGTTCGTGACGAACACTCGAACATGTTCGTGACGAACACCTAGGTGTTCGTCACGAACATTTTTGGGCAAAAAAAAACCCCTGTTCGGTTCGAGTCGAACACGTTCGACTCGAACCGAACAGGGGTTCGGGAATTTGCTCATGTCTACGCATAGATAGGAGGATCACGATCCGCATGTGCGGATGTAGAGCTCTGATACCATGTGAGAACTTAGGCTTAGAAGCGATACATTAGTAATGAGCTTGAAGCTCTTTAAGTACATCCAAGAAGGGTAAGGAATAGTTGGGGAAGGGAATCAGAGGCAATCCCTAGGGATTGGGGGTAATCCCAAGGCAATCTCCAATTGGTGGGTTGGAGATTGCTTGGAGATTACAATTGGGTTTGGTTGGGATGTAGGTGTACACCCAACCAAACACAATGTGCAAAATACACTACTTTAGGATATAGAAAACACAAAGCACAAAGTGTGAGATTGAAGGCTAACACTAACAGGTGCACATCATGTGGATTTCAGGCCGAGAGTAAATTTACTGGACGAGATTAAAGATAATAACGAGTGTAGCTCGTGCACGGGCAAAGGAAGGCGTGGTCTGTCTGTGAAACTCAAACGCCTGTTTGAATGGAAATTGGACTGAATCTCAGCTTTAGAGTATCGCGGTTGCAAGTACTTTCGTTCAATGAGTACCAGTGCAGTCTCCAGACGCAGACGCCAAGGAGCGGTGCGCCCCATTCAATGACCGCTCAGCCCTGTACTTGAGATGAGAGTTACTCAAAAGTCAACCATTCGGTGACCGCTCAGCCCTGTACTTGAGAAATGAGAGTTGGGCTTTAAGCTCTCTTCTCGGCAAAGGGAACCTTACCTGCGTTGAATGAGTACGAGTGTAGCTCCAGACGCAGAAGCCAAGGAATGGGGCGTATTCGGTGGGAGATACACATAGGAGTCGCCCTGAGTGCAGAAGGTGCAAGGCAAATTGGTACAGATAGGGGAGGAGGGGAGTGGGATTGGATTTGATTGGAAGCAGACTGAAAAAAAGAGTGGGAGGTGGCAGATACACATAGGATTCGTCCTGAGTGCAGGAGGTGCAAGGCAATTTGGTGCAGATGGGGGAGGAGAAGGGGATGATTTGTTTGGAATCAGAGTTGCAAACACATCGGGGGGTATTCAGTGGCAAACCCACATGGGAGTCGCTCTAAATGAAGTAGGTGCAAGACGAGTTGGTACGAATGTGTGTGTCTTGGGGTGAGGGGGGTGAGGGGGGAGGTAGGGGTTGCATGAGGTAAAAAGCTTCTGGGTGATGTTTCTTTCCTCTCTTTTCTTTTTGGTGAAACCCTTAAGCCCATGTGCGTACCGTAAGATCCTCCTGCAAAACAACGGATCTTGCACAGGTGCTCACAGCATCACTAACCGTCGAGCACTGATTGGCCACACCTCCTTCATTGGTCTCTCCTGGGGTCCCGTACTGAGTGAAGCTGACTTGCCCTGATACCACAAACACAAACCTGCAGCAACATAGCAATAAAAGAAGGCAGGCAGGAATTTAAGAAGGGAGGCAGGCTGCCAATCTCAAGGGTATCTCTCTTGAGAAGTGCAATTTGTTACAATGTGGCTCTCATCAGAGTAGTCGCACACGCTAATATTTTTTTCTTATCTGTCAGAGTCTGCTTCATGCGTCCGATTTGCGTGATTGCTCACCTTGTTTCACCTCCTTGTCTCTCTTCCCACGCCTCTCACCTACATGCCCATAACCCCCATGCCTCTCATCCCCATCCATCTCAGCCCCATGCCTCTCACCCCCATGCTTCTCACTTCCATCAATAATCACCTACATGCCTGCCTGCTTCGCTCACCTCTCCACTCCAGCCACTGGAGGGGCGGAAGAGGCATTGCCTGAAACAGCGAGCCGAGAGAGAATAACAAGCGAGGGATTTTTAGAAGGGAGGGAGAAATCTGTCAAGGTACAGTGCGGTAAAGATAGAGATTGAAACCGCATGTGCTAAATCAAACCCAGAGTGAATAACAGGAATATCAGATGTGGAACGCACAGAAAGAAGAGGGGAAAAGGGTGAAGGAACTTGATTCGGCGTAGGGCGGCTCGGCAGGAGCGACCACATGGTGTGCGACTAAGAGGAGGGGAATCGCAACCTTAGAGCCGAAGCTGATAGAGGAATTGGTACCTTAGAGCTGAAGCTGATAGAGGAATTGGCACCTGACAGCCGAAGCAGGGACATGGCGAAGTGTGCACCGATGGCAGGGGTAACGAGATGTGCTGAGAGAGTGTTTTCCCTGCAGGATGGTGATGGAGGGTGAGGGAGGCGAGATGTACAGAGTTGGAAATTCATCCCACCGCCGCCCCAAATTTACAAATTCGCATACTGGCAAAGGTCTACTCTCATGCACAATTTCTCACCCATCCAGATTGGCATCTTGAAAATTCAACGGTTTACAGTTTACTCCCCAGAAAGGGATCTCACCCACCCATCAAATTCACTCACATATTTGCAGACTCAAGGATACCCATATATCCCGGTTTACTCGCTGGAAAGTCAACGTTATTGTGTGATGGAGGTAGGGTTTCTCGCAACCGTGCTGCTAGGTCGACTTAAGTCAAACTATATCTACTCAGGGGTCATTTTGGGTTACCCAAAACCAACCATCCAGGCAGCAGGCTGAAGACTCGGCTTTCTGGTGTGATCAGGGCATGGTCCCTCGCCACCACGCTGCGAGTGAATCCGGGCAGGTCTGGAAAGGAGAAAAAAGGCGTAACAAAACCAGTAAGGAAACACATCTGTTCTGATGCATGCAGAGATGACAATATGAAACAGAAAGGACCTCATCCCGTAAGTGAGAGTATTATTGCATCGTTTTTAATTCGAAAACCAATACCACGAAAATAATGCAAGAACTTGAATACAAGACGCGCAAAAGCGATCCTGTAGGGATCCGAAACAGAGGCACGCACCTTCCATGTGGACCGTGTCTAGGGTGGGTTCCAGAACCTTCTCATACATGCCATTACCGCTCCCTGTGCCTGTCAATACAGGACGACAGGATATAAGTGCAAGAATGTATTGCAATGTGACGTTAAAGTAGACTTAGAAGTCAGACAACGTTACCAGGCCATTCCCTGTCGTCCTTACTACCTGCCATCATCTTCAGAAGCAAATGCCATCTTGCGTGTGGCGTGTTTGGTGTCTTTTCATGCCTAATTAATTTGCTGTGCCCTTGACTTACCCCGTCCCAACCCCTTCCCCCGGCCATACCACCAACGTTGTCTGTTTCCGACCATCAGAAACATCTTCTTTCTAGCGAATGGTGTGTTTGGCTGCGTCTGTTCTATCCTGACTGCATTGACATGCCCCGAAACCAACCACCCCACCTCAACTCCTCCCCTCACCCCACCTCCACTCCCACTCCCTTCCTTCAGAAACATTTGCTTTCTGGCGTATGGTGTGTTTGGAGTCTGTTCTATCCTGGCAGGCGAAATTACCCGCAGCAAAGTCATCGCTGCGATCATTGGTGTGTGTTAGGTCATGCCTTGTTGTCATAACTGCCATGCCATCGTAGGTGTGTTAGGTCATACCCTGTTATTATACCTCCTGTGTTGTCGTCTCTTGAAGCGTCTCATCTCAGGACAACAAGCGCTTATCTTCATAGCTCTACGAATCCATGCTCTCTCCTCACCTCACTCTTAAGCAGTAACACAAGAATCAGTCACCTTGTTTCTCACAAGGGGTCCTTTGCATTGGTATGATCAAGTGCTTACCTCCTCTTATCCCCTCCCTCCTCACTCCCCCCCCCCCCCCCCCCCCCCCCTCTCCTCGCCCAATATCTTCTCCCCCTCCCCCCATCCCCAGTGGCTCACAGTCTACTTTCACCGCCAGTGCGCGCTGCTCCTCTTCTTCCTCGTCATCCTCCTCGTCCTCTCCTGCTTCCTCCTCTACCACCTCCACCTCGTCGTTACCAACGTCACCACCAACGAGGTTCGTAGGTACACATTGTGTACCAACACCCCCCCCTTCTCTTCCCCTCCACACACACATGTACGTCATTATTGTCATCCTCGTCATCCTCTCGTTCTGCTGCCAGGTTGTCCAGATACGTTTGAAGGGAGAGTCGTTTGTAGAAAATGACATCACGTGCTGCTACTGTTTCCTTCGAGTGGACGTCGAAAATCTTCCATGTGTTGTAATGATTTTCGATGCCTAGGTGTAGCCCCCACTGTGCGCGCTGTGAAAATCTTTCGGCCCTTGTGCGGTCGGTACTGTACCATGCACCAAAAAACTCGTAACATTTTTGTGTTGCCCAGTTTTCCTGTCCACAGCAGGTGCGGTGATGCGTTGTTCGGGAGCGAGGATGACGAAAGCAAGTTGTGCAACAAGACGGCGTGGTCCATCGCCTCAAGCCATTGGCTGTTTGGCAGTCGCATGCCACGTAACAGTTTGCGCATGGTGTTCTGGAGGGTTCTGTTCATCCGTTCTACCACGCCTTGCTGTTGATGGGCGTAGGGAAGTGAGATGAGTCGTTTGATGCCTCGTTCTGCTAGGTACTGCTTGAACCTTTGTGACTGATATTCTCCTCCCCCGTCTGATTGGAAGCTTTTCAGCTTCACTCCTGATTCTCGTTCTGCCACAGGTAGCCAGGCGATGAAGGCTTTGAAGGCCATGTCGCGACTTGGAAGGTTGAGATGCCAGACGTATCGGGTAGCGGCGTCGATAAAAGTGATGACATAGTTGTATGCTCCTTGTTCGTGTTCGCGGGCATACAAGATGTCGCTGTAGAATTTCTCCAATGGTGCGTAAACTGGCGCGCTCGGATTGTGGTGAGAGACAAACGGTTGATGAGGTAAGTCTGCTTCGGGGCAGGTAAAACATGTACCTCGGACTCGTTGAAGCTCTTTGCCATCGGTTAGAAGTAGGGAGTCTTTGTCGAGTACTCTTGCCCTGATCGTGTTGTTTAACATTGTGTTGCTTGGGTGACCCAATCTTTCGTGCCACAGTGATTCGCTCGCGCGGTGTCCTGGTGAGTGCCTGTATAGGTCGGAATTGGAATAGAAGCCGGTGGTGAAATTGGCGGTTTTCTCGTGGAGTGGGAGTCAACTGCTGAGCGGAAGTCGGTGGCATGTCGTCGATGGGGACCAGTGTTGTTGAAGGACCAGCGAGTGGTGTCATAGTTGTTGTTGCTGCTACCGATGTTGTCTCTGCTGCTGCCAATGTTGTCTCTGTTTGCCGAATTGTTGCTAACGCTCTTGTTCTTTCTGCTTCAGGTATGGTGTGTGAGTACCAAAATCCCCCAGGACTGAAGTCGGGGTCGAGATCTGGCGGATGTGTCCAAGTGGTGAAGTTGACAATGGCGTCGCTGTCGGCGGTGCCTTGGTCTGGAACGAAGTCAAGGACGAAGACATTGTTCTTCAAGACTGCCTTGCCAATGTAGAGTCCACCTCTCCCGTGGTACAGCTTGAACTCCTGAGTGGTGCTGTCTGCTTCGAGATGAATTCCCTTCGCCATTAGTTGTCTGACGCTGAGTAAGTTATAACCGAGTCCTTCTGCGATTAAAACCTTCGACATTTGCAGAATAACGTTGGTTTCTCGAGATTGAAGTTGAACTATCCCTTGTCGTTTGTGTGCAGGTTCTGGTTGTTGGCGATGGTGATTACGACTTCGCGCTGAAGTTGGTGTTCTCGTTGAACGAAGCGACCCGAGGAGCACATGTGCTGTCTACAGAAGCTGTCCAAGAACCAGATGTCTTTCCCGGACGGCTCGCTCTGGGCGATGGCTGCATACGTCGGGTTGGGCTCCAGTGATTCGCGGCGAGGAGTGCTCTCGTCGAGCTGTTTTTCTGGTGAGTAGTACGGTGGCGATCCGGTGATGCAGGAGTCTGTCATTCTTGTTATGCAGCTCACGATGTTTCTTGTACCTTGTGCAGGTTTTGTCGTCAATGTCGTTGAGGACTATACTTGATTGGTGGGATGCGCTTGTGTAGAAGCCACTTGACTACTTGAGAGCCGAAGTTGACGTTGCGACGACGTTGACTGCTGCTGATTCGGGCACTGAGTGCGAGGGTGTCCCGACGTCTTGCAGAGATGGCAGAACGGCGGTACGTATTGTTGAGCTTGATGTTTGTTTTGTCGATTGTTGTTGTTGTTGTAACGCCGTTGAGTATGAAACGCGAACTCAGGTGCTGACGCTCTTTTCTTGTGTCTTTCTTCATGTAGGTCCATGTCCTGCTGCTCAGCATGTATCTCAGCGCAGAGGGCTGCTTCGGAGATTTTTCCGTGGGCTCAGAGAATGGCTCAAGTGGAGCGCCAATGAGGACCGAGGCCAGTGATGACGACTGTAACGAAGGCTTCTTCAGATATCGATCCACCGCATCGAAGGAGTCTATCGCGTAGTCCGCGACAATGGCTGATATAAGCCATTCCCTTTTCGCCTGGTTTCATTTCCACTGTTGTCAGTTGTGCCATAAGATGACTCTGATTAACGCTGTCTGTTGCCTGATACAGATTCTTTAGGTGGTTGTACGCGAGCTCGGCGGAGTTGCCGTATCCACGATAGGACCGGATGTTTTGCTGCTCGTTCGGCGTTAAATTTCGTAGAAGTATCGTGTATGCCATCAGCGACTGATATGTGTACTGCTGCTTGTCATATTGTGTCCCGTGTGTTGGGTATGGTAGGGACCCGTCGAAGAATCCAAGAATTTGCGCGCCCTCCATCATCAGCTCGAACTCGAATGACCAAGTATAGAAGCCTCTTCCGTCGAAAGGCGTTGACGTTTGCAGTCTTAAAACATGTGCGAATTGTGACTGTATCTGAAGCGTGTCCAGTGTCTTCTCTTGTCCAGGTGAAGTCTGGTGTGGCATGAAGCTGATGGAGCCGCGTTGGGGCTCGTACGGAGTGAAGGTAGGTTGTTGCTGGTTTCTGCGCGCGTAGGATGAGCCGTCGAGACTCATGGGTGTGACATCGTTGTTGTTGTTGCTGTTGTTTGACTGCGCAAGTGTTGTTTGCTGGTGTTGCTAGTAGAAGGACATGAAGGAGAAAAAAATCTCCATCATGCTTGGGTCGAAACCTGTTGTTTGATTCGCGGGAGTTTTGGTAGACTTCGCAGCTGGTCTTGTTGCTGTGCCTTCCTCTGTCTGTAGGCCAGAGGCTGGGGGTGGAGTAGGAGTAGTTGATCTTGCCTTCGAGGCTCTCATACCATGTTGGGCTAAGAAAAAGCCCTTAGGATATTTTCAAGGCTAAGACCTTGGGTAGAGATGTTGTAATTGCGGAAGCGTATAGTGAGTTTGTCGAACCACCTTGCACTAGTCTGTGAGAGCAAGATAGATTGATTATGGCGAGGTAATACAAGATCTCTTATAGGATTACAAGGAATATGAAAAGGTGCAACTAATTGTTTTGCTGTTGCAGTTCAATACAGTGACGACTCGGGCAACTGCTCAATACCGAGTCAGTTGTTTGTCCTTGATGTCGCGCTGTATTTCGTCGAGTCAAGGGTCGCTGACCTTTGACCTTCCCGTAACTTCCAGCTGTTACGTTTTGTTAACCTCCTTGGTTGACTCACTTGTTGCTTCACTGTAGTCTGCTTCGTTCGTGTTATTACTTCGATACTTCAGAAGTGCCAATTACGTGTTGCCAACAGTTATAATAGCAAGGCAGTACACTGATCACAACCTAGCAAGAGTAAACAAGTCGGTATGAAGATATACATCAGTGTACAACAAGAGAAAGTCAAGCAACCAGCAGGTGAGGCAGAGTGGGCACAAGCCCAAGAGCAATGCAGAAAAGCTGATGATCACCAGACCCAAGCAGGGACGTTGCTAGTCAAAAACCCCCTCCGAAAATCAGACCGGGTTTTTTTCCTTCGTCTGACCGTTAGACGATTTTTTTTGGCTGGTCTGGAAATTCAGACGAAATATAAATCGTAGTCTGTAAATCCAGATGAAAACAAAACGCAAGTCTATAAGTATTGGAATCGAAATGTAGAGCATCAGTTTGTCAATATAGCGCATACCTTAATAGTGGAGAAATTTCTAGATTCTCGATAGGTGTTGGGAAGATCTACTGTGGGAGGATGTGAGACAGTGGAGGATCTCCCCCTAGGCAGCAGGAAAGATCCTCTGACACAAAATGTAATCTGACGCAAATGTGTCAGACGAGATTTTGACGCGTCAGCGTCGGATTCGCGCGGAAAAACAGGGGGCTACTGCTGGGGTGTATTGTCAGTGTGAGACGAAAATATCCTTGCAGTCTGTGAACTCAGACGAAGTGTACAAGCTAGTCTGAAAAATCAGACGAATGTATTTTGCATTTCTGATGTTTCAGATGAAACAAAAATCACAGTCTACAAATTCAGATGAACACAAAAAAACGAGTCTGATTTTCAGACCATCAGATGGATTTTGTCTGATGTCGGCGTCCCTGGACCCAAGGGCCTTGGTGAAGACATCAGCTCTGTTGGCCCGCAAGGCCACGTAGGAAAGGCGGAGCTGACGACGATGCTGCAGCTCACGCACAAGGAAGTAGCGAAGAGCAATGTGCTTCGTTCTGTGCTCCAGTCTCTGCTCGTGACACAAGGCAATCATTGCCTTGTTGTCGACGTACAGAACTGGAGGAGAACGAGGCCGCTCCCCCAAGTCGGTCAGCAGGTAGGTCAGCCAGCGTAGCTCCTGTGCAGCCATGGCCCCAGCGTAGATCTCAGCCTCACAACTGGAACTAAGCACATAAGAAGAACGAGTGGACCTCCATGAGACAGAACCAGGGCCAAGACTGAAGGTGTAACCCTGTGACGAATGCTGAGTCGCCTGGTCGTTGGCCCAAGAAGTGTCGGAGTGTCCTGTGCGTACCACTGAACCATGTCCTCCAAGAACGAGCCCCATGCCCGATGTACTACACAAGTAACGCAGTACCCTCTTCGCAGCATCCCAGTGCACCTTTCGGTGTCTATCGGGAGCCACGTAGCGAGCCAGGAGGCTGAGAGGGTACACGAGGTCAGGTCGTGTGCACATCATCAGGTACATGAGGAAACCCACAAGCTCTGGGTACGGACCACTCGGCTCTACGGACTCGTCCGAAGGTGGAGCTGAGAGCGAGTGGCCGGTAGACAGAGGAGTGGGCTGTGGCGAGGAGAACTAGAAGCCGAAGCGCTGAAGGACTTGGTGCACCATGTGTGACTGAGTCAGGGTGATGGTGCGCCGTGCTCTGTCCCGGGTGATCTGCAAGCCAAGATAGTTACGCAGCTCACCTAGGTCAGTGCAGGTGTGTCTCTCCTGCAACTCCACCTTCACTAAGGCCAGCGCCTCACTGTCAGCAGTAGCAAAAACCAAGTCTTCGACATACACTAGAACGTAGAACGGCGTCAGGGTAGTGTCGGTGCGTAGAAACAGCGACGGGTCAGCAGAGGAAGGAGCAAACCCAAGAGCCGCAAGTGTAGTCCTCAGTGTGTCGTGCCACTCTCGGGGCGCCTGGCGGAGACCGTAGACTAGCCGTCGGAGGCTCTACTGGGTACCCACAGGAAACGACCCAGTGAAGCCGGGTGGGCGGCGCAGCCAGATCTCCTCGTGAAAGCTGCCCTGCAGGAAAGCTGTGGAGAAGTCGAGGGAGTGCAGCTCGTAGTCACGCTGTGCTGCAACGTGCAGCAGCACCCGAAGAGTAGTCATCTTTGGGGTAGGGGGGAAGGTCTGGAAGAAGTCGACCCCATGTCGCTGACTGAAGCCTCGAGCAACGTAACGCGCCTTGAAGGCAGGCGGAGAACCCGGCGGCCGCTTCACTCTGAAGATCCACATGCCATCGACTATGTTCGCCCCGGGAGGAGGAACCTCATCGATGTAGGGGCCTGTGGACTTCCAGCAAGACACTCAAGCTCAAACAGTCTGTCCTCAAGTACGTCACTGCCAAGGGAAAGCTCACCCCCGATGGACGGAGGACAATCAAACTCAGACTCAGTGACAAGACTCGCGACGTAGTCGAGACGACTCCTAGCTGCAAAGTCGACTACCTCAGTGACTAGGGCAAACGCTGCAGTAGACTCAAGGTCAGGGTCAGTGACGACAGTAGCGGGGAGACGAGTGATAGTAGGACTAGCAGCACAAGCAAGGTCGGACTCAGGGTCAGGAACGTGCGGAAAAGAGGACGCGGGAGGCTCAGGCAGGACAACACGCTGTGGAACGGAGGAAGGTCGAAGTGCCATACCGTGAGTGCCTGGGACAGCAGGAGGACGAGGACGGGCGACACGACGAGCACGAACAGGTGTGGAAGTACGAGTCTCAGACTCACGACACTCAGTCACCTCAGTGTGAGGAACAGGCACAGGCAGCGGGGAGCCAGGCAGTAGCTGAGGCTGAGACTGGTCTGTCGGTGGACACAGGAGGGGTAGAGGGAGGCCAGTGGAAGACGGGAGACTAAGAACCTGGCGAAGAACCTGCGTCTCGTCCTGTCTCGCCTGTTTGCACTTCTCGTCGCGCTCCTCGTTCGCGTCCTCCTCCTGTACCCAACACACACACTATGGCACTCCGTCCTTCCTCTGTTCCACTGCGTGTTCCTCTGCCTGCTCCTCCGGAGTCCTCTCTTCCTGAGGTCCCTGACCCTGAGTCTGACCGCGCTCGTGCTGCCAGTCCTGTTGTCTCTCGTCTTCTCGCCGCTGCTGTCACAGACCCTTTTTTTGAGTCTGCTGCTGCGTCTGCTCTCATTGCTGAGCTGCTTGACTCTGCTGCTGCCTGTCTTATCGACTACGCTACTACTCTTGTTGCTGAGTCTGCTTCTGCCAGTCCCCCGTCCGTCGGGGGTGAGTGTGCTCTTGGCACGGACGTCCTTGAGGACAGGCAGGAGGACTTTGAGTGTCTTGCGGCTGCTGTACCTCGTTTCGCTTCCATGCTGCTTGCCCTTGAGGGAGACCCAGATGCTCCAGACATCCCGACCCCGCGCTCTTACGCAGAGGCGATTACGGGTCCTCACTCCTCTCAGTGGCAGGCAGCCATGGATGCCGAGATGGCATCCTGGAAGTCCACAGGCACCTACGTCGACGAGGTTCCCCCACCTGGGGCGAACATAGTCGATGGCATGTGGATTTTCAGGGTGAAGCGGCCGCCGGGTTCTCCGCCTGCCTTCAAGGCGCGTTACGTTGCTCGAGGTTTCAGTCAGCGACAGGGAGTTGACTACTTCCAGACCTTCTCCCCCACCCTGAAGATGACTACTCTTCGGGTGTTGCTGCACGTCGCTGCTCAGCGTGACTACGAGTTGAACTCTCTGGACTTCAGCACAGCTTTCCTACAGGGCAGCCTGCACGAGGAGATCTGGCTGCACCGACCACCTGGTTTCACTGCGACGTTTCCTGCAGGTACTCAGTGGAGCCTTCGCCGGCCAGTCTACGGTCTCCGCCAGGCGCCTCGCGAGTGGCACGACACGCTGAGGACTACACTTGCGGCTCTTGGGTTTGCTCCTTCTACTGCTGACCCGTCACTGTTTCTACGCACCGACACCTCGCTACCGCCATTCTACGTCCTCGTGTACGTCGACGACCTCATGTTTGCCACTGCTGACACTGAGGCACTGACCCTTGTGCAGTCGGAGCTGCAGAAGAGACACACCTGCACTAACCTGGGTGAACTGCGCAGCTATCTTGGCTTGCAGATCACCCGGGACAGAGCACGGCGCACCATCACACTGACTCAGTCACACATAGTGCACCAGGTCCTTCAACGCTTTGGCTTCCAGTTCTCCTCGCCACAGCCCACTCGTCTGTCTAAACATTATAGCTTATACATTTATGTAGGCTGTAGTGGGGTAGCCCATAAGGGGTACAACCCAATTAGGGTTAGTACTTGTACCCAACTGTTTTCTATTTCATGCATTCTTGTTCGTTACTTTGATATGTACAAGCGGTACACGCACTGGGTTCTTCACTGTACTTCCCTTCCCTCCCCGAAATAGATGTGGACGGTCAAGCGGAGGGTGCGGCTCAGGCCCTCCGACCTACCTAGACCTAGTTCCCCTTTTCCCCCATGCAAAATTGAAATTTCTCGACCTGGCCCGACCTGGTTTCCCGTCGTCTTCCCTATTTCCAAACAGGTGGTTGGCGATAGGTAACCCGTTTGCCAAGAATTTCAAATGAGTGAACAGTTGACGGGGCGAGCGGTAACCACATCGCTAGCAGTCAACTCTGACGACTTACCGTGTGGCGCAAACGGCTAACGACAGCTGCGCTAAAGTCCGCAGTGTTTTATATAGTTTCAATTTTCTTTGTTTGTATAACTGTTTAGTATGCTTCTGTTTCATTGTAATATTGTTTTAGTGAAATCTGTTAATGATGAGGTTCTTTTTAGGGGTTTTTTTTTTTATATAAAAATGGATAAAAGATGTCTTAAGCTTCCTATTAAATGTAGTTCCAGTGGTTTATTTGCATATACAGTCATGCAAATGGCTAAATGGTAGAGCTTAAAATAGTATTTTCATGGGGGATTTATCCCTTTGTGGTTGGTTTTTTCAAAATATTTTTGTATATTCTGTCTCCCCTAGTACTCCTATACAAGTTTCAATCAATGTTGAACGTTGTCAAATGTTTGTACTTTTGGTTCTTGTTAGCTACCTCAAGTATGTTGGTGGTACTTGCTGAGTCATTCTCCAGCAAACATCAAGACTTTTTGTTTTTGTTTTTTTGCTTTGTTTTTTGTTGTGTTTCAAAGCGTTGTTAGGGTTGGAATGGCTTGTACATCACCTCTCTCATGTGAAACCAATGGTGGAACAAGGAAAATTTGTGAACATGGTTGATTGCTTGCTTGGGAGTTTTTAGCATTTATTTGATATGTTTTCTTAAGATGGCTTTGCATATTGCCTTCCCTAACACTCCTCGGCATGGTGTGATAATGCTTAATGGCTTCCATGGGTTTAGGGTAAGGCTCAAGGAGTCAGTGCTCCTGGAGCAGGCAGAGCTTGGCCAATTGTGTACTGCTCTTTCGATGGCAGCAGCCGGGGCACGAGCGGCAGCAGCTGATGTAGGTCGAGCCGCTACTGCAGCGGTTGTTGGAGCATTGGAGGATAAGTTTGCAGGGTTTATTGACAGGATTGGGGAGAAGCTGAAAGGTGTGGTGGAGCAGGCGATAGAGGAAGCGTCAAAAGGGGGGAAGCTGGAAGCCATCATGGCGTCCGAGTCCCTGACAGCCCTAGCAAAGGTTTTCGATAATAGTGTATACACACTGTGGGAGGATCTCAGAACTGCGGACGACAAAAACTAGCTGACTTTCACGGCCCTTCAGAAGGCTCTGACAGGATTGGCAGCAAAGCTCAAAGGGCCGACCGGACCTATCAGGGTCGAAATGCCACCCGCTGCCAGGGGTGAGTCCACACCACGGATTTTGCGAACGCAGCTCGAAGCAGACTCTCCAGACATCCCTATCTCCGTAGCACAAGCAGTCATGGGAAAGTTTGTCGCGACCTCTGAGGGAGAGGCAGGTGAGGCAGGTGAAGCGGGTGAGGCGGGTGAGGCAGGCACGAGTGTGGTAGATGTTGACTTGTTTGTGCCGGTGCGGAGAAACTGGAGAAACACGCTTGCGGCGAAGGAGTTGCAGAAAGAGAAGGAGAAGGAGAGGTAGGAGAGGAGGGTGGCCGAGGCTCAGAAACGGACTCCAGTTCAGAGGGAGCGAGCGACTACTGCAAAGAAGAGGCCGGCAGAGAGGGCGGTGGGGAATACGAGAATGGAGGGAGAGAGTGGGCCGGTTGTTAGCAGCGGGAGAGCTGGGTTAGCTGGAACAGAGCTGCAGAGAGAAAAGGAGTGTGGGGAGAGGGGTGTGGCCAAGAGAGCGACGGAGGAACAACGCAGAAATGCAGAGGAGGAGAAGAGGGTGCGGGAGGAGCAGGCAAAGGCGGCAGAGCAGGCAGAGAGAGCGGCAGTGGAACAATGCAAGAAGGCGGAAGAGGAGAAGAGGGTGCGGGAGGAGCAGGCAAAGGCGGCAGAGCGGGCAGAGAGAGCGGCGGTGGAACAACGCAAGAAGGTGGAAGAGGAGAAGAGGGTGCGGGAGGAGCAGGCAAAGGCGGCAGAGCGGACAGAGAGAGCGGCGGTGGAACAACGCAAGAAGGCGGAAGAGGAGAAGAGGGTGCGGGCGGAGCAGGCAAAGGCGGCAGAGCGGGCAGAGAGAGCGGCGATGGAACAACGCAAGAAGGCGGAAGAGGAGAAGAGGGTGCAAGAGGAGCAGGCAAAGGCGGCAAAGCAGAGGCGGGCACAGAAGCAGGCGGGGTTAAAGAGGGTGGAGGTTGAGTGTGAGCAATTTGCTAAGGCTGCTGAAGAGAAGCGGGTTCGGGTTTTGAAGCGGAAAAGGGACCTCCAGGCAGAGCGTGAGAGGATGAAGGCTCAGTTGGAGCATCTTGCAAGGTTAGAGGAATCCGCAAATGAGGAGGAGGAGAGGCAACAAAAAGAGTTGGAGGCAGAGCAGGAGAAAATGGAGATGGAGAGGCAAAGGATTGCGGCGGAGGACGTGGAGGGGGCAGAAAGGCAAGGGCCAGATGTGGAGGGGACAGCAGGGCAAGGACAGGATGTGGGACAAGGGCAAAATTTCGAGGGGGCAGCAGGGCAAGGGCAGCATGTGGTGGGGGCAGCAGAGCAAGGGCATGATGTGGAGGGGGCGGTAGTGCATGGGCAGGTAGGAGAGGCGGATGAAGGTGGGTGGTTCGAGATTCTTCGCGTGGTTTTGCTGGTCCTCGAAAATCAACTGGAAATTGTGGATCTGAAGGCAGAGGGTGAGGATCCATTACATCTGCCACGTGCCACAGTGAATCAGAGACGCAGCCGCCCTTGAAAAGGCCTCGCACGGAGCAGACGGGGACGAACTTCAACGCAGATCAGGGGTTTTTTGGGGCGGTTGCGTCAGAAGACCTGGAGAGGGGAAATGTGTCCGGGAATCAGAACGTTCAACTGATGTTGGGAGAGGCTACGGGAGAGATTGCACAACCAAGGAAGGTCGCGCTACCAGACGAGCTGGGGAAGCGATGGGGGGAAAGTAAGCACTTCAGATCGTTTGGTCTTACTACGCGTGAAAAGAAGGACAAGGATGGGGTAGTGGTGAGCCGTCATTACAACTCGGAGCAAACCGTCGGAGGGGTGAAGAGGAACATGGGGAGCTACAAGGAGAAAAAACTTTGCGGCTTCACCATGGCCGTCTGTTGGATGGCCTATTACCCCAACGCTGACATGGTGCATTATGGCCTGAATCCCGAGGATGTTGGATCGTGGGCGGTCCACCTCGAATTTGCTCGTGAGTTCCCGACAGGAGTCTGTAGTGTTATGAACGAATTGAACCTGGACAAATACGAGAAGTGAGTATCGAGTTGACTCTGCTGGTGGGAAAACATTTTCAAGATGCTCCCCACTAACCTTGAACCTACCCCTCCTTGGCAGTTTCGTCAACGTCATGAACAAATCATACGCACGGGTGAAAGACGGCGCGCATTTCGAGGTGGCTGTTTGCACGGGGATTGGACAAGCCCTGGTCGATGGAGGGGTTGGGGTGGTGTCCCCCCTCTTGAATGTCTCCTCCACAGTCTATGCAGAGGGAGTGGTTGCAGCCCTCTACACCCTGTGGTGTGCTTCGATCGGCATTCCCCACCAAGACTGGGGGGAGGGTGCAGCGGAGGCGGCACGTGGCACGCTCAACGAGCATAAATTTGCGAGTCGAGCAGCCAATACTGCTCAAGTCGGAGTCTGGGCTCTAAAAATGGTCAAGGACCACACGCACGATAAGGCTGGGTGGGAAGGGAAACTCCCCAAGGTGATCCTCAACATCCTGGATGCTGACGAAAACGACTCGGAAGTTGTCGAAATGGCTAAGGTGGTTTCGCGGGTGCTCGTATACTGGTGCGAGTGCTCTTTGGCAGCGCAGAGTCTGTGCACATATCAAGGTGGGATGCTCAATTTTCCCCAGCCCTCAAAAGGGGGACGGCGGAAGGCGATTGCGGGAGGGAACGAGTGATTCAGGTGGGGAGTGCAATTTCGAGTTTGCAATAGCTCTGTACAATAGTATGATGCATGCAGTGTTTTTCAAGATTTCTTTCTTCCTTGTAAAGCGTTTTCGGTTTCTTTGACCTTATAGGGCTTTGTACTATACTGCCTTAGACGCAAGGTTTTCGAGATAGATTGTTTCGCAGAGTTCCGAATTGACAAACGGATTGACGCATAATGAACAAACCAACTCTCTAGTGCCCTAAACCCTACAAAATTGTAGTGACAGAACATGTGAAAGTTTGAATTGTTATCGACGTCAAAACCTACTCTAAAGCTCTAGGTTCTGGCGCGAACTTGGAAATTCGAAAACATTTGTAAAAAATCTAGCCTAGACATAAGCGGATAGGAAAACCCCTACAATCGATAGAACGCTTTTGCATAAATCAAAACAGCGTGGCTCGAGTGCAATTCCAGTTTGCTAGAGCTGTGTAGCGTGGTTTGTTTAAACCGTTGGTTTTCCGAGGCAGATTGTTGCTCTGTAAATATAGCGCCCTGTGATTTCCAACTCTAAAATATAGAGAAAGGGGGATCAGAATCTAGAGAAAAGTACGACAAGTTGGAAAACAAGGATCAAAGTCAACAGAAAGTCAAGAGAGAGAGGTCAAGAGAAAACAGCTCTAACAAAGGACGATCGGCCCGACAAACAGACTTACAGCGGTAAAAAAAAAACACGGAAGAAACAGAAAGAATCAGCCACTCGAACTACTTCTTCAGTTTAGCCAGCTTCTGTGGCTCCACAATCTTGATGTTCGTCCAAGCATCTCCAAACATCTTCGTTCCCCACGCGTCGTTCTCCATCTTGGCTGCGAACATTAGGTAGCCGATCTTGTGGCGCTTGGCATCCGTCGTGTTCTTCTTAGGTGTCTCGGTGTCTTCCGTGTCGGTCCGTGGCCTCTTCGCAGGTGGCTCCTTTGCGAGAATCAGACCATCCGCCAGAGCGCTGATCGAACTCCGATCAACAATCTTCTTTTGGATCAGGGCAATGGCGGCCTGTGTCGCCTCTTCCAAATCATCAGCCCTGTACTTCTCGACGGTGAGCATCACGTTCTTCATCCGCTTCATTCTTTTGTCGCCAGTTTCGTCCTTCACACCCGTCTTGCAATACGAGAAGGTCGAGTAGAAACCATCTTCGGAAGCAAGCTGTCGCAGAGTCTTTCCGTTCATCAAAAAGGTCACCTTCATCCAGAGTTCCCATGCCTCCGCGATATTCTTCGAGTCCCGCCAGGGCTTAACAACAAGGTCGAAAAAATCCTTCACTGGAGTGGTGGCTGTTGGCTTTCCAGGCTTTGGAGCATCGCCACCGGCTTCCACCTTTGTCGACGAGCCCGTCCCTCGATCGGCAGCCCGTCTGTCAGCGTTGCTCCCGGCATGTTCCTTCAGAGCAGCGTTCTCCTTTATGAGCTGCTTGATTACAGCTGCCATCTTCATCAGACTCTTGTCGCATTCAGCGACCTTGTTCTTCAGCTCGCCAATCTCGTGCTGCATCTGACCAGATTCTGCTCGGTAAAAGCTGTTCTCTGCGAGGAGCTTCTTGTCAGAATCAGGAACGGAATGAATGAACTAGGCAGCAGGTGGGTACAAGTATGAAAACCTAAAAGTGTTGTACCCTGTATTGACTACCCCAGTACAGCCTAGATAGACTATAGCAGATATGTTTGACACACCCCCATAGGCAAAGTGGGGGAGAACAAGTGGTCACAAGACCAGTCAAGAAAAGCAAAGCAAGCTCAGGGTGGATCACAAAGTCACCACGCAGTCTGAGCACAAGCAAAGGGCCACAAGGCCAGTTCACATGCAGAGTTATATAAAGGAAAATAAACAAGATAGTGAACACAACCTAGCAAGTGTAAACATGCAGGTATAAGTATACAGAGTACAGTACAAGCAGAGTCAAGACGTAAGCAAGTGAGGCACAGTAGGTACAAGGCCAAGAACAGTGCAGAAACGCTGATGATCACAAGGCTGAAGTGCCTTGGTGAAAACATCAGCAGTGTTGGCCTGTGAGGCCACGTAAGCGAGACGAAGCTGGCCACGCTGCTGCAACTCTCAAGCAAGGAAGTAGCGCAGAGCAATGTGCTTCGTTCTGTGCTCCAGTCTGTGCTCCTGACACAAGGCAATCATGGCCTTGTTGTCGACGTACAGAACTGGAGGAGAACGAGGCGCCTCTCCCAAGTCGGTCAGCAGGTAGGTAAGCCAGCGTAGTTCCTGTGCAGCCATGGCCCCAGCGTAGATCTCAGCCTCACAACTAGAGCTGAGAACAGAAGACGAGCGGGTAGACCGCCAAGAGACAGAGCCGGAGCCAAGACTGAAGGTGTAACCCTGTGACGACCGCTGCGTAGCCAAGTCGTCAACCCAGGAGGCGTCTGCGTGACCAGTGAGGACAACTCGAGCCCGTCCTCCAAGCACTAGCCCCATGCCCGACGTACTGCACAAGTAGCGCAACACCCTCTTCGCAGCATCCCAGTGCACCTTTCGGTGCCTACCAGGAGCCACGTAGCGAGCCAGAAGGCTGAGAGGGTATGCGAGGTCAGGTCGAGTGCAGGTCATCAGGTACATGAGGCAGCCCACAAGCTCTGGATACGGGCCACTCGGCTCTACGGACTCGTCCGAAGGTGGAGCTGAGAGCAAGTGACCGGTAGGCAGAGGAGTGGACTGTGGCGAGGAGTACGTGAAGCTGAAGCGCTGAAGGACCTGCTGCACCATGTGTGACTGAGTCAAGGTAATGGTGCGCTGTGCTCTGTCCCGGGTGATCCGCAAGCCAAGATAGCTTGTCAGTTCACCCAGGTCAGTGCAGGTGTGTCTCTTCTGCAGCTCGGACTTCACGTGGGCGAGTGCCTCAGTGTCAGCAGTAGCAAAGACGAGGTCGTCTACGTACACAAGAACGTAGAACAGCGGCAGAGTGGTGTCAGTGCGTAAAAACAGAGAAGGGTCAGCAGTAGAAGGAGCAAAACCAAGAGAAGCAAGAGTCGTCCTCAGTGTGTCGTGCCACTCACGGGGTGCCTGGCGGAGACCGTAGACTGGCCGCCGGAGGCTCCACTGGGTACCAGCAGGAAACGACCCAGTGAAGCCTGGTGGGCGGCGTAGCCAGATCTCCTCGTGCAGGCTGCCCTGTAGGAAGGCTGTACTGAAGTCAAGCGAGTGGAGCTCGTAGTCACGGTGGGCGGCAACGTGCAGCAGTACCCGAAGAGTGGTCATCTTCGGGGTAGGGGAGAAGGTCTGGAAGAAGTCAACTCCTTGTCGCTGACTGAAGACACGTGCAACGTAACGTGCCTTGAAGACAGGCGGAGAACCCGGCGGCCGCTTCACCCTAAAGATCCACATGCCACTTACGATGTTCGCCCCAGGCGGGGGAACCTCGTCGACGTAGGTGCCTGTGGACTTCCAGGAAGCCATCTCGGCGTCCATGGCTGCCTGCCACTAAGAGGAGTAGGGACCCTCTATCGCCTCTGCGTAAGAGCGCGGGGTCGGGATGTCTAGTGCATCCGGGTCTCCCTCAGGGGCAAGTAGCATGGACACGAGAGGAGGTACAGCAGCAGCAAAGCACTCAAACTCCTCTTGTCTGTCCTCAAGAACGTCCGTGCCAAGAGCACACTCACCCCCGACGGACGGAGGACAGACAGACGCAGACGCAGACTCAGCAACAAGACTAGTGGCGTAGTCTAGGCGACAGGCTGTAGCAAAGTCAACAAGCTCAGCGACGAGAGCAGACGCAGCAGTGGACTTAAACAAAGGGTCAGTGACAGCAGTGGCTAGGACACGCATGACAGCAGGACTAGCAGCACGAAGGGAGTCAGACTCCGGGTCCGGACTGTCAGGAAGAGAGGACTCCGGAGGAGACGGCAGAGGGACACGCTGTGGAGCAGAGGAAGGACGCAGAGTCATAGAGTGAGTGCCAGGGACAGGAGGAGGACGCGGACGCGAAACACGACGACCAGCACGAGCAGTGCGGACAGGTGACACAGAACGAGACTCAGGTGACGCAGAACGAGACTCAGGCGACACAGGACGCGACTCAGGCTCACGACGCTCCGTAAGACCTCTAGTCGGTCCAGAGTAAGGAGAAGGACCAGGCAGTGGAGAGGCCGGCTGGAACTGCGACTGTGACTGGACAGGCGGCGGACTCAGTAAGGGAGGAGTAGGACAAAGAACCTGCTGAAGGAGCGGAACGTAGTACGGCCGCGGCCGCGCAGCGCCTCCAGAAACAGCAGAGACAGCACCAGTACCCTCAGCTCCAGGTTCCCTAGTAACAGCTCCCACAGCACCACCAGCTCCAGTACCGGTAGCGCCACCGTCTGCAACACCACCAACTCCTGCAGCTCCAGTACCTCCAGTACGAGCACCTCCAGGACCAGCGGCCCCAGCAGCTCCAGCACCAGCAGCACCTCCCGAAGCACCAGCACCAGCAGCACCACCAGCAGCTCCAGCACCAGCAGTACCAGCAAGAAAGAGCTGCAGGTCGTCAACCCACACGTCAAAGTCAACTGCACGCCCCTTAGCATCAAAGGTGAGAACAGTAGGACTAGCCATAGCAGCAGTAGGAGCAGTAGAAGCAGTAGCAGCAGTAGTAGCAGTAGCAGCAGTGCAGGGCAGTGCGGCTCAGTAGGGCGGCGCGGCTCGGTAGGGCGGCGCGGCTCGGTAGGGCGGCGCGGCTTGGCAGAGCGGTGCGGTTCAGTGGGCGGCGCGGCTCTGCTGGGCGGCGCGGCTCGGCTGGGCGGCGTGGCTCGTCTGGGCGGCGCGGCTCAGCTCCTGGCGGCGCGGCGCTGCAGGGCGGCGCGGGTGCTTACCAGGGGCGAGCGCAGGCAGGGCCGCGACTGGGGCGGCAGCAGGGCAGGGCCGCAGCGGGCGGCTGCAGGGCAGGGCCGCAACGGGCGGCGAAGGCAGGGCCGCGACAGGGCGGCTGCAGGGCAGGGCCAGCGACGGGCGGCGACAAGCAGGGCCGCAACGGGCCAGCGACAGGCGGCAACGAGCCGGGACAGGCCGGTGACGGGTCGGGACGGGCCGGGACGAGCCACTGGCGGCGGCGAAGGCAGGGCCGCGGGGCAGGGCCGCAGCACGCGGCGAGAATAGGGCCGCGACGGGCGGCTAAGGGGCCACGACGGGCGGCTAAGGGGCCGCGACGGCGGCTAAGGGGCCGCGACGGGCTGAAAAGGGGTCGCGACGGGCGGCTAAGGGGCCGCGACGGGCTCTAAGGGGCCGCGACGGGCTCTAAGGGGGGTCGCGATGGGCTCCAAGGGGGCCGCGACGGGCGGCTAAGGGGCCGCGACGGCCGAAACGGGGGGGCGCGACGGGCGCTAAGGGGGCCGCGACGGGCCAGGGACAGGCCGGCGAGGGGCAGCACGGGGCCGCAACGCGCGACTCGGGCAGGACAGGAAAAGTTTAGTGGTGGGCCCTAAAAAAAATGTTCCCACTAGGGAACCTGCTCAGAATACCATGTCATAATCAGGAACGGAATGAATGAACTAGGCAGCAGGTGGGTACAAGTATGAAAACCTAAAAGTGTTGTACCCTGTATTGACTACCCCACTACAGCCTAGATAGACTATAGCATATATGTTTGACACTTCTGGTACTTTCGCGTTGTGTTCCACTTGTAGATCGCATCCTGCGTAGAAACGGACAAGGGTTTTCAGACAAGCACAAGACATGTCCAAATGGTAATGCCGACCAGAGAAGAATTGCACCTACAACGGCTGCAGAGGTGCCCCTGGCTTCATGAAGTTCAATGCCAGCCTTGTGCATGATTGCCACTCTGATGGCCCACTTCTGAAACAGTGGGTGCTGGCAGAGCTGATTCATTTCCATGTACGGGTGGCGCTGGCACTTGCATGGCCGTTGTGTGCCGTCAAAATTCTTGTCGTGATCGGGACAGTAGAACCACGACATGGCAAGGTCCTGTGCAACGATGTCTCGCCCAGGGTCTTCAAGAGCCTCCAAAAAACTTCTCCAGAGTGGTGCATCTGACTCGAAGTTTTGGTTCTGTTGTACTCGTCGACGTGAGATGTTAGGACAAACATAATATTGAACTCTGCCCCGCAATACAAGATTAGAATAAGCACATGAAAGCTAGACTAACAAAAAGATACATTTGCCAAATCAGCTTCGAGGCGAGGGAAGATGTACTTCTTGAAAAGCGCCTTCAACTCTTTCCACTCTGTTGGGTTGTCAAGGATGGCGTGCGATC
This sequence comes from Closterium sp. Naga37s-1, assembly GCA_947471745.1. Lineage (NCBI taxonomy): Eukaryota > Viridiplantae > Streptophyta > Zygnematophyceae > Desmidiales > Closteriaceae > Closterium > Closterium sp. Naga37s-1. The sequence goes on from CANJKZ010000737.1 coordinate 1,843,627, forward strand.
TGCCAATGTAGTAATCACCTGGTTCCCCACTGAATCCAGCCATCATCAACACCAGCCAAAACGGTACTCCCACCACATAGGATTTTCGCATTTCGCCCTGCTCCCAGCCTCCGAGGGCGTTGATGTAGGGGTCGGGACAGCGATCGTCACTCAGACCTTGAACTCCGGACCGGCGAAACGCGTGGGTCTTTTTGCTCAACTTCCAGGGTGGTTCAACCGCTTCTTTCATGACCCAATTGATCCAGTCGTTGTGAGTAACGTACGGAAGCTCTTCCTGCAATTGACTCCTCCCATCTCCGCGCCTCCTCAATCCGAAAAAGATGTGCTTCTTTGTCCACTGGAGTGGGTCGCTGAAGTCCAGGGGCGGAACAAATTCTGTGCCAAAGCGCAGCGGCACGAGGTCGTAGATGAAATGAATCCACAGAAAAAGGCCACCCACACAGCAGAGCATGAAGTTGATGTGCCGGGCCAAGAATTGGTGGGTTAGATTGTTGGTCGAATCCGTCTTCGATTTTCGAGAAGCGAACACCACAACAGGAAGATCCTTTTGGCCTTCGGGGACGGCCATGCTGCTTCGCGTCTTGTGGACAAACATGTTGGCGAATCGAAGTGCACGAATGCTGCATCCCCTCCCCAACATTTGGTGTGCAAGTTGAATCATCACCTGCACCGCAAAAGACCGCCACTGACTTTGTGATATCGCGTGCCCGGCTCTCCGGAAGAACGATTTGCTTTCCCTTAGAAGTTGAATTTCGTGTAGCTCCGTGTACTGCTCCGCCGTGTAGCAATCGTCCAGCGAGTTTCGATGCTGATCTTTGCCCTCTCTATAGACATCCACATGGAACGCGATTAGGATTTGAAATTTCAAGATGTCTGTTTGGCGAATGGGTGTGCTAATACTCACGCAACCTGCTTGTCGTGCAGCTGTTTCAGCTTGAGCTTCATGTACTCCCGTGCTTTGCTGACGTAGTCATCCGCTTTGGACTTCGGGTAGCCGTAGAGTCGAGATTCAAGTCTGCCCAGGAAGCCCAAAGCGCTCATCTTTGCCTTCATCATGCTCGGTGTACTAGGGACGGGCTCATTCCCAGCCACCACTTCTTCGCCTCTCCGCATCGTTTCGGCGTGCTGCGGGGTTTCGTCAGCCATGTACTGCAGGTATCTCTGAATCCTCCATCCAGAAACACGGGGCCCGTGGAGATGAATTTCCTTGGTTTTCACAGCTGACCACTCCGCCTTTCTGTCGTCCCCCAAATGGCTTCCAACCTCGTCTTGTGTCCTTATACGCTCCTCCACCGGAACCTCAACCTCAACCACTTGTAGTGCTACCAATACAGGATGTAATCTTTCCTGGTTCTCGGCGCGAGATAATCGATAGGTATCTTTACGCGACGAATCCTGTTGTCCACGTCGGCCCGTTTCTGTACTGACTCATGCGTAGCTGATGCTGGCCCATCTGCAGTTCCCTGAGGTGCAGCCTGTAATTCTTGCTCCTCTGCATTTCCCTGGGGCGCAGCCTGTGGTTCTTGCCCCTCTGCATTTCTCTGGGGCGCAGCCTGCGATTCGAGCCCATGTGCATTTCCAACTGGCGATGCCTGTGATTCTGGGCTGTGGGCATTGCCTCGGGCCGCCTCCCAAAAAATTCTTCGACTGGTAGTGTTATCTTCAGAGGTTGGACTGCGGCTAGCATTTTCCTCCCAACTCTCTTCCCAAGCTGCCCTGTGCACGTCGTCGTCATCGTCTCCGAGGTTAATCCATACCCCCGAACGCCTTTCGCCCCTCGTATTTGCGCCCTCAGCCACATTTCCCTCGACTCCGACAGGAGGGTTCGAGGCCGGAAATTCTTGTGGAGCATGTCAGAATAATATACAATTCTGTATATTGTTCTATAATTGCCTGTAGTGTAGAATACTGTAGTCATATAACTTTCTGTTTGGTGGTGCACCTTTCTTCATTCTTGCCTATTTGTACTGCTCGCTCTATAGTGAACACCCTCTTTTGCTCTTTTTGCCTTACCCTACTCTCTCGTCACTCAAGCTAGTACCTTGGACCCTAGCCATGGTTCCTACGTTCAACTAGTTACTTTCGACAGAGCATCCACAAACACTTCTCTCGCCACTGCTGGTGCAAACTCCTCGTCCCAATCTTGGTCCTCGGTTAGATCTATCGGGGCATGCGGCAGTTGGCTATCTTCGACAACAAAAAACTGCTCATTGTCCTCGAAAGTTGCACTAAGCAAATTACCCGTACCACCTTCGATCTCCATCACGGAGTTCCCTTTTCAGAGGACTGTATGCCTCACATAGTCCGCGAAATCTGTCCTGAATCGCTTTTGTTAGACACGCGAAATCTATACCGGCGCGTAGATAATGAGATGGACTGCCAGCGAACATAGGAGTAGAGGAGAATGCTGTGCTGAAAAGAGTATCGCGTGCGGAGTTATTTCGGGAACAACAAAATATGAATGTGATCCTCTGGCGTCGAGTACAGTGCTGATCTGAAATGAATGTTTTTTCAGAGTTGTTTTGAAGCTCGAAAATACCTACACCTCTCAGAATTTTGTTGTTCCTCTAAAATACCAACATTGTCCATAGTACTAAAAATATCACGGAGACGAGTGCGTGTGTGTGCATTTCGGAACGACGCAATGTATCATGCGATGTTGTGTTGTAGGTACGAAAGCATGCATGGCTGATGAACTCAAGAAAAATGTGTTGAACCTTCAAGAAACAATAAGGGAGATGGCATACATCTGAGCCCTTTTGAAGCATTTTGGGGCTCAGTCACAAGGGCACGAGCTCCACAATCTCTGACTGCATCCTCTCTTCCTGCCACAATTTTTCTAAATCTGGTCGCCACACCCCAGATCTGGTGTTCTTCCCGCCCGTGTTAGAGCACCCGATTGGCTCCTCCACACTTGCGTAACTCTGAGCCACACCCCTCCCGCAGAGACGAAAGTGGCTCGGCCACGTGGATCACTATTGGCGTGCAATAGAAAAAAAAAAAAAAAAAAAATACACCCGATTTTCTATATGATCCCACATCACGGGTTGTGGCCATGTTCGAGTTTATATAAAACAGTCTTATATTGGATTTGCAGCTTTTACGAAACTAGTAAAAGCACTATGTCGCGATCGAAAAATCCGACAAATTTTTGTTTTCTAGTGGTACCTAAACTATTCCACATTTCCCGATTCCGGTTGCCATTGTGCTTGAAACAATCTGTTATACCGATGGTTGGACTTGTAGAGTATAAACCGGTGTGCACATAAACAAATTTCACCCTAAACATATTTCAAACACGAACCTCAGTATCGAGATTCTCGATACCGAAGCTTTCGCAAGCTGGTTGCGACGTGGTCGCGCAGATCACGTCGCAACCGTTTGTGCGAAAGGTGCACGTCAATTTGACGGCTGCACCTTGACGCTGGCGAGAGCACGTGCCTCGCTAGCTACACTTCACGCACGAATCTGTTCGGGCAGACAACTGGTTCACGGGCAGGTCGAGCCTAGCCCGTGGGGCGGTGGGGGTTGTCTTGCTTGGCGCAAGCTTGCGCCACTTCCGCATGGGTCTAGGCGAGCTCGACCAGACGAGCTCGACCTGCACCCACGACTACATAACTTCCCGTCACCTTCACAACAGATTCACAAGTCACTCACAACAACGGGCCATCATTGCATCGCCTATCCGGTATTAGTCGTAGTAGCGGTTTTAGGGGGAATCGTCTGCATGACGCACGTGTTGGTCGAAAGGTCCCAGTTCATCGAAACCAGGAACTTCATATTCTTGAGCCCCACGAGTTTGTACACAAATTCATGACGCTTAGCATTCTTGGCCGTTAGAAGAGTTCCAAAGGGATCAGATCCTGGTACTAGGCACTTACCGACGCTTTTGTGTCCCTCGGCGTCGAGCCAGCCGGTGGAGCAGTCGGGATCCGTTGCAGATACCGCGATCACGGTAGCGAGCGTCATAAATATTGAGTCGATCCCGGGGTTCCCGTTTGGCATCGGTTCTCCCTTCAAATATGGCATGCATCTCTGGCATCTATTGGGATGACCCAGTAGTGCAAACACGACAGGGTCCGACGTGGAGTTCGGCTTGAGATATTCCACCGAGTGGGTTGAGCAGTAAGTAATTCACGCAATAGTCAGCGGCTTCAACGTTCTTGCTTGCGATAAGTAGGTAGATACCATTGGCGTCGTAGGGAAATGGCTTCTTGCTTCCGATCTTGCTCCGAACAATTGTGCCACAGTAACAAAAAAAAAAAAGGTGCACGTGGTGTGACAAATTTTAGATTTAGTGCTGAAAGGGGCGAGCGGTTAGTAAGAAGGCAAGCATATCTATTGAAGAGGCACACACACCTTTCAAGGCAGTGTCGGGACTAAGTTTCATCCCCAAAGATCCTTTGTCTTGGATTACCTTTCGCGACTTTCACCTGGGAAAGGCGGCAGGGGGTGGAGTTGGATTGTGAGCTACTGGTGGGCGACTTCATGAAAACCGTCGCAAAAGAATTCTGTATATTTCAGTCCGTATCTAGCAGAAGTAGCTCATTTCGTGGTTCACAATTGTTGCTTTCTTCGTTTCTATGTTTTGTTTCTAGTATTCCTTTTTAGTGAACCGTCATTTTGAAACCCTCATGCCGAGGTACCGTAGCTTGTCCGATGCCGCACCTGTCGTGCTGAACGAACAGTTCCAAAAAAAAAAAACATGATATACCTTCGTGCTAACAAAGGCTTTTGTTCCGTTTGTTGCCACCAAGTAGTATTTCGAATTGGTCGCCCACCAGTAGCTCACTTTGGGATCCCTGTCTGCACCCTGCTTACTGGCGCTTCCAAGACTCAGTGACGAGATAAAATTCTCAATAATATCCTGTCCCGCTTTTGCTGCCCAGGTGCCATAATAGATTATGTACACATTCAGCGTCGCGCCGCTCATCAGGCGACTGCCTTGGTATTCCATGGGAACGACCGTCGTTTCCGTGACGGACGACGCGAGTCCCTGTTTCCGTCTGTCGTGTCGCTCCGTGTCGAAGTTGGTTATCGCTTCAAGCATGTGCGGAGACCTTGAGTCGCCGTGCGGGTCGGCGACGTGGATCAGCTTTCGCTCACCATGACGGCCACTCAGCTGTCACATACGAGCAACGCTGCGCACCGGGCTGCCGGCGAATGCGGGTGGGACTATCCAAAGGCAGACAAGCATTACGGCCGAGAGAGCGAGCAACATGATATTGAGGATTTTTTCCATGGTGGGGAACAACGAGACTCTTGCTGAATTGTCAGTGACAGCTTCTAGTAGTAGTAATATACCGCGGAGGGCGGTTCGGGTGCGAAAATGAGTGAATGGGACAAGCCTGGTAGATGTGTCAGGTCAGGACAAGGTTGATAGCCTTCGCCTGAACAAGTGAATGGGAAAAGGTTACTAGACTTCGCTGGGCAAGTTTTGAAGACTCCTCCCCATGTAACAACGCTGGTGGGTGTTATGAGTTGTAAAGGAGAGTGCGCAGATTAACGAATAACGAGAATTCTTCGCTTATTCTCAGTTGGTGATTGAATAGACTGAGCATACAATGAAGGCACACGCTAATGTAGTGGCTAGCCTAGCTAGGAGGGAACTTTGGGTGAGCGAGGTTGGGTGCATGTTTGGCGAAGGGAAACGCCGAAGGCGACGCGAGGAGCCTCGGCATCGTTGATGTCGGCCGAACATGCAGAGTCCGAAAATCGGGGCTGTACGCGAAGCAGTCAACCCCGATAACGAATTTGGGAAAATTCCTTACACTACCCCCCCGTTAAGAAAGGTGGTCAATATCCGTAGCTCGCTTGTGGGCAAGATAATCACCGATAAGCGGAGAGTCTTCAAGCAAAGCGGATGACACCCACGTGTCATCTTCACTGGTGCGGTCAATCCAACGGATGAGAAAATCCACGTGGCGACCAGCGGCATCCAGACGTACACGATGCGCCAATATCTTGGACGGGTCGAGTGGCGGTTCTGGTACCGGACGTGCCGTTGGTGCAGCCTGTTGTCGTGCGATGTCTGTCGTGGCTGGCACGAACTTGCGAAGGAAGCTGACATCGAAGGCGTCATGTATACCTTTTACGACGGGAACTCGTCTTGGCAGCTGCGGGAAGTGGTATTCGCCTTGCGAATTGCATTCGCAGCTTTCTCGCGAACTTCCTGTGGTTCCTTCACAAATGTTTGTGACCGCGGGACCGGATTGTCGTGTATAGTCGTTGTAGGCACCATCGGGTCCATCCCATAATTTAAAAAGAACGGGGAGTGATTAGTCATGCTGGACGGGGCATTGTTGAAGGCAAACTCCAACATGGCGAGCGAGTCTTCCCAGAGGGCAGGGTCGGGCCAGTTCGTCCTTATCAGCTGTTCCATGGTCTGATTGGTCCGCTCAGTCCGGCCGTCCGTTTGCGGGTGGTATGCCAAGGAGAACTGTAGCTTCGTGCCGTACTGCGCCCACGTTTCCTTCCAAAATTTCGACGTGAACTTCGGATCTCAGTCGCTGATAATCGCCGAGGGAATTCCGTGCAGTCGCACGACCGTTGCGATGAAGAGGCGCGCAGTTTCTTTTGCTGTGATTGTTGTATGACACGGTGCGAAGTGGGCCATTTTCGTGAGACGATCGACGACGATGAGAGCAGCGTCGTTGCCAGACGGTCCAGCTGGCATTCCCGTGAAAAAAATCCATTGTCACTTGTTGCCACAGTCGTTCGGGTGGCTCGAGGGGTTGCAGTAACCCAGCTGGCCATTGACGTGTCGATTTCATGGCTTGGCACACCTTGCATGAGGACACATATCGTTGCACATCGTTAGAGAAGTCAGGCCAATAATAGTGATGGTGCAGTAATTTCTGGGTTTTATCAACCCCGAAATGTTCGGAGAAGTTGGAATCGTGGACCTCTTGGATGAGGAGTTCACGCAGCAGCCGGTAAGCGGGAACCCAAACCCGGTCAGTTCCGGCCTTTAGGTAATAATCCCCTTTCTGCGTCGTGGATTGCTGATGATTTTCAGTCGTGAAGAACGGGTCTGTAGTGTAGCCGTGGGTGAATAGTCCCGTAAGTAATGGGTTCGAATGGTGAATGAGTACTGCAGCGGATTGTACTGTCGATCGGGTCAGGGCGTCGGCGATGTTATTTGCCCCCTTCTTGTACGTGATGCAGTAGGTGAACTGGCTCTCCATGTAGTCCAGCCACCAAATCTGTCTCGGGTTGAGGTTGGGCTGAGCTCGCAGGTATTGTAGGGACTTGTGGTTCGTGCGAATAGTGACGTCGGCGCCCACCAGGTAGCAGCGCCACAGTTTAAACGCGTGTATAATGGCGAGCATCTCCTTATCATGAATCGGGTAGTTGCACTCGGCTGCCTGCAGCTTGCGTGACTTGTAGGCTATCGGCTGCAACCCGTTCTCGAAATCTTGGAGTAGTACAGCTCCGATGGCGAAATTGGAGGCGTCGGTGACAACATCGAACGGCCTCGATGGGTCGGCGATGCGCAGCACAGGAGGGGAAACAAGGAAATTCTTCAACTCCTGGAAAGCTGCCTCTGCCTCCTCCCCCCACACAAAATTCCTGTCCTTGTGCAGCAGGTCGGTCAACGGGCCAGTTATCCCCCCCATATTTGGGATAAACCACCGAACGTAATTTACAAACCCCAGAAAACTCTGTAGTTCCGCGACGTTCGTCGGGGACTTCCACTCCTTTATGGTCTTGATTTTCGCCGGGTCGATTTTAATGCCGTCACGGGAGATGACGTGTCCCAAAAACTCCAACTCCTGCTTAAAAAACTCTCACTTATAGCCTTTGGTGATGAGGCAATTCTCTTGCAACCGTTTAAACACTGCGCCAAGGTCGCAGAGATGCTGCTCCCGTGTCTTGCTAAAAATGAGGATATCGTCTAAGTAGACGATGACGTATCGGTCTAGAAGATCCCGAAAAATCCTGTTCATGGTTAACTGAAAGGTCGAAGGCGCATTCATGAGGCCGAAAGGCATCACCGTGAATTCATAACTCCCATAGCGGGTGCGAAACGCTGTCTTGTGGCAATCGTCGGCGAAAACTCAGATTTGGTGGTAACCACCGCGTAAGTCGATATTCAAGAAATAGCGAGCTCCGCGAAGTTGGTCAAGGAGGTCGTCGGTGCGTGGGATTGGGTAGCGAGACTTGATTGTTACCCGGTTGAGCGCGTGATAGTCGATGCACATGCGACGCCCGCCGTCTTTTTTCAGAGTAAACATGATCGGTACTACGAAGGGAGATGTACTGGCTCGGGTGAATCCTTTCTCCAACAATGCATCAATTTGACTTCGCAACCCCTTGAGTTCCGGCTGAGTCAACCGCCATTGTGTCCGAACAGCTGGCTGTGCACCAGGGTCCAGCTGGATTTTGTGGTCCTCAGGTCTCTCGGGTGGTAGTCCAGGTGGCAGATCGTCAAGGAAAATGACGGGGTACTGTCGAATCAGCTCCGCTAAATCCGGTGGTACAGCTGCACAGATCTTCTCGATGTCCTTTCCGTCGGTGTCAATCGCCAACTCGCGTAAGCAAACAGCAAACAGATGTTCGCCCTTGTTGAAGTGGCGAGCTATAGTGATAGATTTGATGCACGGGGCTTGGATGTAGTCAGGTGTCCATGCAGGCAGTTTAATTAGCCCCTCGTGCTTGTTGATGCTGCACGATCCCATTGTCTAGTCGATGACGGGGTTTGTTAGAATAAGTGACGAGGATGATTGACTAGGAAAAGGGAAGGGGTACAAGTAGGATGTCGAGAGAAATATGTACCCCCTAAGGCTAAACCCACTATAGCCTAGACAACTATAAACACATAAACTAAGCCTAGATATAACTAAGCATATATGTTTGACACACCCCCATAGGCAAAGTGGGGGATAGCCAGAACAAGCAATGGTCACAAGACCAGTCAAGAGAAGAAGTAAAGCAAAGCAAGCTCAGGGTGGATCACAAAGTCACCACACAGTCCGAGCACAAGCAAAGGGCCACAAGGCCAGTTCACGTGCAGAGTTATATAAAGAGAACAAACAATACAGTGATCATACCCTAACAAGTGCAAGCATGTAGGTATATAGATAGATCACAGTACAGGCAGAGTCAGGCAGTAACTAAGTGAGGCAAAGTAGGCACAAGGCCTAACACAGTAACAAAGCGCTGATGGTCACCAGGCGGAAGTGCCTTGGTGAAGACATCAGCAGTGTTGGCCCGAGTGGCCACGTACGCTAGACGAAGCTGACCACGCTACTGCAACTCTCGAGCAAGGAAGTATCGCAGAGCGATGTGCTTCGTTCTGTGCTCCAGTCTGTGCTCCTGACACAAGGCTATCATGGCCTTGTTGTCTACGTACAGGACTGGAGGCAAACGAGGCTGCTCTCCCAAGTCGGTCAGCAAGTAGGTGAGCCAGCGTAGCTCCTGAGCAGCCATGGCTCTGGCGTAGATCTCAGCCTCACAGCTGGAGCTGAGAACTGAAGACGAGCGGGTAGACCGCCAAGAAACCGAGCCGGACCCAAGGCTGAAGGTGTAACCCTGCGACGACCGCTGCGTAGCTGAGTCGTCAACCCAGGAGGCGTCTGCGTGACCAGTGAGGACAACAGGACCCCGTCCTCCAAGCACAAGCCCCATGGCCGACGTACTGTACAGGTAATGCAGTACCCTCTTCGCAGCATCCCAGTGCACCTTTCGGTGCCTACCGGGAGCCACGTAGCGAGCCAGAAGGCTGAGAGGGTACGCGAGGTCAGGCCATGTGCAAGTCATCAAGTACATGAGGCAACCCACAAGCTCTGGGTACGGACCACTCGGCTCTACGGACTCGTCCGAAGGTGGAGCTGAGAGCGAGTGGCTGGTAGACAGAGGAGTGAGCTGTGGCGAGGAGTACTGGAAGCCGAAGCGCTGAAGGACCTGGTGCACCATGTGTGACTGAGTCAGTATGATGGTGCGCCGTGCTCTGTCCCGGGTGATCTGCAGGCCAAGATAGCTGCGCAGTTCACTCAGGTCAGTGCAGGTATGTCTCTTCTACAGCTCGGACTTCACTAGGGTCAGTGCCTCAGTGTCAGCCATGGCAAAGACGAGGTCGTCGACGTACACTAGGACGTAGAAGGGCGGCAGCGAGGTGTCGGTGCATAGAAACAGCGACGGGTCTGCTGTAGAAGGAACAAACCCAAGAGCCGCAAGTGTAGTCCTGAGTGTGTCGTGCCACTCGCGAAGCGCCTGGCGGAGACCGTAGACTGGCCGGCGGAGGCTCCACTGGGTACCTGTAGGAAATGACCCAGTGAAACCAGGTGGTCGGCGCAGCCAGATCTCCTCGTGCAGGCTGCCCTGCAGGAAGGCTGTACTGGAGTCCAGGGAGTGTAACTCGTAGTCACGCTGAGCAGCTACGTGCAGCAACACCCGAAGAGTAGTCATCTTCGGGGTGGGGGAGAAGTTCTGGAAGTAGTCAACTCTCTGTCGCTGACTGAAACCTCGAGCAACGTAACGCGCCTTGAAGGCAGGCGGAGAACCCGGCGGCCGCTTCACCCTGAAATCCACATGCCATCGACTATGTTCACCCCAGGTGGGGGAACCTCGTCGACGTAAGTGCCTGTGGACTTCCAGGATGCCATCTCGGCATCCAAAGCTGCCTGCCACTGAGAGGAGTAAGGACCCGTAATCGCCTCTGCGTAAGAGCGCGGGGTCGGGATGTCTGGTGCATCCGGGTCTCCCTCAGGGGCAAGCAGCAAGGAAGTGAAACGAGGTACAGCAGCCGCAAGACACTCAAAGTCCTCCTGCCTGTCCTCAAGGACGTCCGTGCCAAGAGCACACTCACCCCCGACGGACGGAGGACTGGCAGACACAGACTCAGCAACTAGAGCAGAGGCATAGTCGAGACGGCAGGCAGCAGCAAAGTCAAGCAGCTCAGCAACGAGAGCAGAAGCAGCAGCAGACTCAAAGGAAGGGTCAGTGACAGCAATGGCAAGGAGACGAGCGACAGTGGGACTGGCAGCACGCGCTCGGTCAGACTCAGGGTCAGTGGCCTCAGGAAGAGAGGACTCAGGAGGAGCAGGCACAGGAACACGCAGTGGAACAGAGGAAGGACGGAGTGCCATAGTGTGCGTGCCCGGGACAGGAGGAGGACGCGAACGAGGAGCGCGACGAGCAGTGCGAACAGGCGAGACAGGACGAGACGCAGGCTCACGACGCTCTGTAAGACCTCCAGACTGCTCAGTGTAAGGAGAGGGAACAGTCAGTGGGGAGGCTGGCTGTAACGGCGGCTGCGACTGGTCAGGCGGTGGGAGGAGGAAAACCAGCAGAAGACGGGACACCAAGAACCTGCTGAAGCAGGGGAACGAAGTACGGGCGCAGCCGCACAGTGCCTCCAGCACCTCCAGCTCCAGGGTCAACAGCTCCAGCTCCTGCACCTCCAGCGACTCCTGCGCCAGGGCCTCCATCTCCAGCTACACCAGCTCCAGCGCCTCCGACACCAGCTGCTTCAGGCTCCGTAGGGTCTTTAGCTCCAGTAGCAACAGCAGCACCTCCAGCCCCAGCGTCTCCAGGCTCGCCAGCCACAGGAGCTCCACTCCGACGGTGTGGGCGCTGAACAAGACACTCACGTAGCTGCTGCTAGGACAGTCGCGGTGAAGCACCAGCAGGACCTCCAGACGAAGCAGCACCCCGAGGCTCAGCACCCCCAGACTCCGCACCCTCCGACTCAGCACCCCCAGGCTCCGCACCCTCCGACTCAGCACCCCCAAGCTCAACACCCTCAGGCTCAGCACCCCCAGACCCAGCACCCTCAGACCCCGCACCCCCCGGCTCCGCACCCCCAGACGCAGCACCCCAAGACGTAGCACCTGGAGCAGCACCTGAGACGACAGCTACTTGAACAGGCGCAGTACCAGGGAGAGGGTCTATCTGAGACACTCCCGAGGGAGCAGGACCCTGGGGCGGAAGGGGGTCTACCGGAGGTGGACCGGGAGCAAGGAAGAGCGGCGGGGGCGGGGAAGGGGCAGAGCGGTAGGGGAAGAGACGGTAGAAGGGAACCGACTCGTCGAACGTGGCGTCATAAGAAGGGAGGACACGGCGCGAGGTGGGGTGGTAAAACTGCCAACCAGGCGCGTCAGGGACAAAGCCAAGGAAGACGCAGGGAATGGCGCGGGCGGAGAACTTGTCCGCGGACGTATCGCGAACAAAGGCACGAGAACCCCAGACCCGGAACACCGACGCATCGCCAACCTTCCCCGTCCAACGCAGTGTGGGCGAGGTCTCCGGCAAGGAGACACGGGGCCAAAGGTTGAGCTGATGCGCAGCGTACCGAACCGCAAACGGCCACAGAAAATGGGGAGCGGCCGCATGGATCATGGAGGTACGAGCGACCTCCATGACTAAGCCAATGCGGCGCTCAGCAATCCCATTTTGCTGAGGGGAGTCCGGAAGCGTGAACGACTGGAGAATGCCCTCCCCACGACAAAAGTCCCGCAAGAGGTCGGAGGAGAACTCACCACCTCTGTCAGAGTGCAGACGCAGGACAGGAAGGTCCTGGCCGAACCGCTCGCGCAGCTGGAGACGGACTGTGCGGATCCAAGGGATCAAGACAGCAGAGACTTCACCCTTGCTGCGCAAGGGGAAGACTGTGGTGTACCGCGTATAGTCGTCAACTACCAGCAGAAATTAGCGCTCGCGGCCCTGTCCACTGACGCGGGCTGGGCCTTACACGTCCATGTGGAGGGTCTGCAGGGGAGCACTCGTCGGGGGAAACGAGGAGGAGTGAGGAGCGGCGCGCTGCCGCCCCTCGACGCAAGGAAGATAGGGCGGGGCAGGCGAGGGCGGCAGGGGAGGCAGAGACCTGGGGAGACCAGAGACAAGGAGACGGGAGTGCATGCCACGAAGGCGTGGCAGGGAGGGGTGACCCAGGCGGTGGTGCCAAAGAAGAGTCTGGTGCGACAGGAGGCGACACGAGCAAGAGGCGGCTACCTGACCTGATGCGGACACCTGAGCAGACGCAGCGACCTGAGGAGGCTCAGTAGCTAGTGTGTACAGACTCGACCCTGGCCGACGAGTGAACGTAGCCAGGTGACGCCCCGTCCGTGTGCACGTGGAGATCGACACACGCTGACCCCCAGGAGTGGTGGTAGTGACCATCGCATCCTGGAGGGCAGCGGTACTCACCAAGTTCGTAGAGAATGAGGGGAGGTGAAGACCTGACAGTGAGCTAGACGGAACCGCCGGACACAAGAGAACAGTGGAGGAACGGGCAAGAACGGGGCCCCCTGAGGGGTCAGCCAGTCTGACCGGTACAGGTGCAGAGAGAGGAGTGAGGGTGGTGCTATCGCGAAAGAAGCAGCGGGAAGCACATGAGTCAAGCGTAAAGTTGTGCAAGGCCTCAGCAAGCGCAGTACCAGGGAGAGCAGACTCACTAGCACCTAGAGCAGCAGCCTCTATACCTGGGTCAGGCGGCACACACAGGAAACAGTAACCCTCAGCACTAAAAGACAAAGCATACATGGCAGAGATAATAACATCAAGGTCTAGGTCAAAGATAGCAACTCCCGACCAAAGCAACTCCGCCCAGCGAGGGCGCTCGATGTCATCACCAAACTCAGTGCGCCACGCGTCGTCAAGGCGGGCAAAGCAGCGGCGCTCAGTGTGAAACCTCCCGCATGTCCTGCCCGCACGGGCACCCGTGCGAATGACATACGGGCAGGTCTCACTACCCTCACCCCCCCCACTATGAACCAACCACTCACGGAGCTGTTGGGGCGTCTGAGTCTCGCTCCGACGCTGCTGCTGGTGGCCCCGACCACCACCAGGGCCTCCACGCTGAGGTCCAGACCGACCACCACTGGACCCACCGCCTCCACTGCCGCCACTCCCTCCGCTGCCTCCACCGCCGCCACCAGAGCCTCCACCTCCGCCACCGGTCCCACCACCGCCACCACCTCCACCGCCTCCGCCTCCTCTACCGCTGCCCCCACTACCACGCCCACTGCCACCTCCACCACCACCGCTGCCTCCTCCACTACCCCGGCCACCCTTGCCCTTGCTGTTGCGGCGCTTCGTACTAGTCGAAGTAGCACCGACGTCCTCAGGAAGAGAGACGTCTGTAGCAGCAGCAGAGGCGAAGGAGGTGGAAAGGGGGGAGGGGGAGCACCCCTCAAAGAAGGGTGAGCGCGGGGTGCCACGAGCAGCACCTACAGCAACTGCACTAGTCTCAGCTGCGAGGAGATGCTGCTCGAGGAGGTCAACAGTGAGGGAAGTGGGGTCGAGGGTGAGGAAGTGGTCCCTGACAGAGCGAAGGGAGTCAGGGAGGCGAGTGACTATGAAGTAGAGGGTGATGAACATGGGGGGCTGGTTCGTGGGAAGGAACTCAGCAGGGACGGTAGCGCGGTAGCGAGCGTCGCTAGTGCGCAGGTGGGTAACCGGGTCGGCTACTGTGGCAAAAGCCGACAGCTCAGGGAACAGGTAGGGCAGTAGCAGCCTGCCAATAGCAGCAGTGGCAGGGGAGGAGTAGCAAGCAACGACAGCGTCGTACAAGGCCTGTGCTGTCCTGTGCTCGCCAAAGTGAGCACATTCGGTTGCGGGCAGGTGGTTGCGAATGGCCAAGCGGGCAGTAGCGTCACGAGACAGCCACTGGGAACGAGTCAAAACGTCAGCTGTGGCGGGAGGGGCTGGAGCGGCACCGGACACGTGGTCAAACAGTGAGACACTGTCTCGACTGTCGCTCAGTAGGTACAGTTGCAGATCGTCGTGCCACGTGTCAAATGCTACAGGTCTGCCCTCCGGGTCGAACGGGAGAACTCGAAGCGATGCCATAGGGGCCGAGGAGCCAAACAGGGGGCCGAGCGCAGGGCTCTGAGGTGGGGCCGAGGGGCCAAACAAGGGGCCGGGGGGGGGCGGGCGCCGTGCTGTGAGGTGGGGCCGAGGAGCCTAGGGGCCGCGGGGCCAAACAAGGGGCCGGGGGGCCTAGGGGGGCCGAGAGGCCTAGGGGGCCGAGGTGCCAAACAAGGGGCCGGGGGGGGGGGGGGCGATCTGTGAGGTGGGGCCAAGGAGCCTAGGGGCCGCGGGGCCAAACAAGGGGCCGGGGGGGCCGAGGGGGGCCGAGGGGCCTAGGGGGCCGAGGGGCCAAACAAGGGGTCGGGGGGGGGTCGGGCACCATGCAGTGAGGTGGGGCCGAGGAGCCGAGGGGCCGCGGGGCCAAACAAGGGGCCGGGGGGCCTAGGGGGGCCGAGGGGCCAAACAAGGGGCCGAGGGGGGGGGGCGGGCGCCGTGCTGTGAGGTGGGGCCGAGGATCCGAGGGGCCGCGGGGCCAAACAAGGGGCCGGGGGGCCTAGGGGGCCGAGGGGCCAAACAAGGGGCCGAGGGGGGCGCCGTGCTGTGAGGTGGGGCTGAGGAGCCTAGGGGCCGCGGGGCCAAACAAGGGGCCGGGGGGCCTAGGGGGGCCGAGGGGCCTAGGGGGCCGAGGGGCCAAACAAGGGGCCTGGGGGGCCGGGCGCCGTGCTGTGAGGTGGGGCCCAAGGGGCCTAGGGGCCGCGGGGCCAAACAAGGGGCCGGGGGGCCTAGGGGGGCCGAGAGGCCTAGGGGGCCGAGGGGCCAAACAAGGGGCCGGGGGGGGCGGGCGCCGTGCTGTGAGGTGGGGCCGAGGAGCCTAGGGGCCGCGGGGCCAAACAAGGGGCTGGGGGGCCTAGGGGGGGCCGAGGGGCCTAGGGGGCCGAGGGGCCAAACAAGGGGCCGGGGGGGCCGGGCGCCGTGCAGTGAGGTGGTGCCGAGGAGCCGAGGGGCCGCGGGGCCAAACAAGGGGCCGGGGGGCCTAGGGGGCCGAGGGGCCTAGGGGGCCGAGGGGCCGAGGGGGGCCGAGGGGCCAAACAAGGGGCCGGGGGGGGCCTAGGGGGGGCGAGGGGCCTAGGGGGCCGAGGGGCCAAACAAGGGGCCGGGGGGCCGGGCGCCGGGCTATGAGGTGGGGCCGAGGGGCCTATGGGCCGCGGGGCCAAACAAGGGGCCGGGGGGCCTAGGGGGGCCGAGGGGCCAACCAAGGGGCCTGGGGGCCGCGGGGCCAAACAGGTACGGGGCCAGGCGCTGGGCAGGTACTGGGCCGGGCGCTGAGCAGGTACAGGGCCGGGCGCTGGGCAGGTACGGGGCCAGGCGCTGGGCAGGTACGGGGCCGGGCGCTGGGCTCGGAATCGGGCCGGGCGCGGGGCTAGGTACGGGGCCTGGCGCGAGGCTAGGTACGGGCCGTGCGCTGGGCTAGGTACGGGCCGGGCGCGGGGCTAGGTACGAGCCGAGTGTGGGCTAGGTACGGGGCCGGGCGCTGGCTAGGGTCGGGGCCGTGCGCTGGGCTAGGTACGGGCCGAGCGCGGACGAGAGACGGGGCCGGGCGCGGGCAGGGTACGGGCCGGTCGCGAGGCTAGGTACGGGCCGGGCGCGGGGCTAGGAACGGGGCCGAGCGCGTGAAGGGTACGGGCCGATCGCGGGGCTAGGAACGGGGCCGAGCGTGAGGCTAGGTACGGGCCGATCGCGGGGCTAGGAACGGGCCGGGCGCGGGCGACGGGGCCGACGGGGCCAGCGGGGCCGAGGGGCCGAGCTAGGGGCGACGGGCCAAGGGGCCGAGCGCGGGCTAAGTACGGGCCGGGCGCGGGGTGACGGAGTCGACGGGGCCAGGGGGCCGAGGCGACGGGGCCAAGGGGCCGAGCCTAGGGGCTAGGGGCGACGCCAAGGGGCGACGGGCCGGGGCCTAGGCTAGTAGGGCAGTAGGTGGTGGGCCCATTGAGATTAGGTCCTAGGAAATTTTTGCTCTTAATACCATGTTAGAATAAGTGACGAGGATGATTGATAGGAAAAGGGAAGGGGTACAAGTAGGATGTCGAGAGAAATATGTACCCCCTAAGGCTAAACCCACTATAGCCTAGACAACTATAAACACATAAACTAAGCCTAGATATAACTAAGCATATATGTTTGACAGGGTTGTGCCGTCGCAGCCAATCACGTCCCAGCAGTACGTCGCAGCCATCCAGTGTCGTCGCAAGGAACTTCATGCTGAAGCCGAAAATGTCGCCGCATTCAATCCGAACCGTCCGTGTTTCTTCCAATATCGCCAGAGGCGTCCCATCCACGAGGTGGGCGTCAATTTCAGGCAGACACCTGTCAAGTTGCAGCTTGCATTTTTTTGCTGTCGCCAAGTTGAAGAGGCTATGGCTGGACCCTCCATCGACGAACATTTTTAAATTATTTTTTAAAACCTTGCCATTAACCAGCACAGAGTGATCCACATGATTATCCCCGTTATTTGGCCGAGTGCGATCGATTGCATGAATCGGAACCACGACTCGGTGGGGATGGTGGGGTTCGGGCGACGGAGTGCAGTCAGTAAAGGGCCCGCTAATTACTGACTCTTCACATTTCCCTGCTCCTTCCTGTCGTTCCCCGTCAGCGGCGTTTTCTCGTGGCAGTCGCGCATGAAGTGACCTGTCTTCCCACACCTATAACACGGTCCCTTAAGAGGGCGGTCGGGTGTATGGACGGCGTTGATCGTGGCCTGATGGGTTTGGCCACGAAAGCGGATTCCCTCCCGGGAAGCTGCTCTCGCATACTGCATCAGCGCATCGGTCGACTCCACCAACCGTACTGCTTCTAGGAATGATGTCGGGCGGCTCCTGCGGACCTCGTATTGAATCTCGTACTTGAGGCCGCTGATATATTTATCCAACCGCTCTGCTTCCGACATGTCATCCACTTGGTCGGCGAGGCCCATAAATGACGCTGTGTAGTCTTGGACAGATGCCATCTGCGACCAGGCACGCAGCTTCATGCGAGCTTGCTCCGAGGCAGATACATGCTCGAAGCGATCTCGTAAGGCTGCGCCCCACTCTCTCCCCGTGCGTATCTTGGTCACTCCGAAGATCGGTTCCGCCACTTGATTAGTCACTGTTGAGGTCCCTTCTACCGCATGTGTCACACCTGTCTGGGTCCCCGTTTCTAGGGTTCGGCGCCACCACTCAAGCGCTGCGCCTCGAAGAAGTGAAACCGCGTAATTAGTACGCGTGGCATCGTCGTTCACACCTGCTGCAGTGAAAAAGACTTCAACACCGAACAGCCACCCCTTCACTGTAGTCGTCTTGTCTGTAGGATTAAACGGGGGCGGGTTGACGGGTTTAATCTTGATCGTCGTTACTGCAACTGGCGCTACTGTCGCTCGCTGCCTGTCTTCCTCTTCGAAGTCATGTGTGAGTGCGTCCAATGGGGTGATCACCGCTTGACTGTTGCCCTCGCCTTTTGACAAACTTATGTATAGCTTACATTTGTGTTGCCCATAAGGGGTACAACCCAATTAGGGTTAGTACTTGTACCCAACTCTTTGCTAGTTCATTCATTCTCGTTCATTCTCTTGACATGGTTTCAGAGCAGGTCCTCCGCTAGGACCAAATTTTTTTCCTTGGGCCCACCACTACACTGCCCCTCGGCCCGTCGCCCCTAGGCCCGTCGACCCTAGCCTATGCGCGCCCGGCCCCGTCGCCCCTAGCCTACGCGCCCGGCCCGTCGCCCCTAGCCTACGCGCCCGGCCCGTCGCCCCTAGCCTACGCGCGCCCGGCCCGTCGTCCCTAGCCTACGCGCGCCCGGCCCGTCGCCACTATCCTACGCGCCCGACCCGTCGCCCCTAGCCTACGCGCGCCCGGCCCCGTCGCCCCTAGCCTACGCGCCCGGCCCGTCGCCCCTAGCCTACGCGCCCGGCACATCGCCCCTAGCCTACGCGCGCCTGGCCCGTCGTCCCTAGCCTACGCGCGCCCGGCCCATCGCCCCTAACCTACGCGCGCCTGGCCCGTCGCCCCTAGCCTCCGCGCCCGGCCTGTCGCCCCTAGCCTACGCGCGCCCGGCCCGTCGCCCCTAGCCTACGCGCCCGGCCCGTCGACCCCTCGCCCTGCGCCCGGCGGGGCCAAACAAGGGGCCGGGGGGGGGGGCCGGGTGCCAGTCTCTGAGGTGGGGCCGAGGGGCCTAGGGGCCGCGGGGCCAAACAAGGGGCCGCGGGGGCCGGGTGCCGGTCTCTGAGGTGGGGCCGAGGGGCCTAGGGGGCCGAGGGGCCAAACAGGGGGCCGGGGGGGCGGGCGCCGGTCTTTGAGGTGGGGCCGAGGGGCCTAGGGGCCTCGGGGCCAAACAAGGGGCCGGGGGGCCTAGGGGGGCCGAGGGGCCTAGGGGGCCGAGGGGCCAAACAAGGGGCCGGGGGGGGGGGGGCCGGGCGCCGGTCTCTGAGGTGGAGCCGAGGGGCCTAGGGGCCGCGGGGCCAAACAAGGGGCCAAGGGGCCCAGGGGGGGCCAAGGGGCCAAAGCAGGTACAGGGCCGGGCGCTGGGCAGGGACAGGGCCGGGCGCTGGGTAGGTACGGGGCCGGGCGCTGGGCAGGTAATGGGGCCGGGCGCGGGGCTAGGTACGGGGCCGAGCGCGAGACGGGGTCGGGCGCTGGGCGAAGGACGGGGGGCCGGGCGCGAGGCTAGGTACGGAGCCAGGCGCTGGCGACAGACAGGGCCGGGCGCGGGCTAGGTACGGGGCCGGGCGCTAGCTAGGGTCGGGGCCGTGCGCTGGGCTAGGTACGGGCCGGGCGCGGGGCTAGGTACGAGCCGAGCGCGGACGAGAGACGGGGCCGTGTGCGGGCAGGGTACGGGCCGGTCGCGAGGCTAGGTACGGGCCGGGCGTGGGGCTAGGAACGGGGCCGAGCGCGGGACGGGTACGGGCCAATCGCGGGGCGGGTACGGGCCTATCGCGGGGCTAGGAACGGGGACGTGCGCGAGGCTAGGTACGGGCCGATCGCGGGGCGACGGAAAGGGCCGGGCGCAGGCGACGGAATCGACGGGGCGACGGGGCCGAGGGCCGAGCTAGGGGCGACGGGCCAAAAGGGCCGAGCCTAGGGGCGACGGGCCAAGGGGCCGAGCCTAGGGGCTATAGGCGACGCCACGGGGCCTAGGCTAGCAGTTACCTAGGTGGTGGGCCCATTAAAGTTAGGATCCTAGGAAGGTAATGCTCTTAATACCATGTGAGAATAGTAGGCGAGAAGTGATTGACTAGGAAAAGGGAAGGGGTACAAGTAGAATGTCGAGAGAAATCTGTACCCCCTAAGGCTAAACCCACTATAGCCTAGACAACTATAAACACATAAACTAAGCCTAGATATAACTAAGCATATATGTTTGACAGCCAGCAGGGGTAATCAGACCTGTGTTGTGACCTACCCTCCCTCACCCGCAGCTTCGTCAACCAGGGTGTTTGTTTCGGGATATCGGAAGTTGCAGGGTTAAAATTTTCGTCTAGAATGATTCTTTCCTGCTGCCGCAAGACTCTCTGTCAACTGTAGTGGGAGAAATGGCAGGGAAGCACACACGCAGGGGTTGGAAGCAGAAACGACCGTCGCTCGCTCCAATCGATAGACCTCACTGATTTGGAGGTGATTCCGAATCAGAGTTAACCCTAAATACGGAAACCTGCCCGATATTTAGGGTTGATGCCCCAAAATAAGGCTTGCGTTTTCTCTCCCCCTGCTCTAGTTGCTGCTCGTGGTAGTAGCGCTACCACGTGTGTAAAACCAGAGACAGGATGAATACCTGAGCAAGGCGGGATAAATGAAGGGTGGATAGACGAGATACTGAAATTAATCGAGATTCGCATATTTTATATTTTCAAAGGTTTGTCTTTTACAAAAGGCTGCTCGAAACGCGTACGCATTTGACCTTCCCACCACAATGCACCTGTAGCTTTCAAGAAGGCTAGATAGTACCAGCCTACGAATTTTCGTGCATTGTCGTCAGCGGTTATTCAATCAGTGCCCTTAGTCTGTTCCCCCACAGGCGCCCAATTTCAATTCGGAGAATTAGCTCGTTGACTTGTAAGCTCGCAGACTCGTAGTCTCATTGACTTGTAGACTTATTGACTCGTTTTAGGTAGATCCTACACCCGGAAGCTCTTAGAACTGTTTCGCAGATCAGCCTGCGAAACGCCGCACTGTCATGTCGTCCGCAGGTAGAAACGATCTACCAGGTGGAACTGGGGAAACTAGGACCGGGGGAGGTGAATTCGGGGAAGGGGGGTCTGGGGAAAGCGGGTCGCAGCAGGGGGAAGGGAGCGCGCGCGCAGGGTCGGCGGAAGCGCAGGGGGAAGGGAGTGCGCCGTCGCGCCAGGCGGAAGCGCAGGCGGAAGGGAATCCGCCGGCAGAGCAGCAGGGGGAAGGGAGCGGGAATTCCGAGGGGCAGGCGGAGCAGAAGGGGGAGGGGGGCGGGCGGAAGAAGCCAGTGGTTGTGATTGTGGTGGGCATGGCAGGTACTGTCTTACTAAACCCCACCCCCTGGTGATGTCCTTGTGCTTTCAGGATTCCTGCATAATGGTTCGTGAGCGATATTTGAGAATTCTTGTGTGTTTTTTTTAGAATTCTCGAAAATCGCTCACTGGGTGTACCCGAACCCGAACCCCTGGTGATGCCGCGGGTTTAGGGTTTGGCAGATACTGCCTGGCTGTAACCGAACCCAGGAATCTTGAACCCCTGGTGATGTCCTTGTGCTTTCAGGATTCCAGCATAATCCTTTCTGCATGATTTCATCGCACTCAATTCACCTATCCCCGCCCGTCCGCTTTTTTTGTTCTCTTACTTCTTTCCTGTTCTCTGCCGTCTCTCTCCCCTCTCCCCTCTCCCTTCTCCCCTCAACCCCCAACAAAAACCCCTCAAACAAACCCCAAACATAAACAGAGAGCGCCAACACTACAGTTGTGGAGCGTCGTACCCGTTTTAAGACGACTCAGCACTCCACCACCTCCCCACCCTCCCCCTCTCTCCCCCCTCTCCCCCCTTTCGAACCCTAAACGTGCGTCAGGCAGTGGCAAGCCCTGATGCAGCGCCTATATGCTCACATGCGCGGCAGCAATCGCTCAGCACCTATACGCACACGTGCACGGCAGCAGCACCACTCACTACCTCATCAACCTCCACCCTGCTGTGCCCTGCGTGCCCTCTGTCCTGTCTGTCCTCCCCGCTGCCTTCCGTGCACCCCCACCCTCATCAGGCAGTGGCAAAACCACCTTCATGCAGCGCCTATACGCACACGTGCACGGCAGCAGCACCGCTCACTACCTCATCAACCTCCACCCTGCTGTGCCCTCCGTGCTCTTTTCCCCAAAAAGGCACTGGGAAAACGACTCTCATACAGCGACTATACGCACACATGCACAGCAGCAAAATCGCCCACTACCTCATTAACCTGGACCCGGCTGTGCCCTCCGTGCCCCCATCTTCCCTCCTCTGCCCTCCTATGCCCCCCTCTCAAATCCCATCAGGCAGTGGCAAAACGACTCTCATGCAGCGTCTGTACGCTCACATGCATGGCAGCAAGATAGCTCACTACCTAATCAACCTGGACCCAGCTGTGCCCTCCGTGCCCTACCTCGCCAACATTGACATTCGAGACACCGTCAACTACAAGAACGTGATGAAGGAGTATGGGCTGGGTCCGAATGGAGCCATTCTCACCTCACTGAACCTTTTTACGACCAAGATTGACGAGGTATGTAGCCTTATCCACCTGCTGTGCCTGTGCCTGCTGTCCCTGCCATGTCGGCTGTGCCCTCCGTGCCCTACCTCTCCAACATTGACATTCGAGAAACCGTCAATTACAAGAACGTGATGAAGGAGTACGGGCTCGGGCCGAACGGAGCTATATTGGCTTCTCTAAATCTCTTGACGACCAACATTGACGAGGTATGTAGCCGTCAACCCCTGCTGTGCCTCCGTGCCCGGCTGTGCCCGGCTGTGCCTTGCTGTCCTGCTGTGCCCGGCTGTGCCCGGCTGTGCCTTGCTGTCCTGCTGTGCCCGGCTGTGCCTTGCTGTCCTGCTGTGCCCTGCTGTGCCCTGCTGTGCCCGGCTGTGCCCTACCTGGCCAACATTGACATTCGGGACTCGGTGAACTATAAGAATGTGATGAAGGAGTATGGGCTGGAGCCGAATGGGGCCATTCTCACCTCCTTGAGCCTGCTTACGACAAAGGTTGATGAGGTACGGTCAAACACTGTCAAACACAATCAAACACTGTCAAACACTGTCAAACACTGTCAAACACAATCAAACACGGCCAGTCAATGGCAGTCACGGTCATTCACGGTCAGTCACGCACGGTCAGTCACGGTCAACTGCAAGAACGTGATGGAAGCATATGGTTTGGAACCCTAAACGGTGCCATTTTAACGTCCGTGTGTGATAAGTCAAGTTTTGAGTTTTAGTCAGTCACTCAAAACTCGACTTATCACACACGAACGTGATGGAAGCGTATGGTTTTGGGCCGAACGGTGCCATTTTAGCATTCCTGAACCTCGCTACTTCACTATTGTTCCCCGTTCTGATTATTGTCACATCACACCTCTCAGGTGATCACACTTGTTGCGAGAGTCGAGCCAACTCGCTCGACTACGTTGTCATCGACTACGCTCGACTACTGTTTCCCATTTCGACTACGTTGTCATCGACACGCCTGCCCGGGCCATTCTAACGTTGCTGGATCTCATTTCCTCTCCACTGTTTCTCATTCCCGTTATTCTCACACTTGTCCCTTCCATTTCTCAGGTAATCACCCTCGTGGAACGTCGAGCCGATTCGCTCGACTACGTTTTCATCGACACGCCCGGGCAGATTGAAATTTTCACCTGGTCAGCTTCCGGAGCAATCATCACCGAAGCCTTCGCCTCCACCTTTCCCACGGCCGTTTGTTTCGTAGTGGACACTCCCCGGGCGGCAAATCCCGGCACCTTCATAAGCAGCATGCTTTACGCGTGTGGGATTCTGTACAAGACGCGGTTACCACTGCTGCTGGCGTTTAACAAGACCGACGTGGCACGGCACGACTTTGCCGTTGAGGTATACCGTGGTGTGAGGTTACTTGGGGTATCAGGGGTTTTGGGATTCTGTACAAGACGCAGTTACCGCTGCTGCTGGCGTTTAACAAGACCGACGTCGCACGGCACGACTTTGCTATTGAGGTATAAGGGGTTTAAGGGTGTTTTGAGGTATGCACAGCTTAAGGTTATTCGAGTCTGGGACGCAGCTTTGGTTATAACAGGTGTCTCCAGTTTAGTGGCTGATGGCCTATGCAGTATAGGTAAAAGGTTGAATGTGGGGGTTCTGGTGAGCGTGGGGATGTGCAGTTTAGTTGATTGGAGCCCATGGTTGGTTTGAGTGGTTTGGGTTTCCCAAATAGCTGATGCCCTGTGCTGAAGGTAACCCATGCTTGGTAACCCTCCACAGTCCTTCCCCCCTCCTATTCTCCCTCCCCCCTCTTTCCTCCATCGCCCCGCCTCTGTTAACAATGGATGCATCATGCATGACTTTGAAGCGTTTCAAGCAGCGGTGGATCGCGATCCTTCCTACGCCGCCTCGCTCTCCCGCTGCCTCTGCCTCTCCGTGCTCCCTCTGTCTCATGCTCCCCCATGCCCCTCCCCCTTCTCCCACCAGTGGATGCGGGACTTTGAAGCCTTCCAAGCAGCAGTGGATCGCGATCCTTCCTACGCCGCCTCGCTCTCTCGCTCCCTCTGCCTCGCCCTTGACGAGTTCTATTCAAATTTGCACGCTGTGGGAGTCTCGGCTGTCACAGGAGGGGGCATCAATGAGTTTTTCACTGCTGTCGAGGTGGCCAGAAAAGAGTACATGGAAGGCTACAGGTGAGGCTACAGGTTGCTGTAAGGTATATATCAACCTGCACGCCGATGGAGTCTCAGCTGTTACAGGAGGGGGGATCAATGAGTTTTTCACTGCTGTCGAGGCGGCCAGAATAGAGTACACGGAAGGCTACAGGTGAGAGCTTTTTTTCCAGGGCGGCCAAAGAAGAGTGCCTTTTTTGGATGCATATCAATATGATATGCACGTTGCGGGCATGACTGCAGTACGTTTCCATTTCCTTATCTAATTGTGGCCTCCATAGCTCAGTACAGGACTCCTTTTTTTACATTGCTACAAGCACTATTCATTCTTTTTGTTTCATTGAACTGTTTGGCATGCAGGGTTGACTTGGAGAAGATGAGAGCGGAGAAGGAGAAGAAAGAGGCGGAGAGGCAGAGTGCGGAGATGGCCCGGTTTCGAGCGGGCTCTGGTTGATAGTTGTGTATTCCTTTCCTTATTTACCTGCTTGACATGCAGGGTTGACTTGGAGAAGATGAGAGCGGAGAAGGAGAAAAAAGAGGCGGAGAGGCAGAGTGCGGAGATGGCCCGGTTTCATGCGGACTCTGAGGGAGAGAAGGATGCTTTGGCCAGACGAACTGGGAAGATGAAATTGGATGACAATGGAGAAGGGATAGAGGAGGAGGATGAGGATTTGATCGAGGAGGAAATGGAGGAGGATATGGAAGACGAGGACGATGACTTGTAACCGATTGCATGTTGTGACTCCGTATTGACAAAAATTATGTACTTCCTTTTTCAAAGAGTTGTTAAAATGCTCATCTTGGTTGTCGAAGAGGCACTGTATCACATACGTCCCGTTTCTCGTATCTCCACCACCACCATCAGTGCCGCCTTCATTTCCGCCTCATCCCCGCCGTTCATCGCGAGTTCGCCATTCCCCGGATCGCGAATTCAGGCCACCAACCCACCGCCCGCCCCATCTCCCCTTTCCTGGCTCAATCTTCCGCTCACCAGCACGATCTCGTTCCGCGCATCCCGCCTTCCCGCACACCCCGCACGCGCGTTTTCCTCCCTGCGCCAACTGCCTTCCACCTCGTCCCGCTTTTCCCACCGCGCGACCCGTCACCAGAGCCTTCTTTACGATCCTCTCTCTCCCTTTTCTAGAAGACGAGGCGGCGATTTTATCCCTCTTCAATCAAATGTCGTCCTCCCGATCCGTTCGGCATGTTTGTCGAGCCGCTTTCAGCCACGCATCGCGGCAACTCACCCGACTTCCGCGGCCGCCGCCATCCCTAACCGCGATCGCCTCTCCGTCCAACCTTTCCGCCCATCGTTCTGGCCATCGTTCCGCCCATTTTTCCCCACTTTCTCCCGCAAATACACCAGCTAAACCTCCGTCGTTTCCTCCCCTTCCTCTGTCCGTCAGTCCGTTGATCGTGAGACCAGTTACATCGCGACTAATTACCCCATCAGCTGGCAGCTGCTTTAGTAGCATATCCATTAGTAGCTGCTCCGTTAGATCCATTAGTAGCCTGTAAGCAGGTACAAGTAAGCACAAGACCTAGCATAGTAAGCACAAGACCTAGCATAGTACAGAAGCGCTGATGATCACAAGGCTGAAGCGCCTTGGTGAAGATATCAGCAGTGTTGGCCTGAGAGGCTACGTAAGCAAGGCGCAGCTGACCACGCTGCTGCAGCTCACGAGCAAGGAAGTAGCGAAGAGCAATGTGCTTCGTTCTGTGCTCCAGTCTGTGCTCCCGACACAAGGCCAGCATGGCCTTGTTGTCTACGTACAGAACTGGAGGAGAACGAGGCGGCTCTCCCAGGTCAGTCAGCAGGTAGGTGAGCCAGCGTAACTCCTGTGCAGCCATGGCTCCTGCGTAGATCTCAGCCTCACAGCTGGAGCTGAGAACAGAAGACGAGCGGGTAGACCGCCACGAAACAAAACCGGAACCAAGGCTGAAGGTGTAACCCTGTGAAGACCGCTGAGTAGCCAGGTCGTCAACCCAAGACGCGTCTGCGTGACCAGTGAGGACCACTGGACTCCGCCCTCCAAGCACGAGCCCCATGCCCGACGTACTGCACAGGTAGCGCAACACCCTCTTCGCGGCAGCCAAGTGCTCTGGTCGGTGTCTCCCAGGAGCAACATAGCGAGCCAAGATGCTAAGAGGGTATGCCAGGTCAGGTCGAGTGCAGGTCATCAGGTACATGAGGCAGCCAACCAGCTCTGGGTATGGGCCACTCGGCTCTACGGACTCATCCGAAGGCAGAGCTGAGAGCGAGTGGCGAGTAGACAGAGGAGTGGCTTGAGGCGAGGAGTACGTGAAGTCGAAGCGCTGAAGGACCTGCTGCACCATGTGTGACGGAGTCAGGGTAATGGTGCGCCGTGCTCTGTCCCGGGTGATCTGCAAGCCAAGATAGCTGCGCAGTTCACCCAGGTCTGTGCACGTGTGTCTCTTCTGCAGCTCGGACTTCACGTGGGCAAGTCCAGCAGTGTCAGCCGTAGCAAAGACCAAGTCGTCGACGTACACGAGGATGTAGAACGGCGGCAGCGAGGTGTCGGTGCGAAGAAACAGCGACGGGTCAGCAGTAGAAGGACCAAACCCAAGAGCTGCAAGCGTAGTCCTCAGTGTGTCGTGCCACTCACGGGGTGCCTGGCGGAGACCGTAGACTGGCCATCGGAGGCTCCACTGGGTACCAGGAGGAAACGACCCAGTGAAGCCAGGTGGGCGGCGCAGCCAGATCTCCTCGTGCAGGCTGCCCTGTAGGAAAGCAGTGCTGAAGTCAAGGGAGTGAAGCTCGTAGTCACGCTGAGCAGCGACATGCAGCAGAACCCGAAGAGTGGTCATCTTCGGGGTCGGGGAGAAGGTCTGAAAGTAGTCAACTCCCTGCCGCTGACTGAAGCCTCGAGCCACGTAACGCGCCTTGAAGACAGGCGGACAACCCGGCGGCCGCTTCACCCTGAAAATCCACATGCCACTGACGATATTCGCCCCAGGTGGGGGAACCTCGTCGACGTAGGTGCCTGTGGACTTCCAGGAAGCCATCTCTGCGTCCATGGCTGCCTGCCACTGAGAGGAGTAGGGACCCTCTATCGCCTCTGCGTAAGAGCGCGGGGTCGGGATGTCTGGTGCATCCGGGTCTCCCTCAGGGGCAAGCAGCAATGACACGAGATGAGGTAAAGCAGCTGCAAAACACTGGAACTCCTCCTGCCTGTCCTCAAGGACGTCCGTGCTAAGAGCACACTCACCCCCGACGGACGGAGGACAGACCGACGCAGACTCAGCAACAAGACTAGCGGCGTAGTCTAGACGACAGTGAGCAGCGAAGTCGACAAGCTCGGCAACTAAGGCAGACGCAGCAGCGGACTCAAAGGAAGGGTCAGTGACAGCAGTGGCTAGGAAACGCGTGACAGTAGGACTGGCAGCACGAAGGGAGTCAGACGCCGGGTCAGCAAGAGCAGGAAGAGAGGACTCTGGAGGAGACGGCAAAGGGACACGCTGTGGTGTAGTGGAAGGACGCAGTGCCATCTGATGCGTGCCCGGGACCGCAGGAGGACGCTGACGTGGAACACGACGACTAGTGCGAGCAGTACGAACAGGCGACGCAGGACGCGACTCAGGCTCACGACGCTCAGCAAGACCTCCAGTAGGACCAGTGTAGGGAGAAGGAGCAGGGAGAGGGGAGGCCAGCTGTAACTGTGACTCGGACTGGACAGGCGGTGGACACTCTAAGGAAGGAGCAGGACTAGAAGAAGGCGGAAGACCAAGAACCTGCTCAAGGAGCGGAACGAAGTACGGCCGCGGCCGCGCAGCACCTCCAGAACCAGCAGGGACAACACCAGTACCCCCAGCGTCAGCTCCAACTCCAGCAGCACCACCAGCTCCAGTACCTCCAGCAGCTCCAGCTCCAGTAGGACCTCCGGCAGACACAGCAGCTCCGGCTCCAGTACCTCCAGTAGCACCCACTCCAGCAGCACCACCAGCTCCAGCTCCACCAGTAGCTCCAGCACCAGGAGCACCACCAGGCCCAGCAGCTCCAGTACCTCCAGTACGAGCACCTCCGGGACCCGTGGCTCCAGCACCCCCAGCAGAAGCAGAACCTCCAGCACCGGCTCCAGCAGCACCTCCAGCTCCAGTACCTCCAGCAGCAGCAGAACCTCCAGCACCGGCAGCACCTCCAGCTCCAGCAGCACGGCTCCAGCGCCGAGCAAACCACTCGCGCAGCTCCTGTGGAGAGGGAAGCTCCCGCCGGGACAAAGCACCCGAAGGACCTCCAGGTCCAGCACCGGCAGGCTCCGCACCCCCACTCTCAGCAACCCCAGGCTCAGCACCCCTAGTCTCCGCACGCTCAGGCTCAGCACCCCCAGAAGCAGCACCCCCAGGCTCCGCACGCTCAGGCTCAGCACCCCCAGACCCAGCACCCCCAGGCTCCGCACGCTCAGGCTCAGCACCCCCAGAAGCACCAGAGTCAACAGCTACCTCGACAGGCTCGACTGCATCTACCTGGGACACACCTGAGGGGGCAGGACCCTGAGGGGGGAGGGGGTCTACCGGGAGGGGACCGGGCGCGAGGAAGAGCGGCGGGGGGGGAAGGGGGGCAGTGCGGTAGGGGAAGAGACGGTAGTACAGAACCGACTCGTCAAACGTGACGTCCTGGGAGGACAGAATACGACGCGAGGTGGGGTGGTAAAACTGCCAACCAGGCGCGTCAGGGGGAAAGCCGAGAAAGACGCAAGGAACAGCACGGGAGGACAGCTTGTCCGCAGACAGGTCTCGGACGAAAGCTCGAGATCCCCAGACACGGAACGCAGACGCATCACCAACCTTCCCCGTCCACCGCAGAGTAGGGGAGGTCTCCGGCAGGGAGACCCGGGGCTGAAGGTTGATCTGATGCGCCGCGTACTGAACTGCGAACGGCCACAGAAAATGGGGAGCAGCCGCATGGATCATGGACGTACGAGCGACATCCATGACCATGCCAATGCGGCGCTCAGCAATCCCATTTTGCTGTGGAGAGGCCGGAAGCGTGAACGTTTGGCGGATGCCCTCCGCACGACAGAAGGCTCGCAGAAGGTCAGAGGAAAACTCTCCGCCTCTGTCGGAGTGCAGACGCAGAACAGGAAAGTCCGAGCCGAAACGCTCTCTGAGCTGGAGACGAGCAACGCGGATCCAGTCGATCAACACCTCAGTGACCTCACCCTTGCTGCGCAAGGGGAAGACTGTGGTGTAACGCGAGTAGTCGTCAACCACCAGCAGGAAGTAACGCTCGTGACCCTGTCCACGGACGCGGGCTGGACCCCACACGTCCATGTGGAGAGTCTGCAGCGGAGCCTCTGTCGGGGGAAACTCGGAGGAGTGAGGAGCGGCGCGCTGCCGCCCCTCGACGCAGGGAACGCAGGTAGGGGCAGGCCCCGGGGGAAGGGGAGGGAGGGACCGGGGGAGACCAGAGACAAGGACACGAGAGGCCATGCCTCGGAGACGAGGCAAGGAGGGGTGACCAAGGCGGTGGTGCCAGAGGATGGTCTGGTGGGACAGGAGGCGACACGAGCAGGGGGCAGACTCAGGACCTGACCGAGACGCTGCAGCAAACACCTGACTCGACGCAGCTACCTGACCAGACGCAGCAACCGGGGGAGACTCTGTGGTCAGTGTGTACAGGCTCGACCCCGGTCGACGGGTAAACGTGGCCAAGTGGCGGCCCGTCTGAGCACACGTGCAGTGGGTCACTCGTTGACTCGCAGGAGTGAACTGGTCAACCCCTGCATCCTGAAGGTCAGCACCACTCACCAAGTTCGTAGAGAACGAGGGGAGGTAGAGACCAGACAGGGAGCCGGACGGGGCCGCCGAACACGGGAGGACAGTGGAGTAGCGAGCAAGAACAGGACCCCCAGAGGGGTCTGCGAGGGAGACCGCAACCGGCCGACTGAGCGGCGTAAGGGTGGTGCGGTCTCGAAAGAAGGAGCGGGAAGCACCCGAGTCGAGGGTGAAGGTGTGCAAGACCTGAGCCGACGCGGTACCTGAGAGAGCAGACTCACCAGCACCTAGAGCAGCAGACTCACTAGCACCTGGAGCAGCAGACTCACGAGCACCTAGAGCAGCAGCCTCAATACCAGGGTCAGGCGGAACACATACGTAACAGTCACCCTCAGCACTAATAGACACAGCATACATGGCAGCAAGAATAGCATCAAAGTCAAGATCAAAGATAGCTACACCCGACTTGAGCAGATCACCCCAGCGAGGGATCTCAGTGGCGTCAGGGAACTGGGTATGCCAGGCGTCTGTCAGGCGACCGAAGCAGCGCTGGGTGGCGTGCTGGCCACCACACTGCTCTCCAGTGCGGTCGCCTGTGCGCAGGACGTAGGCACAGGGACCAGCACCCCCAGACCCCTGGCGCCCTGCGTACCACTCACAAAGCTGCTGGGGCGACGGGGTCTCACGAGAGCGTGACTGGTGCTGGAGTCCCCGCTGCACAGCTCCGCCTCTACCAGCTCCACCTCCGCCGCCGCCGCCTCCGCCTCCTCCACCCCAACCGCCACCGCCACCGCCGCCTCCACCTCCACCGCTGCCACCGAAGCCCCCACCTCTGCCACCACCCCCACCCCCACCCCCTCCTCCGCCTCCACCGCCACTACCTCCTCCCCCACCACCTCCTCCAGCGCCCTTGCCCCGCTTGCCCTTGCTGTTGCGGCGCCTCTCACTAGGAGCAGATGCAGCGCTGACCGACTCGGTGCCAACAAGGTCGACAGCAGCAGCAGAGGCAACGGAGGGCAAAAGAGGAACTGGGGAGCACCCCTCAAAGAAAGGGGTACGGGGGTCACCACGAGAGGCTCCTACAGCGGTAATACTAGTCTCTGCTGCAAGGAGGCGCTCCTCGAGGAGGTCAACGGTGAGGGTGGTAGGGCAAAGAGAGAGGAAGTGGTCCCTGACCGAGCGAAGAGTGTCAGGGAGTCGGGTGACTAGGTAGTAGAGGGTGATGTACATGGGGGGGGGGTTCTGTGCGCAGAACTCAGCAGGAAGTGCAGCGCGGTAGCGAGTGTTACTAGTGCGGAGGTGCGTAATGAGGTCAGTGACTGTGGCAAAAGCGGCGAGGTCAGGGAACAGGTACGGTAGCATGAGGCGGCTAAGCGCAGCAGTGGCAGGGGAAGAGTAGCGTGCAACTACAGCGTCGTACAGAGTCTTAGCACTCTTGTACTGACTAAAGTGCGCGCGCTCAGTAGACGGTAGGTGACTACGCACAGCAAGGCGGGCAGCAGCATCGCGCGTGAGCCACTGCGAGCGAACAGTACTGTCAGCATCAGCAGCAGGGGCAGTAGAGGCGCCAGACGTGAGATCGAACAGTGAGAGACCATCCTTGCTATCGCACTGTAGGAAAAGCTGCAGATCATCTAGCCAGACATCGAAGTCAACCGCTCGACCCTCAGCATCAAAGGTAAGAACACTAGGACTAGCCATGACAGGAGCAGCAGTAGGCTAGCAGCAGCAGCAGTGCGGCTAAGCGACGCGGCTAGGCAGGGCAGCGCGACTCGGCAGGGCGGCTCGGCAGGGCGGCTCGGCAGAGCGGTGCGGCTCGGCAGCGCGACTCGGCCCGGCGATGCTCTTACCAGGGGCTAGGCCGGGGCAGGGCCGGGGGAGGGTCGGGGCAGGGTTGCGACAGGTCCGGGGCAGGGCCGGGGCCGGGCCGCGGCAGTGCAGGAGCAGGGCCGGGGCAGAGTCGGGGCAGGGCCGGGGCAGGGCCGGGACAGGGCCGGGAAGAGGGCCGGGGCAGGGCTGCAACAGGGCCGGGGCAGGGCCGGGGCAGAGCTGCGACCGGGCCGCAACAAGGCGCGCGCAGGGCCGCGACAGGTCGGGGCAGGGCTGCGACAGGGCCGGGGGAGGGCCGGGGCAGGGCCGGAACAGGGCCGCGACAGGGCCGGAGGAGGGCCGGGGCTGGGTCGCAGCAGGGCCGCGACAGGGCCGCGACAGGGTCGGGGCAGGGCCGGGGCGAGGGCCGGGGCAGGGCCGCGACAGGGCCGGAGGAGGGCCGGGGCTGGGTCGCAGCAGGGCCGTGACAGGGCCGCGACAGGGTCGGGGCAGGGCCGCGACAAGGGGCCCGCGACAGGGGGCCGCGACAGGGGGCCGCAACGGGGGGCCGCGACAGGGGGCCGCGACGGGGGGCCGCAACGGGGGGCCGCGACAGGGGGCCGCGACAGGGGGCCGCAACGGGGGGCCGCGACGGGGGCCGTGGAGGGCCGGGCCGGGACGACGGGGCACCAGGCGACGGGGCGACGGGGCGCCGGGCCGGGCCGCGACGCGGCGGCTTCTACGAGCCTCTACGGGCCTCGACACGACGGGCCTCTACGGGCCGTGAAGGGGCCGCTACGGGCCGCAAAGGGGCCTCTACGGGCCGTGAAAGGGGGCCACGACGGGCCGCGAAGGGGCCTCGAAGGGCAGGCGCGACGCGCGCGTCGGGCAGGTAAGAAAATTTTTAATTTTAGTGGTGGGCCCTTAGGAAAAAATCAAACTAGCTCTGATACCATGTGAAAGGATTGAGGAATGAATGAACTAGGAAAGTGTGAGATACAAATATAAAACCTATACCAATTAGTGTCTACCCCACTACAGCCTACATAGGCTAAGTCATATATATCTGACACTGGCAGCTGCTTTAGTAGCATATCCATTAGTAGCTGCTCCGTTAGATCCATTAGTAGCCTGTCCAAACTAATAGACGGTGCCACCATCAGCCGCAGTTTAAAGCCGTCTTTTACCTCCAGCGCTATCACCAGCACTCCCATTCCTTCATCTGCCCTTTCGTCTGCCCTTTTGTCTGCCCTTTCTGCCCGGCGATTCTTTGGCAGCAAGATCAAAGTCAAACCCTACTCGTGAGTCACCTCAGCTTCTGTCACACCCCGTTTGTCACACCTCGTTTCTGTCACATCCTGTGTCTGTCACCTTTCATTTCTGTCACAAACAATCTGGTTTGAACCTTGTTCACCCTTATTCTCCACTTCCCCGCTCTCCCTTGCTGTTCTTTGAAGGCCACTCCAGCGCCGATATAAGCTGCTAGCCAGTGGCAGCGGTCAGGCAAGATGTGCTTTGATGCGCTCTCAATACACGCACATTTTTCCTTATTCTGCACTTACCCCTCTCTCCCCTCTGGTTCTTTCTCTGAAGGTCACTCAAGCGCCATTCAACCTGCTAGCCAATGGTGAGTACAAGCGGCGGCGAAACCACCTTCATGCAGCGCCTACACGCACACGTGCACGGCAGCAGCACCGCTCACTACCTCATCAACCTCCACCTTGCTGTGCCCTCCGTGCTCTTTTCCCCAAACAGGCAGTGGGAAAACGACTCTCATACAGCGACTATACGCACACATGCACAGCAGCAAAATCGCCCACTACCTCATTAACCTGGACCCGGCTGTGCCCTCCGTGCCCCCATCTTCCCTCCTCTGCCCTCCTATGCCCCCCTCTCAAATCCCATCAGGCAGTGGCAAAACGACTCTCATGCAGCGTCTGTACGCTCACATGCATGGCAGCAAGATAGCTCACTACCTAATCAACCTGGACCCGGCTGTGCCCTCCGTGCCCTACCTCGCCAACATTGACATTCGAGACACCGTCAACTACAAGAACGTGATGAAGGAGTATGGGCTGGGTCCGAATGGAGCCATTCTCACCTCACTGAACCTTTTCACGACCAAGATTGACGAGGTATGTAGCCTTATCCACCTGCTGTGCCTGTGCCTGCTGTCCCTGCCATGTCGGCTGTGCCCTCCGTGCCCTACCTCTCCAACATTGACATTCGAGACACCGTCAATTACAAGAACGTGATGAAGGAGTACGGGCTCGGGCCGAACGGAGCTATATTAGCTTCTCTAAATCTCTTGACAAGGTATGTAGCCGTCAACCCCTGCTGTGCCTCCGTGCCCGGCTGTGCCCTGCTGTCCTGCTGTGCCCTGCTGTGCCCGGCTGTGCCCTACCTGGCCAACATTGACATTCGGGACTCGGTGAACTAAAAGAATGTGATGAAGGAGTATGGGCTGGAGCCGAATGGGGCCATTCTCACCTCCTTGAGCCTGCTTACGACAAAGGTTGATGAGGTACGGTCAAACACTGTCAAACACAATCAAACACGGTCAGTCAATGGCAATCACGGTCATTCACGGTCAGTCACGGTCAACTGCAAGAACGTGATGGAAGCGTATGGTTTGGAACCCTAAACGGTGCCATTTTAACATCCGTGTGTGATAAGTCAAGTTTTGAGTTTTGGCCAGTCACTCAAAACTCGACTTATCACACACGAACGTGATGGAAGCGTATGGTTTTGGGCCAAACGGTGCCATTTTAGCATTGCTGAACCTCGTTACTTCACTATTGTTTCCCATTCTCATTATTGTCACATCACACCTCTCAGGTGATCACACTTGTTGCGAGAGTCGAGCCAACTCGCTCGACTACGTTGTCATCGACTGCGCTCGACTACCGTTTCCCATTTCGACTACGTTGTCATCGACACGCCTGCCCGGGCCATTCTAACGTTGCTGAATCTCATTTCCTCTCCACTGTTTCTCATTCCCGTTATTCTCACACTTGTCCCTTCCATTTCTCAGATAATCACCCTCGTGGAGCATCGAGCCGATTCGCTCGACTACGTTTTCATCGACACGCCCGGGCAGATTGAAATTTTCACGTGGTCAGCTTCCGGAGCAATCATCACCGAAGCCTTCGCCTCCACCTTTCCCACGGCCGTTTGTTTCGTAGTGGACACTCCCCGGGCGGCAAATCCCAGCACCTTCATAAGCAGCATGCTTTACGCGTGTACAAGACGCGGTTACCGCTGCTGCTGGCGTTTAACAAGACCGACGTGGCACGGCACGACTTTGCCGTTGAGGTATACCGTGGTGTGAGGTTACTTGGGGTTGTTAGAATGTGAGCGAATGAATGAAACAGAGAAGAGAGGTTTCACTAGCAAGCAGTTGAGTACATATAGCAAACCCTAGATTGGGCTGTACTCACTATTGAGTACCCCACTGCAGGCTAGACAAATATAACATTCTGACACACCCCCATAGCCAAAGTGGGGTGTAATCAGCACAATAAGCAAAGCAAAGCAAAAACAAGCTCAGGGTGGATCACAATGTCACCACACATTCTGAGCACAAGTACAAGTAGCAGCAGTTTATAGTTTACAGTAATAAGTAAAGCTAGAGGCTATCACAGAGGGCAAGTGAGGAGGAGGAGGCTGGACTGATAGGAAAGGAGATAGGAGGCAACGGCTGAAGCTGCAGACACACGGGCAACAGGAGCGGCGCGCACTGTGGCTACCGGAGGCGCACCTCCGGACTACAGGAGTAACTGGCTCCGCGGCTAAGACGAGCGGCAGGAGCAACGGACCCACGGGCGACTGGCGCAGCAGGCTCGCTGGGCTACCGGAGGCGCACCTCCGGACTACTGGCACTGCTGGCAACACGACTGCTACGTCCCTTCAACCTCCCCCACTGTCGCACCCTTCTTTGCACACACCCCCTGCTGCACCTCTAGCACTGCTCCACTCCGTCGGCTCCCACACACCCACCCCCCTCAGCGGCAGCTGCAGCAGTGGGAGACGGAGGAGGAGGAGGAGCAGGGGAGGCCGCACACACCCGCCACCCCCTACTCGCCACCCCCAAACCCTAACACAGGGCAGGGCCGTAGGTGGCGGGTAGGGAGGTTAAGGGGGGGGGGGGCAGGGCCGCGACAGGGCCGGGAAAGGGGGGGGGGGGGGGGGGCTGCAGGGCAGTGCCGCGACGAAGGGGCCAACGCGCGGCCCCCCAGGGCGCCACGACGGGCGACGGGGGGGGGGGCGACGCACGGCCCCCCAGGTCGCCGCGACTGGCGACGGGGGGGGGGCGACGCGCGGCCCCCCAGGTCGCCGCGACTGGCGACGGGGGGGGGGGGGCAAAGCACGGCCCCCCTGGGCGCCGCGACTGGCGACGGGAGGGG
Source organism: Closterium sp. Naga37s-1 (assembly GCA_947471745.1). Lineage (NCBI taxonomy): Eukaryota > Viridiplantae > Streptophyta > Zygnematophyceae > Desmidiales > Closteriaceae > Closterium > Closterium sp. Naga37s-1. The sequence continues at coordinate 1,880,209 of CANJKZ010000737.1, forward strand.
GCCGCGCGCGGCCCCCCGAGTGTACCACGCCGGGCGACGGAAGAGGGGGGGGCGCGCGGGCCCCCGATGGCGTCACGACGGGCGACGGGAGGGCCGCGCCCGAGCCCCCCGGGGTGCCGCGACGGGCTACGCGATGGGGGGGGGCGACGCGCGGGCCCACAGGGCTCCGCGACGGGCGACGGGCAGGGCAGCTCACGGGCCCCCAGGGCGCCGCGTCAGAAGGCAAACTGCCGCGCGCCTCGGGGCGCACGGCGGGCAGAAAACCGCCACGCGCTCGGAGCGCGTGGCGGGAAGAAAACACGTCGCGCGCCACGGGGCGCGCGACAGACAGGTCAGCAGCGGAAGCATTGGGTGGGTCCATCCACAGGATCGACCCGGGGGGGTCGACCTGCTTTGATACCATGTTAGAATGTGAGCGAATGAATGAAACAGAGAAGAGAGGTTTCACTAGCAAGCAGTTGAGTACATATAGCAAACCCTAGATTGGGCTGTACTCACTATTGAGTACCCCACTGCAGGCTAGACAAATATAACATTCTGACAGGGGTATCAGGGGTTTTGGGATTCTGTACAAGACGCGGTTACCGCTGCTGCTGGCGTTTAACAAGACCGACGTGGCACGGCACGACTTTGCTATTGAGGTAAAAGGGGTTTAAGGGTGTTTTGGGGCATGCACAGCTTAAGGTTATTCGAGTCTGGTGAGCGTGGGGATGTGCAGTTTAGTTGATTGGAGCCCATGGTTGGTTTGAGTGGTTTGGGTTTCCCAAATAGCTGATGCCCTGTGCTGAAGGTAACCCATGCTTGGTAACCCTCCACAGTCCTTCCCCCCTCCTATTCTCCCTCCCCCCTCTTTCCTCCATCGCCCCGCCTCTGTTAACAATGGATGCATCATGCATGACTTTGAAGCGTTTCAAGCAGCGGTGGATCGCGATCCTTCCTACGCCGCCTCGCTCTCCCGCTGCCTCTGCCTCTCCGTGCTCCCTCTGTCTCATGCTCCCCCATGCCCCTCCCCCTTCTCCCACCAGTGGATGCGGGACTTTGAAGCCTTCCAAGCAGCAGTGGATCGCGATCCTTCCTATGCCGCCTCGCTCTCTCGCTCCCTCTGCCTCGCCCTTGACGAGTTCTATTCAAATTTGCACGCTGTGGGAGTCTCGGCTGTCACAGGAGGGGGCATCAATGAATTTTTCACTGCTGTCGAGGTGGCCAGAAAAGAGTACATGGAAGGCTACAGGTGAGGCTACAGGTTGCTGTAAGGTATATATCAACCTGCACGCCGATGGAGTCTCAGCTGTTACAGGAGGGGGGATCAATGAGTTTTTCACTGCTGTCGAGGCGGCCAGAATAGAGTACACGGAAGGCTACAGGTGAGAGCTTTTTTTCCAGGGCGGCCAAAGAAGAGTGCCTTTTTTGGATGCATATCAATATGATATGCACGTTGCGGGCATGACTGCAGTACGTTTCCATTTCCTTATCTAATTGTGGCCTCCATGGCTCAATACAGGACTCCTTTTTTGACATTGCTACAAGCACTATTCATTCTTTTTGTTTCATTGAACTGTCTGGCATGCAGGGTTGACTTGGAGAAGATGAGAGCGGAGAAGGAGAAAAAAGAGGCGGAGAGGCAGAGTGCGGAGATGGCCCGGTTTCATGCGGACTCTGAGGAAGAGAAGGATGCTTTGACCAGACGAACTGGGAAGATGAAATTGGATGACAATGGAGAAGGGATAGAGGAGGAGGATGAGGATTTGATCGAGGAGGAAATGGAGGAGGATATGGAAGACGAGGACGATGACTTGTAACTGATTGCATGTTGTGACTCCATATTGACAAAAATATTGTACTTCCTTTTTCAAAGAGTTGTTAAAATGCTCATCTTGATTGTCGAAATGGCACTGTGGCGTGTACGTCCCGTTTCTCGTATCTCTACGGGAGAATATGCCACAAGTAACCAACTTGGGACTCGATAACGTGAATGGTAAAAAAAAAAACGCGTACGGTCACTGTATCGGGTTTTCTGACGGGTTTGGTAAGCGGGGTCACGGATTCAGTCACTAACAACAGGTAAAAAATCACGCGAATGGTCACACATGTAACTCCCGCCAAAAAAACTTGAAACTCAACAAAATTCCCGCTCGCGCCCAACCAATCTGCGAACTTGTAAAAAAACTAAAACCCAATCGGAATCGGAAGCGGTTTGGGAACGGATCAACCCTAAACACCTGGCGAGTTACGTGTTTAGGGTTGATCATCCGAAAATGCATCCAGGTTCTTTCTGGGTTTCATTTCGTTTTGGCGGGAGTTTCATCTGTGACCATTCGCGTTTTTTTTACCAGCTGATTGTGACTGATTCCGTGAAACGCTTTATCAGTCGCGTGAAAACACCCTTTGCAGTGACCGCACCCTTTATTTTTTTACCAAACATGTTTTTGAGTCCCATGATGGTTACGAACGGCATATTTTCCCTATCTCCACCACCACCATCAGTGCCGCCACCATTTCCGCCTCATCCCCGCCGTTCATCGCGAGTTCGCCATTCCCCGGATCGCGAATTCAGGCCACCAACCCACCGCCCGCCCCATCTCCCCTTTCCTGGCTCAATCTTCCGCTCACCAGCACGATCTCGTTCCGCGCATCCCGCCTTCCCGCACACCCCGCACGCGCGTTTTCCTCCCTGCGCCAACTGCCTTCCACCTCGTCCCGCTTTTCCCGCCGCGCGACCCGTCACCAGAGCCTTCTTAACGATCCTCTCTCTCCCTTTTCTAGAAGACGAGGCGGCGATTTTATCCCTCTTCAATTAAATGTCGTCCTCCCGATCCGTTCGGCATGTTTGTCGAGCCGCTTTCAGCCACGCATCGCGGCAACTCACCCGACTTCCGCGGCCGCCGCCATCCCTAACCGCGATCGCCTCTCCGTCCAACCTTTCCGCCCATCGTTCTGGCCATCGTTCCGCCCATTTTTCCCCACTTTCTCCCGCAAATACACCAGCTAAACCTCCGTCGTTTCCTCCCCTTCCTCTGTCCGTCAGTCCGTTGATCGTGAGACCAGTTACATCGCGACTAATTACCCCATCAGCTGGCAGCTGCTTTAGTAGCATATCCATTAGTAGCTGCTCCGTTAGATCCATTAGTAGCCTGTCCAAACTAATAGACGGTGCCACCATCAGCCGCAGTTTAAAGCCGTCTTTAACCTCCAGCGCTATCACCAGCACTCCCATTCCTTCATCTGCCCTTTCGTCTGCCCTTTTGTCTGCCCTTTCTGCCCGGCGATTCTTTGGCAGCAAGATCAAAGTCAAACCCTACTCGTGAGTCACCTCAGCTTCTGTCACACCCCGTTTGTCACACCTCGTTTCTGTCACATCCTGTGTCTGTCACCTTTCATTTCTGTCACAAACAATCTGGTTTGAACCTTGTTCACCCTTATTCTCCACTTCCCCGCTCTCCCTTGCTGTTCTTTGAAGGCCACTCCAGCGCCGATATAAGCTGCTAGCCAGTGGCAGCGGTCAGGCAAGATGTGCTTTGATGCGCTCTCAATACACGCACATTTTTCCTTATTCTGCACTTACCCCTCTCTCCCCTCTGGTTCTTTCTCTGAAGGTCACTCAAGCGCCATTCAAGCTGCTAGCCAATGGTGAGTACAAGCGGCGGCGAACAGGCAAGATGTGGTTCGATTCTCGCTGAATACACGCACAATTATACTTCTGTCTCCCGTTCCTCTCCTCTCCCATCCCGTTGTGTCCAGCTCACTCAAGCGCCGGTTCAAGCTGCTAGCCAATGGAGAGTACAAGCGGTGGCGGGCAGGCATGGGTGGTTGATGCGCGCTGAATACACGCACACCTATCCTAATTTTCCACTTTTCCTCTTCTCTCCCCTCTGACTGGTTCTTTGAAGGTCACTCAAGCGATGGTTCCAGCTGCTAGCGAATGGCGAGTACAAGCGGTGGCGGGCAGGCAAGATGTGGTTTGAGTTACTAAAAGAAATGCACACATCCCTTCTCCCTTCTCGTGTGCTCTCCTCTCATTTTAATTGAAGGTCACTCAAGCGCCGGTTCAAGCTGCTAGCGAATGGCGAGTACAAGCGGTGGCGGGCAGGCAAGATGTGACCCAGTCAATGCACGCACGTTTATCCTTACTTACCCTCTCTCGGCTCTATTTGTGTCCAGCTCACTCAAGCGCCGGTTCAAGCTGTTAGCCAATGGCGAGTACAAGCGGTGGCGGGCAGGCAAGAGGCATAACGCGAGCACCAAGGTATGTCTGACTTGAGGCTTCCCCCTCCCCTTCCACGCTTCCCCACTCCACCCTCCTCTTTTTTTTGTGGTTACAGATGGTTATACAGTTCATCTGAAACTGAATTTATGCATCATTCTTCCCTCCCTTTCCCATTTCTCGCTTTACCTCTTCACCCTCTTGTAATTCTCAAATCCGCAGACCAAGAAGCAGAGGAGGCAGCTCCGGCAGCCATCAGTGGTGCCTCCTGGTCTAAAACAGCCCATGCGATACCTTGGCTTTAAGAAGTAGCTGCCTGGCTTCAAGAGATTGTTACAGTACTTCCGGTAAAAGAAGCAGGCCAGGAGGTAAAAGCCAGATTATCACCTTGAAAGATCCAGCGGTCCATGCGTTACTGTATTTTAGGCATTGTAATTTGTGCTCCCTTTTCAAATGGTACCGGTACCAAAATTGCTGTCATTGGCTTGGACGCTCTACAAAGAAAATCCGTTTTGCATACCGTAATTAGTTGAGACTGTCCCTCCCAATACGAGAGGTCATGCCTATCACTAACGAACGACCCCAATGCTATACCAAGGAGGAAGTTGTATTGTAGGTTTTAGCACACATTTCTCGCCGGGAATGATATGGATGGACGGAATAGGATGTTACCGTACCCTGACACATGGCTCATGGGCTAGACAGTGTGAAGCAGGTATTCCGTCAGAGGCTCCTGGACCATAGTACAAACAGGCCGGTGGAGTGAATAATGATGCGAAACTATCCGGCAGAGCCCTCCGAGTCCCCAGTGTTCATCCGCAATTCGCGCTTGCGTTTCAACTCTGCAGTCAGGGGCATGTAGAAGCCACGCTCCCTCAGAGGACCTGCAGCGACAGCGCAAGCCGACCACAAGCCGAGCATGTCGATCATCTCTTCCGCGACCACCCTCGCGTCCTTGTTTGTCGCCACGCCTGCGCCGCCCAGCGCTTGCTCGATCACCCACGCACCGTGCCCGTCTGGGTTCGACTCAGCCGTCTCGACGAGCTTGCCGGATCCGTCACCCAAAGTGGTCAAGACCCAGCGAATCACGAGCCCGCATAGCACACCTACCCTGATTTTCCACTTTTCCGCTTCTCTCTCCTCTGAATGTGTCCAGCTCACTCAAGCGCCGGTTCAAGCTGCTAGCGAATGGCGAGTACAAGCGGTGGCGGGCAGGCAAGAGGCATAATGCTAGCACCAAGGTATGTCTGACCTGAAGCTTCCCCCTCCCCTTCCCTCCCTCTTCCCACCCCACCCCAACCCTTTTTTTTTTAGTGGTTACAGGTGGTTATACATTTCATTTGAAACTGGATCCATGCAACACGTCTTCTATACCTTAGTTATTCTCTACTCCGCAGACCGAGAAGCAGAGGAGGCAGCTGCGGAAGCCATCAGTGGTGCCTCCCGGTCTAAAACGTCTTAAAAGTAGGAACACAACGGAATCAATCAACTAGGAAAGTGAGTGATACAAATAGCAAACCTAGAAAGTATTGTACTCTCTACAGTGCTGCTCACTACAGCCTATTATAACAATGTAACGGTCACAAGACCAGTCAATACAAGAAGCAAAGCAAGCTCAGGATGGATCTCAAGGACACCACACAAATTCCGAGCACAAGCAAGCGGCCACAAGGCCAGTTCAAGACTTCACTAGGGTATATATAGCAAAGCACAACAAGCAGAGCAAACAGCAAGTCTACAGCAACCGAGGGCCTACCTCAACAAGCCCCAACTGCACACAGAACCTGTGGTGGTCACCAGGCGCCAAGGCCTAAGTGAAGACGTCGGCAGTGCTGGCCTCTGAGGCCACAAAGTCCAAGCGTGCCTGGCCGCATCGCTGCAACTCTCGCAGGAGGAAGTACTTCACGTCAATATGCTTAACTATGCTCTCCAGTCGAGGCTCTCGACACAGGAGGATCATGGCCTTGTTGTCAGCGTACAAGGTCGGTGCAGAGCGAGGCCTCTCACCAAGGTCGGCGATCAAGAAAGTCAACTAGCAAAGCTCCAATGCCGCCATGGCACCAGCGTAGATATCTGCATCTGCACTGGACAAAGCCACAGACGACGACCGTGTAGACCTCCACGACACAGCACCAGCACCCAGACTGAAGTAGTAACCCTGAGTCGAGCGCTGAGTCTCCACGTCGTCAGCGTAGGAAGAGTCGTAGTGACCGGTCAACACAAATGGTTGTGTCCCTCCAAGAACAAGCCCCATGCTTGATCTAGTCGCTAGGTACTTCGCCACCCTCACAGCAGCTGTCCAGTGAACAGGGCGGTGTCTCCCAGGTCCGGATGCTACACAAGCACCTAGAGCAGAAACACAAGCACCTAGACTAGAGATGCACATGTCTACACTAATAGGAGGCAAGCATCCTAGACTACGAACACGCGAGCACATAGATCCATCATCACTATAGTGAACATCAACATACAAAGCATACTGACGAGCATCGTCCATAGACAGTTCAAATACAGGAATCTTACGGGCTAGCACACGAGCCCAGCGCGGGGTGGTCGCCTCAGGACCCCAGCGCGCACGGTAGAGGTCGTCGAGGCGGCGGAAGCACCGCGCCGCAGAGTGGTCGTCGCGGCCGCAGACACAGGGGCTGCCCGGTCCGGTGACGCACCAGTGGTCGCAGGGGCCGGTGTCGCGCCGCAGGGGGCGAGGGGCCCAGCTGGTAATGCTGCTGCTGCGGCAAGCACTCCCGGGTCCTCCAGGTCCCCACTGCGGCAGAGGGCCCCAATGCTGCTGCGGACCCCACTGCACTGGGGGTCCCCATGACTGAAACTGTTGTGGTGCCTGCCACTGCTGCTGTCCCTGCTGCTGCTGCTGTCTCTGCTGTGGCTGCTGCTGCTGGGGCCCCGTACCACCGCTGGTCAAACCTCCTCCAGCAGGCGGGTCAGCACCTCCTCCAGAGCTCCCTCCGCCTGGTGCACCACCGCCACCGCCACCACTGCCGCCCCCAGGGCCGCCTCCACCACCGCCACCTCGACCACCGCCGCCACCCCCTTCCCCCGTTCTTCCCTCCCTTGCCCTGTTTCTGCCTGTCAGCGGCATAAACAGCTGCAGTGTCCTCAGAGACCGACACAGCAGCAGAGGCACGAGTAGCAGTGAAGGTAGGAAGCTGGGGGACAGCACACCCCTCAAACAGACGAGGAGCAACTGCGTCAGTGGCTCAGGCAACAGAGAGGAGGTTACTCTCGATCTTCCCGAGAGTGGTCTCGAGAAGATCAATCGTAAGCTCACTGGGGTGCTACTGGAGAAGTGCGTCACGGGCAGTGGAGAGGCGGTCAGGGAGACGAGTGGACGGTGAGCCAGATAGGAGGAGGGCCAACAAGAAGCTGAGCCTCAGTGCAAGCTGCTCGATAGCTAGCGACAAGGGAGCGCAAGTGTGTGGCTAGGTTGGAGACCATCGCAAACGAGCCTAGGTCGGGAAACACGAACGGCATGAGGATGCGGCTGAGGGAGGCAGAGGAAGGGGTGGAATAGTGTGCAGAAATAGCATCATACACCTCCTTTGCAGTCTCTACCAGGTCGAAGTGAGAGGCCTCAGTCGGTGGAAGGAGCTCGGTCAGCGTGAGTGCAGCCGGAGCGTCACGGGAGTCCCAAACGTCCCGCGCTAAGACAAGACGAGCGTAGTCCGCCTGCGCCTCCGGAGTCGGGGGGGGCACGGCATGGAGGGGCTCGGGACGCAGAGGTGCCTGGAGGGCGCCGAACGCATGGGCGTACAGGGTGGCGCCGTCCTGGCGCTGACTGGTGAGGTAGCGCTGAGTCTAGCGGAGCCAGGTGCCGAACTCTATCGGGCGCCCCTCCACATCGAAACGAAGGCGACGGGAGGAGTCCATATTGGACGCTAGGCTAGGAACGGCGGAGGTGAACCTAGGAGTCCTAGGAGCGCCAGCAGAGGAGGAGACCGGGCTAGGGGCTAGAGGCTAAGAGCTAGGTGCGACCCGGGTCGAAATCTAGTGATTGGAGCGAGAAGCGGCTGCCAGCCGCTGAGTGAAAATCCAGTAGCAGTAGGAACGGTTTTAGCTCGGTGGGACAGGGCAGTGGAGGGGGGGGGGGGGGGGGGGGGGGGGAGGAGGAACGACATGCCTAGCGCGGGTAGGGCAGGGCGCGGCCTAGGGCTAGGGCGCGGCCAAGGGCAGAGCGCGGCTCAGGGCAGGGCGCGACCTAGGGCTAGGGCGCTGCTGAGGGCGAGGTCGCGGCCTAGGGCGAGGGCGCGGCTTAGGGCGAGGGCGCAGATTAGGTCGCGGGCGAGGGCGACGGGTTAGGTCGCAGGCTGGGGCGACGTGTTGGGGCGCGGGTTGGGGTGACGGGATGGGGCGCGGGCTGGGGCGACGGGCTAGGATGCGGGCTGGGGCGACGGGCTGGGGCGCGGGCTGGGGCGACGGGCTAGGGCACGGGCTGGGGCGACGGGCTAGGGCGCGGGCTGGGGCGACAGGCTAGGGCGCGGGCTGGGGCGACGGGCTAGGGCTCGGGCGCTGGCGAAGGAGCAGGCTAGGCGCTGAGGGCGTGGAGGGCACTAGGGCGCTGAGGGCGCGAGAGTGCAGAGAGTGCGAAGGGATCTAGGGCGCGGAGGGCGCTAGGGCGCGGAGGGCACGGAGGGCACGAAGAGCGCGGAGGGCGCGGAGAGCGCTAGGGCACGGAGGGCGCGAACATGGGCTAGGCTAGGCTAGGAAACGAACCTATCTGATACCATCTTAAATTAGGAACACAACGGAATCAATCAACTAGGAAAGAGAGTGATACAAATAGCAAACCTAGAAAGTGTTGTACTCTCTACAGTGCTACTCACTACAGCCTATTATAACAATGTTCAACATTTGACAAAACGGCCCATGCGGTACCTTGGCTTTAAGAAGTAGCTACCTGGCTTCAAGAGATTGTTACGGTACTTGAAAGAAGCAGGCCAGGAGGTAAAAGCCAAATTATCACCTTGAAAGATCCAACGGTCCATGCGTTACTGTAGTTTAGGCATTGTAATTTGTGCTCCCTTTTCAAATGGTACTGGTACCAAAATTGTTGTCCTTTGTGCCTCTACAAAGAAAATCCGTTTTGCGTACCGTAATTAGTTGAGAATGTCCCTCCCAATACGAGAGGTCATGCCTGTCAATAACGACCCCAATGCTATACCAAGGAGGAACCGTCCGCTGTAGATTTTAGCACACATTTCTCGCCGGGAATGATATGGATGGACGGAATGGGATGTTACGGTGTTACCCTGACACATGGATCATGGGCTAGACATTCTCAAGCAGGTATTCCGTCAGAGGCTCCTCGACCATAGTACAAACAGGCCGGTGGAGTGGATTCTAATGCACATGAGTAGTGCACTCAACGGATATCCGTGCAAAACTATCCGGCAGAGCCCTCCGAGTCCCCAATGTTCATTCGAGTCCTGGAACTCTCATCCGCAATTCGCGCTCGCGTTTCAACTCTGCAGTCAGGGGCATGTAGAAGTCGAGCTCCCTCAAAGGACCTGCAGCGACAGGGCAAGCCGACCACAGGCCGAGCATGTCGATCATCTCTTCCGCCACCACCTTGGAATCCTGGTTTGTCGCCACGCCTACGCCGCCCAGCGCTTGCTCGATCACCCACGCACCGTGCCCATCCGGATTCGACTCGGTCGCCCCGCCGAGCTTGCTAGATCCGTCACCCAAAGTGGTCAAGACCCAGCTAATCACCAGCCCGCAGAGCACCTCCCACCCACGCGCTGCACCGACGACCCCGGCCGCGGCAACAGCGCGCGGCTCTGCGGAGCCGGCGTCTCCACGCCAGATGCTCCACACCGCCGCGCATGATGCCGCCAGCGCGGATGCGTAAATGTCGGTGGCTGCGCCTCGTTTCTCGACTGCGGCGGCGACAGTCCCAATGGCCGTGCAGATGGCCAGCACCCTGCTCTCCTCGTCGCCCTTCGAACCATTGAGAAGCTTCAAAATCATGCGGTACCTGCAAGAGACAGAACACGGTCCGCCACATCCCGTCAGCCGTGCGTGCAACCATCACATCCCGGTAAAGAGTGCAACGAAGCACAGTGCCAACGTGCACCACCCGGAACCTACCTACGCACAGTGTGCGTGAGCGCGTGGCCGTGCGTGACCGCCCACAGGCCGGGAGGGATGTGGCGCGCTTGTTTCCACTCTGGTTCCCACGCGGCCTTGGTGCTCGACTTGATCTGCAAGTCCCTGTCGACCTGCTCGCCGAACACCGTCCGCGCCATACACAGGAGGTACAGAGCGTTCCCATATCTTGTGTGCGTGCCCAGGTACCATTCCTGCCCACCGACGGTTGCTTTGGCAACCCACGTTCAGCTCTTCAGCTGCCAAATGCCGGCCAGCCTCCTTCTCTCCACATCCTTCTCACCCGCCTCGTTGGCATCACGCACAGCACGTTCCTCTGCTCCACCCGCTCGCGCCGTCCCAGCGTTGTTTGCGCGTTGACCACTCGCCGTGTCCACCTCGGTGACCACCTGTTTGTCGACCACCGTGCGCAGCCTGCCCTTCTCGTCGGCCCGGCGAGGACCCTCGTCAGCCGCACCCTTGTTCTCTGCGTGCCTTACTGCTCCGCCGCCTCCGCCGACCCCTGCTTCCGCGCCGGGGCCTTCGATCCCGCGCACGTCCCGTGTTGCGTCAACCTGCGCGCTCCGTTCGCGTTGCAGCTGCTGCGCTCCGTTCAAAGTCACGGACGCTTTCGGCAACTCCCCGTCGGCCCGTGGGCGCTTGCAGTCCGTTGATGCGATCGCTTCGCTTGCAGATGCCCGCCGCTTCGGGTAACATGCCCTTCCCGCTGGGGACGCGGCAGCTGGGGACAGCGCGGAATTGGGATCGGCGTGCTCGGCAGGGATGTTCTGTGGACGAGGGCGGCTGGCAGCCAACCCCTCCGCCCGCACCGCCCCCTCCGCCTGCACCGCCCCCTCCGCCTGCACCGCCCCCTCCGCCCGCACCGTCCCCGGGTCGTTCGCGCGTTGGCCTTCCGCGGGCGGCTCTACCTCTTCCGGAGCGTCTTTGTTGGCCCCCGTGCACGGCCCACTCTTCTCGTCGCCCTGGGACCCTGGAGGAGGAGGAGGAGGAGGATTGGTAAGCGGTGGAAGGACGGCTGCGATCGTAGGCAGGAGGGCCGAGTTGTTGCCTTCCCCCGTCGTCATCGCTTCATTTACGCGACGTTTCAGATAGTCACCCATATCCAGCCAGGCTTCCGCAAGAGCCTGCCATGTCATCCCGAATATATTGTCCCGCACATGGCCTGACGTTACGCTGTTCAACACGGCCTCCAACACCTTCACCACTACCTCGGCCCTGCACCTCGCTAATTCCTCATCCAATTTCGACATGGCATCCTGCAGCTCCGACCGGGAGACCGCACGCTCCTGTCTGGCTTTTCGTGACACACGCTTTGGACGTGCCGCAGTGGCCGCCATGTAGGCACCGAAGGCTTTGACAATGGTGATTGATTTCCAGAAGTCCCTTGAGATAATTCTCCGCTGCTTTGTTGCTGGCGTTGTTGCTTGTGTGTTGTTGCTTATGCGATACCTTAAGGTGCAGACGGCGTGGTTTCGGGTGGCGATGGTTTGCGGAAATGCATGAGGGGATGTTACATTGGGCGCCGGTCCATTTACCGTATCACCCCGGATATAAGCGCAGGCCTATTAAAAGCGCATGCGCTTACATCTGGAGCAATGCGCTTATGGCCGATCCTCAATTATAAGCGCACCCACTATAAAACCTTGTTTTATTATAAGCGCATGCATAATTTTTATTTAAAGCCTGCTAAACACAGTAACGAGTTTCAAAATTGAAGCGATCCTAATTTCTTAATCGCTTCGCTTGACTCGCGAAGACCTCAGAAGCTGCGCGTCAGGTCAAGATGTGCTGGCATAGGGGCAAACTGCCGTGTCTTTGCCCCTGTGTGTTGAAAAAAAATCGATAGCGCGCAATTCTGATTCCTGGCGCTATAAAATATTGCCTCGATTGGAATGGTACGACTGAGATGTACATTTTGATGATAAAAAATTATATATCTGTATCTGTCATTATATTAGCGCATGCGCTTATAGAAATGACTCAATTAGAAGCGCACCCCCCTAAAAAACTCTGCTTTATTATAAGTGCAGGTGCGCTTCTATCCGGGGTAATACGGTACACGGAAATGGACCAGCGAAAGCAATAGAGTACCAGTTACCCGGACCACTTGCGAAAGTGGTCCCTGCCTGGTACCGGCGTGGTTTTTTCACGAGCGCCTGGGCCGCGAATCCGTGTAGACTGTTGGAAGTGCTCTCCCACACCCTGCACGTGTGCCGACCACTGTACATGCTGGTCGTGGGTGGTGCAACCTGGGTCGCCACCTGTCCCGTGTGCTGGTCCAAACAGCTGGTCCATGCTGGTCCGCGCGGATGCTCCTGGACCGCAGCGGCCTAGTGCGGCCCAACGTAGTTCTTGCGCATACGTCCTCAGAGAGTGTCTCAAATGGCATACTCCAAGAAATGCTCAACCCTGTTCGGAAGCACAAAAAATGCTCGCCACCCAACCGAAACACAACCATACGGTAACACAACCAAAACACCATATTTTTGGTTTGGAAGAGTGGCTCGGCACTCGTGCCATCGCGTGCGACCCCCCTGCGACCAGTCAGGTATGGTAGCGGAACCACGTTGGAGTGGCGTTGTTTTCTTGGAAGGTGAGAAGTACTGTACCATCTGACTCCATTGCGCGTCCCAACATGATCACTTCACAGTGAGCTCGTTGTCACTTCACACATGGCCTTGCCTCGGGTAGATAAGGGCAGATAATGAACTGTGCTGGAAATCTTGAGAAGAAACGAGGAATGAATTGACTAAGGGAAAGTTGGGTACAAATGTAAACCCTAGAAAACTGTACCCCATATGTGCTACTTCATTATAGTTTACAGTAGCTATGTCATATAAATCCGACACACCCCCATAGGCAAAGTGGGGGAGAACAAGGGGTCACAAGACCAGTCAAGCAAAGCAAAGCAAGCTCAGGGTGGATCACAAAGTCACCACACATTCCGAGCACAAGTTCAAGGCCACAAGGCCAGTTCACATGCAGGATTACACATATATATAAGGCTAGACAAGCAAGAGCAGGTGTATATATATATGCAACAGTACAAACAACGTCAAGGGGTGAGCAAGTGAGGCAAGGTAGGCACAAGACCCAGCTGAGTACAGAAGCGCTGATGATCACAAGGCGCAAGTGCCTTGGTGAAGATATCAGCAGTGTTGGCCTGAGAGGCCACGTACGCAAGCCGCAGCTGACCACGCTGCTGTAGCTCACGAGCAAGGAAGTAGCGGAGAGCAATGTGCTTCGTTCTGTGCTCCAGTCTCTGCTCTCGACACAAAGCCAGCATGGCCTTGTTGTCTACGTACAGCACTGGAGGAGAACGAGGCGGCTCTCCGAGGTCAGTCAGCAGGTAGGTGAGCCAGCGAAGCTCCTGTGCAGCCATGGCCCCGGCGTAGATCTCAGCCTCACAACTGGAGCCGAGAACAGAAGACGAGCGGGTAGCCCGCCACGAAACAGAGCCGGAACCAAGGCTGAAGGTGTAACCCTGTGACGACCGCTGCGTAGCCTGGTCGTCAGCCCAAGAAGCGTCTGCGTGCCCAGTGAGGACCACTGGACTCTGCCCTCCAAGCACAAGCCCCATGCCCGACGTACTGCACAAGTAACGCAACACCCTCTTCGCTGCAGCCATGTGCTCCGGTCTGTGTCTCCCAGGAGCAACATAGCGTGCGAGAATGCTAAGAGGGTATGCGAGGTCAGGTCGTGTGCAGGTCATCAGGTACATGAGGCAGCCAACAAGCTCTGGGTACGGGCCACTCGACTCTACGGACTCATCCGAAGGCAGAGCTGAGAGCGAGTGGCGAGTAGGCAGAGGAGTGGCCTGAGGCGAGGAGTACGTGAAGCCGAAGCGCTGAAGGACCTGCTGCACCATGTGTGACTGAGTCAGGGTAATGGTGCGGCGTGCTCTGTCCCGGGTGATCTGCAAGCCAAGGTAGCTGCGCAGTTCACCCAGGTCTGTGCACGTGTGTCTCTTCTGCAGCTCGGACTTCACGTGGGCGAGTCCAGCAGTGTCAGCTGTGGCAAAGACCAAGTCGTCGACGTACACGAGGATGTAGAACGGCGGCAAAGAAGTGTCGGTGCGCAGAAACAGCGACGGGTCGGCAGTAGAGGGAGCAAACCCAAGAGCCGCAAGTGTAGTCCTCAGTGTGTCGTGCCACTCACGCGGTGCCTGGCGGAGACCGTAGACTGGTCGCCGGAGGCTCCACTGGGTGCCAGGAGGAAAAGACCCAGTGAAGCCAGGTGGGCGACGCAGCCAGATCTCCTCGTGCAGGCTGCCCTGCAAGAAAGCAGTGCTGAAGTCAAGAGAGTGCAGCTCGTAGTCGCGGTGAGCAGCTATGTGCAGCCATACCCGAAGAGTGGTCATCTTCAGGGTGGGAGAGAAGGTCTGAAAGTAGTCAACTCCCTGCCGCTGACTGAAGCCACGAGCCACGTAACGCGCCTTGAAGACAGGCGGAGAACCCGGCGGTCGCTTCACCCTGAAAATCCACATGCCACTGACGATGTTCGCCCCAGGCGGGGGAACCTCGTCAACGTAGGTGCCTGTGGACTTCCAGGAAGCCATCTCTGTGTCCATAGCTGCCTGCCACTGAGAGGAGTAGGGACCCTCTATCGCCTCCGCGTAAGAGCGCGGAGTCGGGATGTAAAGTGCATCCGGGTCTCCCTCAGGGGTAAGCAGTACGGACACGAGATGAGGTGAAGCAGCAGCCAAACACTGGAACTCCTCCTGCCTGTCCTCAAGGACGTCCGTGCCAAGGGCACACTCACCCCCGACGGACGGAGGACAGACAGACTCAGACTCAACGACAAGACTAGCAGCGTAGTCTAGACGACAGCGAGCAGCAAAGTCGACGAGCTCAGCAACTAGGGCAGACGCAGCAGTGGACTCAAAGGAAGGGTCAGTGACGACAGTAGCAAGGAGACGCGTGACAGTAGGACTGGCAGCACGAAGAGAGTCCGACTCCGGGTCGGGAAGAGCAGGAAGAGAGGACTCAGGAGGAGAAGGCAAAGGGGCACGCAGAGGAGCAGTGGACGGACGCAGAGACATCCGGTGCGTGCCAGGGACAGGAGGAGGACGCTGACGCGAACCACGACCACTAGAGCGAGCAGGACGGACAGGCGACGCAGGGCGAGACGCAGGCTCACGACGCTCAGCCAGACCTCCAGTAGGACCAGTGTAGGGAGAAGGAGCGGGCAGTGGGGAGGCCGGCTGTAACTGTAACTGTGACGGGACAGGCTGTGGACACTCTAAGGGAGGAGGAGGACCAGTAGAACCTGCTGAAGGAGCGGAACGAAGTACGGCCGAGGCCGCGCGGCGACTCCAGACACGGCAGGGACAGCACCAGTACCCCCAGCGGCAGCACCAGCGCCAGCAGCACCTCCAGCTCCAGTACCTCCAGCAGCACCAGTAGCACCCCCAGCAGGACCGCCTCCAGGACCGACAGCAGTAGCCTCAGCGTCAACACCCTCAGCAGCTCCAGCTCCAGTCGTACCCGCAGGCCCAGCAGCTCCAGTACTCCCAGTACGAGCACCTCCGGGACCCGCGGCACCAGCACCCTCAGCAGCCGAAGAACCTCCAGCTCCAGCAGCACGCCTCCAGCGCCGGGCAAACCACTCGCGCAGCTCCTGTGGAGAGAGTGGCTCCCGCCGAGACGAAGCACCCGGAGAACCTCCAGGCTCAGCACCGCCAGACGCCACACGAGCAGGCCCAGCTCCCTCAGGCTCCGCACCCCCAGGCTCAGCACCTCCAGGCGTAGCACCCCCAGGCTCAGCACCCCCAGGCTCAGCACCCCCAGGCTCAGCACACCCAGTAGTAGCACCCCCAGGCTCAGCACCCCCAGGCTCAGCACCCCCAGGAGTAGCACCCTCAGGCTCAGCACCCCCAGGCGTAGCACCCACACGCTCAGCACCCCCAGAGTCAGCACCCCCAGGCTCAGCACCCTCAGCAGCACTAGAGTCACCAGTAACCTCGACAGGCTCGACGGCGTCTACCTGGGACACACCTGAAGGGGCAGGACCCTGAGGGGGGAGGGGGTCTACCGGGGGGGGACCTGGCACAAGGAAGAGCGGTGGCGGGGGGAGGGACGGAGTGCGGTAGGGGAAGAGGCGGTAGTAGGGGACCGACTCGTCAAACGTGACCTCCTGGGAGGACAGAACACGGCGAGAGGTGGGGTGGTAGAACTGCCACCCTGGCGCGTCAGGGGGGAAGCCAAGGAAGACGCAAGGAGCAGCACGAGGGGACAGCTTGTCTGCAGACAAGTCGCGGACAAACGCCCGAGATCCCCAGACACGGAACGCAGACGCATCGCCAACCTTCCCCGTCCACAGCAAAGCTGGGGAGGTCTCCGGCATGGAGACCCTGGGGTGAAGGTTGATCTGATGCGCCGCGTACCGAACCGCAAACGGCCACAAAAAATGGGGGGCAGCCGCATGCATCATGGACGTACGGGCAACGTCCATGACCATGCCAATGCGGCGCTCAGCAATCCCATTTTGCTGTGGAGAGTCCGGAAGCGTGAAGGTCTGGCGGATGCCTCGTGCACGACAGTAGGCTCGCAGAAGGCCAGAGGAGAACTCTCCACCTCTGTCAGAGTGCAGACGCAGAACAGGAAAGTCCGAGCCGAAGCTCTGCCTGAGCTGGAGACGAGCTGCGCGGATCCAGTCGATCAACACCTCAGTGACATCACCCTTGCTGCGCAAGGGGAAGACTGTGGTGTAACGCGAGTAGTCGTCAACCACCAGCAGGAAGTAGCGCTCGTGACCCTGTCCACGGACGCGGGCCGGGCCCCACACGTCCATGTGAAGCGTCTGCAGCGGGGCCTCTGTCGGAGGAAACTGGGAGGAGTGAGGGGCAGCCCGCTGCCGCCCCTCGACACAAGGGACGCAGGTAGGGCCTGGCCCCGGAGAAAGGGGAGGGAGGGACCGGGGAAGACCAGAGACAAGGACACGGGAGGCCATGCCTCGGAGACGAAGCAGGGAGGGGTGACCAAGGCGGTGGTGCCAGAGGAGAGTCTCGTGCAACAGGAGGCGACACGAACAGGGGGCAGACTCAGGACCAGACCTGGACGCTGCAGCAAACACCTGACCCGACGCAGCGACCTGACCAGACGCAGTGACTGGAGGAGACGCAGTGGTCAGTGTGTACAGGCTCGACCCCGGCCGACGTGTAAACGTGGCCAGGTGTCGGCCTGTCCGAGCGTCCGTGCAGTGGGTCATCCGCTGACTCGCAGGAGTGAACTGGTGAACCCCCGCATCCTGTAGGTCAGCACCACTCACCAAGTTCGTAGAGAACGAGGGGAGGTAAAGACCAGACAGAGTGCCAGAGGGGGCCGCCGGACACGGGAGGACAGTGGAGAAGTGAGCAAGGACAGGACCCCCAGAGGGGTCTGCCAGAGAGACTGCAACTGGCCGGCCAAGCGGCGTGAGTGTGGTGCGGTCTCGAAAGAAGGAGCGAGAAGCCCCCGAGTCAAGGGTGAAGGTGTGGGAGGCCGAAGCCGACGCAGTACCTGAGAGAGCAGACTCACCAGCACCTGAGGGAGCTGACACACGAGCACCTAGAGCAGCAGCCTTGCTAGCACCTAGAGCAGCAGCCTCACCAGTACCTAGAGCAGCAGTCTCAATGCTCGGGTCGGGCGGAAAACACCGGTAACAGTCACCCTCATCACTAATAGTCACAGCATACATGGCAGCAAGAATAGCATCAAAGTCAAGGTCAAAGACAGCTACACCCGCCCTAGACAGCTCGCCCCAGCGGGGGATCTCAGTGGCCTCAGGGAACTGGTGACACCAAGCGTCCGTCAGGCGGCCAAAGCAGCGCTGGGTGGAGTGCGCACCCCCGCACTGCTCACCCGCGCGGTCGCCGGTGCGTAGGACGTAGGTGCACGGACCAGTACCCCCACCCCGCTGGCGTGCAGCGTACCACTCACGAAGCTGCTGAGGGGGGGGGATGTCACGAGTGCGCTGCTGCCGCTGCTGCTGCTGCTGCTGACGCTGACCACCACCGGAGCCGACCCTCTGCGCAGCGCCACCCCGACCAGCTCCACCTCCTCCGCCGCCGCCTCCTCCACCGCCGCCACCTCCGCCACCTCCGCTCCCACCGCCACCGCCGCCGCCGCCTCCGCCTCCACTGCCTCCACCGACACCTCCACCCCCGCCACCACTCCCACCACCACCCCCACCCCCTCCACTGCCTCCACCGCCACCTCCGCCACCCCCGCCAGCCCCTCCAGCACCCTTGCCCCCCTTGCCCTTGCCGGGGCGGCGTCTCCCGCTCGGGGCAGACGCAGCGCCGACCGACTCGAAACCAACGAGGTCGGCCGCAGCAGTAGAGGCAACAGAGGGCAAAAGGTGGGAGGGGGAACACCCCTCAAAGACGGGGGTGCGAGGGTCACCACGAGAGGCTCCTACAGCGACTATGCTCTTCTCTGCTGCTAGGAGGGCCTTCTCGAGGAGGTCAACGGTGAGAGTGGTGGGGCAAACTGAGAGGAAGTGGTCCCTGACTACGCGAAGGGAGTCAGGGAGCCGGGTGACTATGTAGTAGAGGGTGATGTACATGGGGGGGGGGTTCTTGGCGCAGAACTCAGCAGGAAGCGCAGCGCGGTAGCGAGTGTCACTAGTGCGGAGGTGCGTAATGAGGTCAGCGACTGTGGGAAAGGCAGCAAGCTCAGGGAAGAGGTAAGGGAGCATGAGGCGGCTCAGTGCAGCAGTGGCAGGGGAGGAGTAGCGCGCAACTACAGCGTCGTACAAGGTCTGAGCACTCTTGTACTGGCTAAAGTGTGCACGCTCAGAGGTAGGCAGGTGGCGACGCACAGCAAGACGTGCAGCAGCATCGCGTGTGGCCCACTGTGAGCGAACAGTGGCGTCGGCATCAGCAGCAGGGGCAGGAGAGGCACCAGAGGTGAGGTCAAAGAGGGAGAGACCGTCTGCCCTAACGCACTGTAAGAAAAGCTGCAGGTCATCTACCCAGACTTCAAAGTCAATGGCCCGACCCTCAGCGTCAAAGGCGAGGACACTAGGGGTAGCCATGACAGCAGTAGACTAGCAGTGCGAACAGTAGGGTAAGGGCAGTGCAGTGATAGAGGCGCTGCGCTTACCGGACAGGGCGGCTCGGGCGGCTCGGCGGCTCGGCGGCTCGGCAGGACTGCGGCTCGGCGACTCGGCAGCTCGGGCGGCTCGGCGGCTCGGGCGGCTCGGGCGACTCGGCGGCTCGGGCGGCTCGGGCGGCTCGGGCGGCGCGGCGACTGGGCGGCCCGGGCGGCTCGGCGGTCGGCTGCTGGGCGGCTCGGCGGCTCGGCGACTCGGCTGCTGGGCGGCTCGGCAGCTCGGCTGCGCGGCTGCTGGGCGGCTCGGGCGGCTCGGCGGCTCGGCTGCAGGGCGGCTCGGCGGCTCGGGTGCTCGGCTGCTGGGCGGCTCGGCGGCTGGTGTGGCTGGTGACGACCGCGGCAGCAGTCGCAGAAGCTGTGGCGACTGCTGCTGCAGAGACGGCTGCGGCTGTTGCCTCAGGGACGGCGGCTGCCGGCCGCTAGGGGCCGCGAAGGGCGGCGGAGAGGCCGTGAAGGGCGCCACGAGGGGCCGCCGAGGGCGGAGGAGGCCGCGGAAGGCGGCTCGAGGGGCCGTAAGGGGGCCGACGGGCGGCGGGAGGGGCCGAAGGGGCCGTGGGAGGGCCCGTAAGGGTAGCGTGAGGGGCCGTAAGGGGCCGTAAGGGGCGGCTCGCTGGGCCGTAAGGGCGGCGTTAGGAGCCGTAAGGGCGGCACGAGGGGCCGTAAGGGCGGCGCGACGGGCGCGACGGGCCGTAAGGGCGGCGCTAGGGAGCCGTGAGAGGGCCGCTAAGGGCGACGCGACGGGGCCGTGAGGGGCCTAGCGAGGGCGCGACGGTAGGGAGAGCACACAGGGCGCAACTCGGACCGGAGCGAAGCGCGATCCGGGCAGGAAAAAAAAAAAATTTCGTGGTGGTGGGCCCTAGGAATCGTTCCCACTAGGGAACCTGCTCGATACCAAGAGAAGAAACGAGGAATGAATTGACTAAGGGAAAGTTGGGTACAAATGTAAACCCTAGAAAACTGTACCCCATATGTGCTACCCCACTATAGCCTACAGTAGCTATGTCATATAAATCTGACAAATCTACCTGCAGGTTCGTGGAAGCTGTTTTCAATTCGTTTGGCC
This sequence comes from Closterium sp. Naga37s-1, assembly GCA_947471745.1. Taxonomy (NCBI): domain Eukaryota; kingdom Viridiplantae; phylum Streptophyta; class Zygnematophyceae; order Desmidiales; family Closteriaceae; genus Closterium; species Closterium sp. Naga37s-1. Next base: position 1,900,691 of record CANJKZ010000737.1, read on the forward strand.
GTTGAGGTTGCAAGCGTCCCTTCGTGCCAGTTGTCTGTTGTGCGCATGTTGCGGAAGGGGCATCAGATTTTTTTTGTCATAATTTACAGCTGTAAGATCTAGGCAGTGACCCCAGTTGCATCTTGTCTGTACTGATTTTAGGCTCGGCCCATAGCTAACTCTCAATCCGATGTCATTACGTTGCGACTTGGTTGGGGGCTGTTGCTTGAAGTGCAACCGAACCTGGCGGACCAGCTCAAGAACCAGCGGCGGACCAGGACCTTGTAAGAGGGTGTCTCAAACGTCTGAGTCCACGTGGGTCCGGCTCAGACCTGCCAGACCAGCTCAAGAACCAGCGGCGGACCAGGACCAGGATGCGGGGCTTGTAACCCCATTCTACCGTTCGAATGGCACTTCAGATTGACAATGCTGGATTAATTGAGATAATCCGTTTTGCATAAATTCCCTCTAGTCACATACCACCTCTCCCTTTGACTCGGATTCGCTTATGTGCTGCACACCTCACTCTACCCTTCACAGCAGCTTCCTGGCAAGTTCCCCCACCAACAAGCGGCGCCCCACAAGTCACAACACCCACATCTCCAGCACATCTCGCAGACACTTGTTCTTGAGCCACCTGTTGCGGCACCTTCAAGGGAACCTGTTGAGGTATCTTCAGGGGAACCTGTTGAGGTGCTACAGAAATTTTTGAAACATATTTTGAACGAGAGGATGACAGTTGAGGCTCTTTTTGAGGCGCTTTCCGAGACGGCTGTTTGGGTGCCTCGAAAACTTCAGGACTTGCCTTGACCCTCATGCCCTTATGCTCTGCACACCGCACTCGCCCTTCTACTGCTGCTTGCATACAAACTCCCCCATGCGAGAGTGGAACCCCGCAGTATCTGACTGTTTCAACCTTGGGATCATCACACATGGTTCGCACACCCTTGTGCTCAGTGCACCGCACTCGCCCTTCTACTGGTGCCTTCATACAAACTCCCCCATGCGAGAGTGGATCCCCACAAACCTTGATCCCACAATCCCCTTGCCTTTTCTCAGGTGTTCTGCCAGGTGATCTGTCAGGCGTTTTGTCTGTTGGTCTACCTGGTGGCGTGCCTGGTGGTCTATCATGTGGTTGTCTGTCCTGGGGCTTAGCAGCAGAATAATTAGCATGGGCGATGGCAGAAGGAACATCAGGACGTGATGCGGCAGCAGAAGAAGCAGCACGGGAGGCAGTAGGTGAATAAGGAGGAGCAGCCGCAGCAGCGGCGAGAGGGATAGAAGGCCCAACAGCCACAGGAGTGACGAGTCGAGCGACTGGTAGGAAGGGGAAAGCCACGGCTGCACGGCGGGAGAAGGAGGACCCGACTTGGAGCTTGGTCAAGAGGCGGTCATGGCGGCGGTGGTGGTTGTTGCAGACGTTCCAGACGTAGTCGAAGGAGGAGAGGAGTAGGGTTTCCGTTGCAGCAGCTTCTGCCTTTGTGGCCGCCTGGGAAAGAGGGGAGAGAGGAATTAGGATGGGGATTGTAGCAAACGGGCACCAAGGGGCGGTTGTGGTGGTCGTTGCAGACATTCCAGACATAGTCGAAGGAAGAGAGGAGCAGGGTTTCCGTTGCCGCTGCTTCTGCCTTTGTGGCCGCCTGGGAAAGAGGAACGGAGATGGGGATGGGGATGGGATGAGGATGCGGAACGGGATGAGGTCGATGGTGGGAGAAGGACGGCCCGGCTTGCAGCTTGGTCAAGAGTCGGTCGTGGCGGCGGTGGTGGTTGTTGCAGACGTTCCAGACGTAGTCGAAGGAAGAGAGGAGGAGAGTCTCTGTTGCTGCTGCTTCTGCCTTTGTCGCAGCCTGCGAAAAAGGGATGGGGATGGGATGAGGATGGGGACCGGGATGAGGACGGGGAAGGGGATGAGGAAGATGGCAGGAGAAAGACAGCCCGACTTGGAGCTTGGTCAAGAGGCGGTCGTGGCGGCGGCGGTGGTGGTTGTTGCAGACGTTCCAGATGTAGTCAAGGGCGGAGAGCAGCAGGGTCTCTGTTGCCGCTGCTTCTGCCTTTGTTGCAGCCTGGTTATGGGGATGGGGATGGGGAAAAGGGTGGTTGTTGCAGACGGTCCAGCTGTTTCCAAGGAGGCGAGGAGGAGAGCCTCTGATGCCGCTGCTTCTGCCTTGCTGGGCGCCTGGGAGAGTGAGGGAGGGGGAGGAACGAGGATGGTGTTGAAGAGGTTATGCGGGGATGGGCGGGAAGAGTGGACAATGAGTCGAGCAAGAGATAGTTTTTTCAGAGGCGCCTAAAAAATCGTTTCATGTCTCGCGGTTTTGAGGCGCCTCAGAAGAGGTTATGCGGGGATGGGCGGGAAGAGTGGACAATGAGTTGAGCAAGAGAAAATAGATGAACCACTGCACCCTACAAACGCACCCCACCAATGCACCCCATCGGACGTCGCTTACTAAGCGAAAGCAGAGTATTTACAAGGGTCCAGCGGAAGGTGAGGGCAGACAGTCCTGTGCGAACACCCCTACAAAGAGCAATGTGGCTCGTTTCATATGGGAACAGAGAAATGCGCTCTGAGTTCCTTCCTACCCACGGCTTACAGAGGTCCAGAGGAAGGTGAGGACAGAGTCCTCCGCAAAGTCCCCTTCAAAGAGACATACAATCCCTTCTGTGATCCTTCCTACTCACGGCTTACAGTGATCCAGCGGAAGGTGAGGGCATAGTACTGCCCGAACACACCTTCAAAAAGCACTGTGGCTTGTTCACTATGGGAGCATAGAAGTGCAATCTGTGTTCCTTCCTACCCACGGCTTACAGGAGTCCAGCGGAAAATGAGGGGATAATCCTCCGCAAACACCCCTTCGAAGAGCTCCTTCAGGTGCGATCCTGACTGCCCGTACTGCTGCATCCTGCCCCTCACACTCTAATTACCGCCGCAACAACAGACAAATGCCCTCTGTGTTCCTACCCACGGCTTACAGAGGTCCATCGGAAGGTGAGGGAATAGTCCTCAGCAAACACCCCTTCGAAGAGCTCCTTTAGGTGCGACCCTGACTGCCCATACTGCTGCATCCTGCTCCTCACACTCTCCGAATGCCCCACATACACCACCCGCACCGGTAACCCCTGCAGCCGCCGCTGCCGCCGAACCACCCGGTTCGGCAGGACCCCGAGCTCGTACACGCCTGGGCCGGTTTGGCTCGGAAGATTTGCAATGCGGTACCGTGTGGTTCCTGGGCCGCCTTGGGCATGGGTTGACCAGTCGTCAGCAGCGATTAGAAGCTGGCGAAGAGGGGAGGAAAGCAATGGGAGAGGGAAGGGACGAGAGGGAAAGAGGGGAACAGCAGCGATAATCAAGTGAGAGCACACATTGAGCGTCATACAACTTCCAAGTCCAGCAAAAAAACGGAAATGGGGAGAGGACGTAGTGTGTAAGCTATACTATACATATATTCATAATTTATTACTGTACCTTCCAGTCCGAGAAAAGCACGTCGTGTGTCACCCGCCAGCATTTCTCTCTCAACGGCTTCGAGGTTTCACTATGACCAACTTCGTCGACTGCGTGCCTCATGGGGCCTTTCTTCGCTGTTCCAACGTCGCTGTTGCTGGTGCGTGAAGCCATGGAGCTGACGAATCGCGAGTTTCGTCTGTTATAACTGTGAATAATGCTAAAACCACCTGATGCGAAAACAAAAAACCAGAATGAATGGTACGGCGAGTCCTGCGTCAGCTCGCTACTTGGGAGTCTTAATCTGTGAAGAACGCAGAGGACGTCTCATGGTGTCAGGTTAGCGCAAAAACAAAATATTATTTGTCGACGCGTTTCTCGGAAGATGGAACGGAAGGAAAACTAATGTGAAATGCACAGCTATGCTGCTGAATGTCAAAAAGCCTGCTGCTGGATTGGCAGGACTAGAACAGAGTGAACGAGACGACTTGACGTGTGAGGCAAACAACTGAACCAGAGCGAACAGAGTGATGTCTCGCAACACAAAAAGAGTGAGCAGAGTGAACTTCGAGGTCCCTGTCGCCCGTTGCCACATGGCGCATCCGCGATCTGCAACGGTTCTTTCAGTCACCTTCTCAAACGCTTCGCAAGCCCCCAATTTGTTCGTGCATGGTTTCGCAACACAAGGTGTCACGACTCACCACCCCAGATTCCAGCCGTCGCTTTCGGGACTCCGTTTGGGAGTGTCTGTGACCTGGTCGTCATGGCAACGGGAATCACCATAAGAACTCAGCAAGGTTACCTTCTTGGCGAAACAGTTCGCCCAGAACTTTCGCCAACCACCACCCCCTCTTTCGTGCGCGACTGCATTTCCACGCGGGACTCCATCCCCATTAGGGCGGATCATACCTATCACAGGTCAGGTCATTTTCGGCCGATGTAACCCTTTTTTGCAGGGTAACCGCAACAAAAGTTGAACCGAATGTATCATGACTTGAGAGTTCGCCGCACAAGAACTCGCAGGAACGTGCGACATCACAGTAACTTCACGTTAAAAAACTGTTATGATTTCGCATTGTTCAACTGCCAAAGCCGCTACACCATCGCCAGTTGACACGTACGAATATTAACGACATGAGATACTTCGCAAGCGCTTGGTCCCTCTCGCCCTTCCCCTCAAAATATAACCAGCCTCTGTGGTCTCAACATTTCCTGGTTACCCTTCACGACAACAGCCTTTTCGTGCATATTAATATGTCCTCTGCACCCGTTTCGTTTCCGCGAAGGAGGTCCTTTCCGAGCACCAAATGGATACTGCTCATTAAATCGCACGATTTGGTGTTTGTTTTCCGAACTGTGGTCATTTTCGTAATTTTTGTGTGATTTCCCAAATTGTGATGAGTATGACCCGCCCTTAGTGCAAGCTGCAATTGGCGGTAGCAGTTGAGCTTCCTCCCCCCCAGCGAACCTACCGCATGACGTCATTCCAAACCGTTGGCATTTTCGAGGCTCCTCCAAGTCTCGAAATTTGCCACGTTGCCAGAATTCTTTGGCCTATCAGAGCAGGAAACGAAATTCGTGGAGATTCCGAGGAGGGACAGAATGTGCCCGAGAACGCATGGAGCAACTCGAATTGGACACATGTGACAAATACTGTATTTCTGGTCTGCTTCACACAAGTGACTGACGTCCGTGGCAGCTCGCGCCTCCAGGCTCGCTCTTATTTCAGCTGGCCTAGGGACAGGCGCTTCTTTCCTTGCCACAGGCTCTTTGCGTCCGTGAGTTGAGGACGCGTACTACTACTTCCTCCAGCCTTTGCGACGTTTCTGCCGCTCATCTGGCTGGAATGTCGGCCACGATGACCTCGCTTCAAGCCAACACGGGGGTTACCCGTGCTGCGTCCGCGTTTAGTGTCGCACCGATATCGTCGTCCGCTCACAGCAACTCGCGTTTCCTCCTCGTGCCGGCCAGGAACCATTACCCCCGCGATGGTCGGGTTACCAAAAGGCAGTCCCATTTTTCGCGAATTTCGATAGAGTTTCTCAAGGGACCATCCGTGCATCCGGGTGGAGATTCGAACTCGCTGAGTCTATGCAAAGCGAAAGAGCGCCGCGAGAGAAACGGGAGTGTGCGTGGGAGCAGGAGCCGAACTGTCATGGCGTCAATTAGCGCGGACTCGGAAGGTGGGGGTCGTCGATTAAAGCAGATTGTGATTCTCGAGAATTCTCGATTCGCAGACTTGACATTCACGCTTGAGATTTGACATGAGACATACTTGGGTTGTGGTTGTGACCGACTCGGCTTTTCGACTGACTTTGCCGAGCTACGACTCGTCTCCACATATGGAAATCTGACTTTTAAGTCGATCCAAACATGGTTCACACCTGAGACTCTGCATACGATTGGAAATCTGACTGGCCAAAACGCACACTCACGATAAGATTCTCCCATGCAGGCTTGCAATCCAATCACAGCCACTAATGTACAGAGATTCAGCATCCAGCCTTTTTTCCTTGGAACGTGTGGTTATTAAATTCCCCCTCTCGTTTACAACCTGGCATGGTGGCTTTAAGCTCAACTTTAATAGTATGACATATTCACCCTCCCTTTTTTGACCCCCCACCAGCTTCCACAACAGTCGTGTGGTTCAAGCACGACTGAGGGTCAACGACCATTCCGCCCTGCACATGCTTTCTGCTGAAACAACCGAATCAGCGCCGGTTACAAGCCATGCGATTCCGCTCTTCATTCTTGATCCGAATCTCCTGTCAGGTGTGCAAGCAGCTTTTGTCTCTGCTCTCTCCTCCTTCCCATCTTACCCATTTTACTCCAATTATTGTTGCATATCACCCTCATTTTCTCCCCACGTACTCGCCCCAGCCTTTTCTCCCCTATTGCTGAGCCTCTTCCTCCCACGTATCCCCACCTCTTATTTGCTTCTTACTCTCCCACCCGCTTCTCCTCTCGTCCATCTCCTCCCTGCGCTCCTACCTTGATTCGACTCACAGGTCATCTCTCTTCGTCTGTCTGTCCCACGTTTTCCCACCAGCCCTCCCTGCCAGCCAGCTACCGCTGCTCCTCTCATCCATCACCTGCCTGCGTTCATCTCTTCGTTCCCTTGGCTCTGACCTCGTGATTGCTCGAGGGGACCCCCCCACTGCCATCTCAAAACTGTGCAAACAGGTACGTGGGGCATTCAAAATTTCTTTTCATGTGAATTACTGCTCCTTTTATCCATCTCCTCCCTGCACTCCTCTCTCCGCTCCCTCGGCTCGGCTCTGACCTCATCATTACTCAAGGGGCTCTGCACTCATCATTACCATCGCCACAATGTGCAAGCAGGTACATGGGGAGTCCTTCCTGCTTCAAAATTCACCCCTTAATACCTTTCTCCCTTCTCTTCTTCCTCCTGCCACACATCCCCTTCCTCTCCCTCCGTTGCACAACACCCTATGCTACCCTTCCCTGCGCTCCATTCGATCCATTGTGAAATTCATTCCTCTCTGCGCTCCTCCTCACGACTACAGGTTTTTTCTGTCCGCACTGTAGTAGCAGAGGAGGAGGTGGAAACCTGCTGGAAGCTTCCTCTGGAGCAAGTCCGTTCAGCCTTGATCGCACAGGAGCAGCAGCAAGGGGAAGCAGGGGAAAAGAGGAGGGTCGCTGTGGAGACATGGAGAGCTGTGTTGCATGACTGCCAGGTATGGGTGGATGTCAGTGGATGGATTGACTAGCTTGAGAGTGTGGGGATGACGTTTGACTTGATTCAAATGCACGTCCGGTTTAGCCTTGGTTGGTAGCACAAGGGCAGCAGCAAGGGGAAGCTGTGGAGGAGAGGAGGGTGTCTGTGGAGACATGGAGAGCTGCGTTGCATGACTGCCAGGTATGGGTGGATGACTCGTCGACTAGCTTGACTCAAAGCAGGTGCGGATTGATAGAAATGGAGTTGAAGTGATTGATTAGTAAGAAAGGCACTAGGCCTTAAGTACAAACAATGTTGGGTTGAGCAAAGCTAGGGAAAGGATGGGATGGGAATTCTAAGCAAATCTCCAATGGTGATTTGACAGATTTGCTGGATTATGAGGAAATCCCAACCAGATAGGGTTGGGATCGCAAACTACACCCAACCTACAAATAACCTACTCGATATAAAATATAGTACACAAAGTGTTGACAGTCTATCTGTAACACACCCTCTAGGCTACAACATATCAGCCACAGGGAGGCCCAACACCCATGGACGAGAGGGGGCGGTAGTGGTCCTGGCGAACAAGTGACTTGGTAAACAAGTCAGCAAGGTTGCAGTCGGAGGCAATGTGTGCAGCCTTCAGCTGCTCGCGCTGCACCAGCTCACGAAGAAAGTAGTGACGGACTTCAATGTGCTTGGTGCGGCCGTGGAAAACGGGGTCTTTGGTGAGATGAATGGTGCTCTCGTTGTCACACCAAAGAGTTGGGGTTGGTTGAAGATACCCCTAGTTCTGTCAGCAGGAAGGAGAGCCAACAAGCCTCTTGGGCAGCCATGGTCCCGGCATACAGCTCTGCCTCACAGGTCGATAGTGAGACTGAAGACGACCGAGTGGAGCGCCAACTGATAACCCCGCTGCCAAGGGTAAAGCAATACCCTTGGGAAGAGCGCCGATCACTCTGGACATCAGCATAGGACGAGTCACTGTACCCCTCAAGGTGAACAGGGGAAGGGCCGCCAACTGTGAGCACATAATCCTGTGTGCCTTTGAGATAGCGAAGGACCCGCTTGGCGGCAGACCAGTGGTGGCGAGTGAAGCGACCAGGTGCAACGCAGCGAGTCAGTACGCTGATTGGGTAGGCCAAGTCTGGTCGAGTGCACATCATCGCGTAATGAGGGATCCAACGAGCTCGGGGTAAGGCTCATCACAGGGCTCAGGTGAGGGAACAGAGGGTGCAGTGAGTTGGTGCTGCAGAAAGAGTGGGGTAGGCATTGATGCTGCTTCCTGCATCTTGAACCTCGTCAGAAGGTTGTTGATGAAAAACCTCTGCGAGAGGGTGATGGTGCGGGCCGTGCGATCACGTGTGATTTCCATGTCCAGATAGTTCGTCAGCTTCCCAAGATCCTTCATGGCCAGCTTCTCACCAAGTGCGGTTTTGACTGCGGCCAACTCAGTCTGATCCTTGGTGACAAGGATCATGTCATCGACATAAACCAGGATGAAGAAGCGGGATGGTGTTGCTCGGATGAAGAGGTTGTGGTCAGAGGCGGATGGGTGAAAGTCGAGGGACCTAAGGTGCTCTTGAGCTTGTTGTGCCATTCCCGGGGTGCTTGCTTGAGGCCATACAATGGCTATTTCAGCTTCCATACGGTGCCTGGTGAAAAAGGAGCTGAAAATCCTTCGGGCCGCTCCATATAGATTTCCTCTCGAAGGATCCTTTGCAGAAACGCAGAAGACACATCCATGTAGTCAACCTCCATGTCATCTCGAGCAGCAACATTGAGAAGGGTGCGTAGTGTGGGAGGTTTGGAGGTGGGAGAGAAAGACTCAAAGAAGTTCAGTCCATGCTTTTGGGTAAATCCCTTTGTACAGTACCGGGCTTTGAAGACGGGAAATTCGCCTGCAAGTTGTTTCACCCGAAAAACTAATTTTCCCTTCACAATATTAACGCCGGAGGGAGGAGAGACATCTGTGAAAGTTCCTGTGTGAATGAAGGCCTCACATTCTGCGATAATGGCCCCCAACCACTGGGCGGCGTGAGGACCAAAGACTGCTTCAGCATAGGTGAGAGGTGTGGGGATGGAGGGGCAGTTGGAGAAATTGAGAGTGGGAGAGTCTGCGATATTTGGAAAGAGGAAGCAGAGCGCATGTATGGCTGAGTCGATATCAATCAGCTTCTCATGTCTGTCTTCAAGGAGGGAGGGCATGGGAGAATAATCACCCCCGACAGGAGGAGGATTGAGAAGACACGAATGGAAAGGGAGAGCGGCTTTGGAGCTTCATGAGAGCGGGTGCGAGAAGTGATGGGGGAGGGAGGCGGAGCGGGAGGAGGAGTAGTGGTAGGTGAAGTGGGAGTGGGATCAAGAGCAGTAGCAGGAGCTGGAGCAGGAGCAAGAGCAGGAGCAGGAGGATGGCGGTGGTAGGTTTTGAGAGGAGGCGGCTCGGAAGGAAGAGCGGAAGCAAGATCACGAGCTAGAGCGGGAGGGGAGGAAGGAGGGGGAGCCAGTGGGGGAGGGGAGGGGGTGGGAAGGAGCGGAGGAGACTGCGTGGTGCTGGAGGGGGAAGTAGGTGGTGGCGGATCAGAGACGGTGGAGGGAGCGGGAAGAGGAGGAGATGAAGTGTTGGGAGGAGGAGGAGAAAGGCTGTCAAAGTCAGCCCAAGTAAGAGAAGGAGGCGGAGGAGAGGGGGAAGCCTTGGAGGAGGGATAGAATGGGTGAGACTCATCAAAGAACACGTCCCGTCTGCGGTAGAGTTTGTTGGTGGAAGGATGGAGGACGAGATAGTCTGGCGCATCTGAGTTGTGCCCGAGGTACACGCACGTGATCGTTTTGGGAGCAAGTTTGCCGCCAGCTGCACGACGGGCTTGAGAGTTGAGAAGAACATAGGAAGTGTACCCCCATACACTTAGAGGGCGGACGGACGGCTTTTGACCCGTCCACAGCTCAGCGGGGGTGGTGTGGGTGTGATGAGGATGAGGATGGAGATTGTGGAGGGCGGCAGCGTGGAGCATGGCGTACCCCCAAAGAGAGGGAGGGGCGGAGGCGTGAGTGAGGAGGCAGCGAGCAATCTGCACCAAGATGCGGTTCCGGCTCTCAGCAACACCGTTCTGTTGGGGACTGTCTGGGAGAGTGAAGGTCTGAAGGATACCCTCAGTACAACAGAAAGCTTTGAGAGTGTTATTGCGGAATTCACCGCCACTGTCAAAGTGAAGAACCTTGATGGTGGTTTTGAAGTGGTTATGAGCCTGCGTGGCCCATTCGACGATGAGGGCTGGGGCTTCAGACTTAGAGGCGAGAAGGTGGACAGACACATAGCGGGAATAGTCATTAATGATGACAAGGAAGTAGAAGTGTCCGCTACGAGAACGAATAGGAGCTGGACCCCAAAGGTCCATGTGCACACGATCGAGAGGTGCAGTTGAGATGGACTCAGTGGGGGGATGGGGCTGTTCACGAAGCTTGCTCTGTGCACAGTCAAGGCAAGGCGGCCCTAAGTTGGAGGTAGGAGAGGGAAATGAGGCTGGAAGTCCGTGGAGGAGCTGCTTTGTGGCAAGGTCTGAAAGCGAGCGGAAGTTGATGTGGCCGAGGCGGTGATGAAAGAGCATGGTTTTGTCGGAAAGGAGTCGGCAGTGACAGGTGGAGGAGTCTGAGGAAGGGAGTGGAAAGTGGGTGAGCGAGCATGTTTGAAGCGGGCTAGATGAATGCCGGTTTTGGCGTCACAGTAGTCGACATCATTGGGAAAGATGGTGATCACTCCTGCATGTTGAATTTCACGCTGTGCAAGGAGGTTATAGCGGAGGGTTGGGGCACAGATGCGAGTGACTGTGCCGGATGGGAAAGCTGGACAATGAACTGTGGAGGACCCATGGCATTGGATGGAGAAGCTAGAATCAGCTCCAAGGAGTGGGGTGGGAGCTTGGTAGGGAACGAATGCGGTTTGGTCTTTGAGTACTGTGTGAATGGAGCTGAAGTGATTGATTAGTAAGAAAGGCACTAGGCCTTAAGTACAAACAAGGTTGGGTTGAGCAAAGCTAGGGAAAGGATGGGATGGGAATCCTAGGCAAATCTCCAATGGTGAGTTGGCAGATTTGCTGGATTACAAGGGAATCCCAACCAGATAGGGTTGGGATCACTAACTACACCCAACCTACAAATAACCTACTCGATATAAAATATAGTACATAAAGTGTTGACAGTCTATTTCTAACACGGATAGCCTCGGTTAGTTGCTCAAGGGCAGCCGGAAGGGGAAGGGGAAGCGGAGGAGAGGAGGATCTCTCCGCCACTACAGCCGCCTTGAGGGGCAACCCTGCCCTAATGTTCCGGACCATGCTTCCCTTGTTCTCCCTGCCTCCTCCGCCTGTATACCTCTTCCTTCTCCCTCTTCTCCGCCCCTCCCTCCCGCCACCAGGACCCCCTGGCACTCGAATTCACCACCTTCAAGCAGCAAAGGGGGCGGCCCTGCTCCTCCTGTTTTGAAACGCCTTGCAGTGCTTCCCTGGCTCTCACGTCCTCCATATGCCTATTCCTTCCTTTCCCCTGTTCCGCACGCCTCTCACCACCAGGACCCCCTCGCACTCGAGTTCAGTTCACCACCTTCAAGCAGTTGAGGCGCCTCAAAATGTAAAACCCTTCCCTTGCTCCTTTCTCGGCCGCTCCCACCGTCCCACCACCAGGACCCCCTCGCACTTGAGTACACAACCTTCAAGCAGCAGAGAGGGCAGCCCTGCCCGCCTCTGCCTCCTCCCTCTGCGCTTCCCCCCCTCCCTGCTGGCATCGATTCTGGTGCGTTCTTCCCTTCCCATGATGACCTATAATCTGACTCAAGAAGTGCCCCCATCTGCCATGAAGTCTGCGGGTAGCACTGGATCTGTCAATCCCCCCGCGTACCATTCCCTCTCACTTGCAACTCATCTCTCCAACGGTACGCTCTATAATATCTGTCGGTTTGTTCTTTCCCCTCACTCATTGCAGGAGCCTTGCCTTCACTGGAGGAGCTCTATTCGCTGGCAGGAAAACAAATGGTCGGAACAAGCGTTCAAGAACCACCCCTGCAAATTCCACAAGTAGACGGAGAGGCATCCGCCCTCTCCCTCCAATCTCAGTACCTCCAGGCGGATTTGAAAGGGGAAAGGAGGGGCGCGGGAGAAGCTGGTCTCACAGGTGGTAACCCTGTAACCACGAATAAACCACTGAGCGGGATGATTGCAGAGCTAGAGGTGGTTCCCCGGGCGTCGTTCCACGCACTCTTCTCTCCCGCGCTCTCCCTTGGCCTGCTCTCCCATCGTTACGTGCTTGCTGCTGCCCGCGGTCTGGGAGGCAGGGGCTCGACTGCAGCGGCTGCAATCGACACTGTGGAGGCTAGAGAGGTGCGTGTGTGTGTTGTGTGCTGAGGCATTGTAATGAGGGTTCCCTCACATTCTGTTGTGCATGTTGCTCGTCACGTCACAGCAGTATGTTGCGGTGAGGAAGAGGAGAAAACGGTGAAGAAAGAGCTTGTTGAATTACTGTTTGCTTTTGTTTCGGATGCTGCCGGCCGACCTTTTCGAAAGAATGCGAGGGAAGCTTGAGAAAGATGTGTGATGTGGGGGGTAAGGTGTTTGAGAGGACGGTCGTGGATCTGGATTTGGGTGGAGTGGGTGATCGATAGCGTGTAGCCCCCCCAAGGTGCTCAAGATGATATGGCTCTTGATAGAAGGGGGGTTATACATCAGCACCCACTCCAACCAGTCCAAATCCACATCCATCCTGTCACACACCTTCCCCCCCACGTCACACATCTTTCCCAAGCCCCCCCCTCGCACTCCTGCGAAAATGCCGGCAGCATCCGAACCACAGCCAACACCGTTTCAAACAGAGCTTCCTTCACAGTCTTCTCCTATACCTACTCACAAATGACGCTTGTAAAAGGTGAAGCTGAAGGTGTACAAGTCATTGTGACTGTGATTTACTGTGTGTGTGTGTGTGCGTGCGTGCGTGCGTGCGTGCGTGCGTGCGTGCGTGCGTGCGTGCGTGCGTGCGTGCGTGCGTGCGTGCGTGCGTGCGTGTGTGTGTGTGTGTGTGTGTGTGTGTGTGAGCTTAAAAAAAGGATGGTGCTTTGCCCTATATCTACGTTGAAGATCACAGAGTTCGTTTTTTGTGCCCTGCTCGTCTTAATATATCATAGTTTTGAGACGTCTCAAAACTAGATCACAGAGTTCGTTTTTTGTGCCCTGCTCTTCTTAATATATCATCCCTTCCCCTATCATCCTTGCTGCCCTCCATTTCCCCTCCTTTCTCGTAACTGCTCATCCTTCTTCTCCACAACCCTTTCCTTCTCCTCTCCTCTACCCTCCCCTTTCCCCCCACAATGGCACACACCCCACACAGCCATGCCACATTGATTCGATGTGAAAGTCTCTTATTTCATTCCTTCTTCTCCCCTCCCCTCCCCTTTCCCCCACCCAACAGTGGCACACCGAGATGGCTCTTCGCCCCCACACGGCCATGCCTCCTCCTCCCACCCCCTTCTCCTCCTCTTCCTCCTCCTCCTCTTCTGATTCCGACACCTCCTTTTCCACCTCATCTGACTACTCTTCCAACGAGCTCTCTGATTCCGACTTCTCCTATTCATCCCTCTCCTCATCAACCTCATCCACCTCCTCCTCCTCCTCGTCATCTGGGTCGGAGTCAGAGGATGAAGGCAGCAAAGCATTCCTATCGGTCCCTCCCTCTGACGAGTTTGACCCGACGGTTGGCCACTGGAGGTGGAGGGGCGCGCTTATCCAGGTAAGCCTTTCTTCCCCCTCCGCTCCTCTGCCTCATCCTCATCATCTACATCAGAGTCAGAGGGTGAAGGCAGCAAAGCATTCCTATCTTTTTCTCCCTCTGACGAGTTCGATCCAACGGTTGGCCATTGAAGGTGGAGGGGGGCCCTCATTCAGGTACACGTCTTGATGCTTCTTTCTTTTGGTTGATGCTTTTCCCTGTCCTTCGCTCCTTGCCTTTTGCGATTCACACTCTGGCAGCGCTTTTGCAACATTATGGACCCTCTAGCAACCTCTCTCATACCCGTCCCATCCTCTCCAACACATCCCACCTCCAGTACGGCTCTGCAGGCACAGAAGGACCAGCCATCCTATTGTTGAGGCGCCTAAAAAATACCCGTCCCATCCTCCCCAACACATTCCACCAACAGTACGGCTCTGCAGGCACAAAAGGACCAGCTATTTTTTTTCGGTTTCAAGGATTCGGAGCGTTCTGGCAGCACTTTTGCAATGTCATGTGCCCTCAGGCCTCTTGTTTCAAGCCGTCACTCCCCCATACACCCCTCTCTCAACCCCTCTCCACCTCCAGTACGGCTCTGTAGGCACAGAAGGACCAGCCATCTTGTTTGTTCACGGATTCGGTGCATTCTGGCAGCATTTTCGTGACGTCATGTGGCCCCTAACAGCCTCTGGGCACCGTGTTTGGGTGCTCACGCTGCCCGCTTCCCCCCCTCACCTCTCTCCACCCATCAGCATTCCCCTGCCAGTATGGCACAGCAGGCACAGAGGGGCCAGCTATTCTCTTTGTTCACAGATTCGGTGCATTCTGGCAGCATTTTCGTGATGTCATGCGGCCGAATCAGCATTTTCGCCGGCCGAATCGACCCGTACCTCGCTACACGTGACTAGCTGCCTGCGTTATTCTAAGACTAGCCACGTGAGACGTCTCAAAAACAACCTCACTACACGTGACTAGCTGCCTGCGTTATTCTAAGACTAGCCACGTGAGACGTCTCAAAAACAACCTCGCTACACGTGACTAGCTGCCTGCGTTATTCTAAGACTAGCCACGTGAGACGTCTCAAAAACAACCTCGCTACACGTGACTAGCTGCCTGCGTTATTCTAAGACTAGCCACGTGAGACGTCTCAAAAACAACCTCGCTACACGTGACTAGCTGCCTGCGTTATTCTAAGACTAGCCACGTGAGACGTCTCAAAAACAACCTCGCTACACGTGACTAGCTGCCTGCGTTATTCTAAGACTAGCCACGTGAGACGTCTCAAAAACAACCTCGCTACACGTGACTAGCTGCCTGCGTTATTCTAAGACTAGCCACGTGAGATGTCTCAAAAACAACCTCGCTACACGTGACTAGCTGCCTGCGTTATTCTAAGACTAGCCACGTGAGACGTCTCAAAAACAACCTCGCTACACGTGACTAGCTGCCTGCGTTATTCTAAGACTAGCCACGTGAGACGTCTCAAAAACAACCTCGCTACACGTGACTAGCTGCCTGCGTTATTCTAAGACTAGCCACGTGAGACGTCTCAAAAACAACCTCGCTACACGTGACTAGCTGCCTGCGTTATTCTAAGACTAGCCACGTGAGACGTCTCAAAAACAACCTCGCTACACGTGACTAGCTGCCTGCGTTATTCTAAGACTAGCCACGTGAGACATCTCAAAAACAACCTCGCTACACGTGACTAGCTGCCTGCGTTATTCTAAGACTAGCCACGTGAGACGTCTCAAAAACAACCTCGCTACACGTGACTAGCTGCCTGCGTTATTCTAAGACTAGCCACGTGAGACGTCTCAAAAACAACCTCGCTACACGTGACTAGCTGCCTGCGTTATTCTAAGACTAGCCACGTGAGACGTCTCAAAAACAACCTCGCTACACGTGACTAGCTGCCTGCGTTATTCTAAGACTAGCCACATGAGACGTCTCAAAAACAACCTCGCTACACGTGACTAGCTGCCTGCGTTATTCTAAGACTAGCCACGTGAGACGTCTCAAAAACAACCTCGCTACACGTGACTAGCTGCCTGCGTTATTCTAAGACTAGCCACGTGAGACGTCTCAAAAACAACCTCGCTACACGTGACTAGCTGCCTGCGTTATTCTAAGACTAGCCACGTGAGACGTCTCAAAAACAACCTCGCTACACGTGACTAGCTGCCTGCGTTATTCTAAGACTAGCCACGTGAGACGTCTCAAAAACAACCTCGCTACACGTGACTAGCTGCCTGCGTTATTCTAAGACTAGCCACGTGAGACGTCTCAAAAACAACCTCGCTACACGTGACTAGCTGCCTGCGTTATTCTAAGACTAGCCACGTGAGACGTCTCAAAAACAACCTCGCTACACGTGACTAGCTGCCTGCGTTATTCTAAGACTAGCCACGTGAGACGTCTCAAAAACAACCTCGCTACACGTGACTAGCTGCCTGCGTTATTCTAAGACTAGCCACGTGAGACGTCTCAAAAACAACCTCGCTACACGTGACTAGCTGCCTGCGTTATTCTAAGACTAGCCACATGAGACGTCTCAAAAACAACCTCGCTACACGTGACTAGCTGCCTGCGTTATTCTAAGACTAGCCACGTGAGACGTCTCAAAAACAACCTCGCTACACGTGACTAGCTGCCTGCGTTATTCTAAGACTAGCCACGTGAGACGTCTCAAAAACAACCTCGCTACACGTGACTAGCTGCCTGCGTTATTCTAAGACTAGCCACGTGAGACGTCTCAAAAACAACCTCGCTACACGTGACTAGCTGCCTGCGTTATTCTAAGACTAGCCACGTGAGACGTCTCAAAAACAACCTCGCTACACGTGACTAGCTGCCTGCGTTATTCTAAGACTAGCCACGTGAGACGTCTCAAAAACAACCTCGCTACACGTGACTAGCTGCCTGCGTTATTCTAAGACTAGCCACGTGAGACGTCTCAAAAACAACCTCGCTACACGTGACTAGCTGCCTGCGTTATTCTAAGACTAGCCACGTGAGACGTCTCAAAAACAACCTCGCTACACGTGACTAGCTGCCTGCGTTATTCTAAGACTAGCCACGTGAGACGTCTCAAAAACAACCTCGCTACACGTGACTAGCTGCCTGCGTTATTCTAAGACTAGCCACGTGAGACGTCTCAAAAACAACCTCGCTACACGTGACTAGCTGCCTGCGTTATTCTAAGACTAGCCACGTGAGACGTCTCAAAAACAACCTCGCTACACGTGACTAGCTGCCTGCGTTATTCTAAGACTAGCCACGTGAGACGTCTCAAAAACAACCTCGCTACACGTGACTAGCTGCCTGCGTTATTCTAAGACTAGCCACGTGAGACGTCTCAAAAACAACCTCGCTACACGTGACTAGCTGCCTGCGTTATTCTAAGACTAGCCACGTGAGACGTCTCAAAAACAACCTCGCTACACGTGACTAGCTGCCTGCGTTATTCTAAGACTAGCCACGTGAGACGTCTCAAAAACAACCTCGCTACACGTGACTAGCTGCCTGCGTTATTCTAAGACTAGCCACGTGAGACGTCTCAAAAACAACCTCGCTACACGTGACTAGCTGCCTGCGTTATTCTAAGACTAGCCACGTGAGACGTCTCAAAAACAACCTCGCTACACGTGACTAGCTGCCTGCGTTATTCTAAGACTAGCCACGTGAGACGTCTCAAAAACAACCTCGCTACACGTGACTAGCTGCCTGCGTTATTCTAAGACTAGCCACGTGAGACGTCTCAAAAACAACCTCGCTACACGTGACTAGCTGCCTGCGTTATTCTAAGACTACTCACAAGATCCTGAACCTTCTAGAAGTAGCTCGTTTTTTTTTTTGCCTCCCTCCCCTTCCCCCACACCTCCCTTCCCTCCCACTTCCCCACCACAGGTCACTGTCCCCACGATGAGGTTCCAGAGCAGTTGGCGTACCACATGGACCAATGGAGTTGTCTTGCACACACACACAGGCTTCCCGTTTGTAACCCATCCCGCCCGCCATCCCTCCACTACCTCCCCTTCTCTTCTCCACCACAGACCACTGCCCGCATGACGAGGTACCTGAGCAGGTGGCGTACCTCATGGACTAACGGGCTCATCTCATCTTGTCGTGCACACAAAATTCCCATTCATTACCCATCTCCCCCGCCGTCCCTCCCCCGCTCCCCCTTTTCTTCTCCACCACAGGTCACGGCCCGCCTGCACGATGAGGTACCGCAGCAGGTGGCACACCACATGGACCAATGGGCCGGTTTTGCATTCACAGGCTTTCCTTTCACTCCCATCTCCATTCCCCCACATTCCACCCCCTCACTTCTCCCCCTTCCCTTCCTCAACCACCACAGGGCACTGCCCTCACGATGAGGTCCCAGAGCAGGTGGCATTCCACATGGACCAATGGGCTCGCGCCACGTGGTGCTCTGTGGGTGAGGAGGAGAGCGACCGGCCAATGGGAGTGCGGCGCGCAGCAGCAGCGGCCAGATCTCCTGCCGATGCTTTGGAGATTCTGGAGGAGGAGGCAGCTGTGGGGGTGTTTGGAGGGATATTGGGAGGAGGGAAGGAGACTGGAAAGAAGGGTATAAAGGAGTAGTCAGAAAGAAGCAGCATTAGCAGCGGCGGCGGCCAGGTCTCCTGCTGATGCTCTGGAGATATTAGAGGAGGCGGCAGTTGTGGGGGTGTTTCGGGGAGTATTGGGAGAAAGGAGTAGTCAGAAAGAAGCAGCATTAGCAGCGGCGGCGGCCAGGTCTCCTGCTGATGCTCTGGAGATATTAGAGGAGGCGGCAGTTGTGGGGGTGTTTCGGGGAGTATTGGGAGGAGGGAAGGGGGCAGGAAAGAAGGGCAAAATTGAATAAACAGAAAGTAGACGAAATCGCAGTAGCAGCAGCTGGTGTTGCGGCCAGATTTCATTCCCATGCTCCCTAGATTTTGGAAGAGGACGCGGCTGTGGGGATGTTTGGGGGGTGTATTGGGGAGTGGAGGAGATGTGGTGAAAAATGGGCTAGAAGAGAGAAGGCAGAATGGAGAATGGAAGAAGTACCAGGGCGTTACGTACAGTAGTAGCAGCAGCTGAAGCGGCAGCAGGAGCAGGAGGTAGGTCTTCTGCTGATGTTCTGGAGATCATACTTTCAAGTAATTTATATGGGTGTGACAGGTAGGGGGGGCTTGGCAAAGAGAAAGAAGAGAGGAGAGAATCTAGGTGCTCATTAACACGGCGGGACTCCCTGAAAAATAATAGAATGGATTTTCTTGATTGTATTGTTCCTTATTCATGCAATTGATTTTTTACTGTCAAAACCAGTTCTTACGAGTACGGGCGCTGAGATGTCAGACCAAGTCTCGACAACAACTCAATCCAAGATAGTCTTCCCGCCAAAATATTCGCCAGTGAGTTGGGCATTTTCTCCTGTTACACTTCTCAGATAGACATTTTTACCCAGTCCTTCCTATCACACGTAGCTCGGCTAAACCTGTTCAATTAATCTGTACACTCCTTTTTCCGTTTCGGTCATGGCGACAAACGCGCTTCAACTTGCAACCCCGCTCCCTCGCGCTCCGCTCCGTAAATGCCGCGCCCCCCTCTCGTTGCGCGCAGCACTCTCTCCAAGAGGCTCCGTCGGAAGTAGGCGATTAATTACCGTCTCCGTTCCACCGCCTCCCCCTTCCGCTAGGCGATTAAAGCGTGCTCTAGTAACATGCGACGCGGCTCTGGGAAACGCGCCTGGAGGAGAGAACGGCGCGGCGAAGGCGAACGGCGGGTCTGGAGATGGGGCAGACGAGATTAAGGACGTCAGAAAAGGCGGCGCGAAGGAAAATGCGGCTGTAACGAACGGGCGGGAAAGTCGCCAGGAGAAGCGGGACGATCAGGTCTGGGGGCGGCGTCGTTTGTCAGATCTGGAGCGCGAGATTCTCGGAGTGCAACGGGGGGATGGGGTTCCCGCCTCCCCCAAGGGGGGAGCTTCCGCTCCCCCCAGGCCTAACGCTCCCCCTCCCCCTTCCGCGCGCCCGCAGCTTCGCAGAAGGTGGGAACGATTGGGGGGGAATTTGACAGGTTTTCACACTTTTTCTATTTCTGTGCTATTATCCCCTTAGCAGCAATTCCAATGTTTCCCCTCCTCCCCCCTCCCCGTCCCCTTCATTCTCCCCCACCGCCCCGCCCCTGGTCCCCCAAAAACAATATTCTCGAACGAGCAGGCGTTTTGCAAGATGAGAGGGGGGGTGGGGGAGGAGTATGGAGGAGTGGAAAGCGGTAAACGATCTTGAATTGACTGAAGCCGCTCACGTCCCACCTCTCCCTTTGCTTGCCTCTTCACCTCCCCCCCCCCCTCTCTTCCTCCCTCCCCTCTCTCTTGCATGTCTCAGGGACCCTAATTCCAACCAAAAGTCCATTTTGGATGAGCAGGGGTTCGGGTTGAGACATCACTTCCCCTATTCCTCTCCCCTTCCCCCCTCCTCTTTCACTGCCTCCCTCCTTTCCACCTTGCTCTCTCCAGGGACCCTAACTCCAACAAAAATTCGATACCGTATTGGATGAACTGGATGAGCAGGGGTTTGGGCGACTCAGCAGGGGTACGGAGGAGTGAAAAGCGGTAGACGATCTTGGATCGACTCAAACCCCTCACGCCCCACCTCTCCCTCTGCTTCTCTCTTTCCCCCTCCCCTCTCTCTTGCATGTCTCAGGGACCCTAATTCCAACCAGAAGTCCATTTTGGATGAACTGGATGAGCAGGGGTTTGGGCAGCTCAGCGGAGGTGTGGAGGAGTGGGAAGCGGTGAAGTCCGCTAAGAGGATGGGCGAGTGGTTGGAGGAGAAGACTATCAAGAAGGAGGGAGAGGAGGGGATGGCAGGTGAGTGAGAGAGGACGTGAAGAGTAAGTGAGGGAGGATGTGAGAAGTGAGTGAGAGGGGATGAAGGGTGATTGGGATATTGAATAAATGCTTCAGGGAATGCTTCCGGTTCCCTTAATGTAGTTAAGGGAACCGGAAGATGGAGGTTAGCTTAATAACCAATGCTCGAAAGTACCGTGGTTCGAGGGTACCGGGGTTTGGGGTATAGGGTTTATGTTTCAGGGTTTGGGTAGTGCAGCAGATGAATTGTAATCAAGAAGGCATGAAGAATCTAGGGCGCAAGGGCGCAAGAGGGTGTTTGATAGTTTCAAGGTTAGGTTGCCAGAGGAAGAGAGGTGGTGAGGATTTGGACTACGAAGTTGATTCAGTTCAGGCCTTACGGAGGAGCGAGGAAGGATAAATGGTTTGTGGGAGAGTGGCCGTGTAATTGCAAGAAAGAAAGCAAGTCTTGCGTTTTTCCACCTTCATCCCACTACACCAGGCCCCACCGGCCCGGTTTCAGGCTTGTGCTGCTTGTGGGAATTTGAAGTGTAAAACAGACTTCCACTTTCCCATTTTTTGAATCTCAGATCAAGTCATGCCGCTTCCCACCTTCATCCCATCCCACTACTCCAGGTCCTCCTCAGCTCAAGTTCCTTCTTCTGCTGCTTCTGGGAATTTGAACAGCCAAGAAACCAACCATTTTTTTTATCTCAAACAAAGTCCTGCCTCTTTCCATCTTCATCCCACTACACCAGGTCCTACGCTCAGCTCAAGTTCATTCTTCTGCTGCTTCTGGGAATTTGAACTGTCAAGAAACTAACCATTTTTAAATCTCAAACAAAGTCCTGCCTCTTTCCATCTTCATTACACTATACCAGGTCCCCCGCTCGGGTTCAGCCTTGTGCTGCTTCTGGGAATCTTCCCTGTCTGGCTCTTCCTAGTGCTAGTGGCAGGGGGATGGGTGGAGCTGCCTCCACAATTATCCTCGTTACAGGACCTCCTCACTACCCCCTAGAAGGTTCATATATGGTACAATACCAAACAAAGGGCTTTTTGGTAGTTTTACTGTTGCATAGTCCACACCTAAGTGGGGGGGCGTATCTTGGTTCAGTAAGAATACCTGCATGTTCAAAATAAAGTATGGTATGCATTAGTAAGACCCACTTAAGGGTGAATATATTCGTATTTTATGTCATCATGCTAAACAGTTGGTTGATACCGTATGTACTGCAGTTCTACCGTATAATGCAGAAGAGAACAAATCCTTTGTTACACCCGCATGTCATTCTGATTATGTAGAATTACACACCGGTCGATTCTGTTATGCCGAAACGGATACACGTAACAGTGTGGCGGTTACACACGGGGGATGATCCCCATGCGGGGATAAGCAGCCTGAATAGGACAAGGCACAGACGAATTGGGGAAGGAGAGGGGGTTTTGAAACGTGTTAGGAAAAGGTTGAGTGTGAATTGAAAAATTAATGAGTTGACTCAGAAGTCACCCGTGGGATAAGCAGCCTGAATAAACTGAAGGATCGGAAGAAACATGAAGAGAGATGGGTTTTTGGAATGTCTGCCGTAGAAATGGGGGAGGGGGAGCGAGGGTTGGGAGAGGAGGGGGGAAGGGGGGGAAGGAAGCACCGTGACCATGCGTAGAAACCAGGCTGCTTGGTTGGTGGGATCCCATACATTTGCGTTGAAACTACGCTTCAACAACATAGCAGGTAGAGCCCTTACAAGCTGGCGCGGTCGGGTTTGCTTAAGCCCTGTGCCCTTGCCCTTGCTGCTTTTATCGTTTGCCGTTTTTGCTGTGTTTGGGGTGTGTGGGGCTGCGATCAGGTCTTGAAGCTTGGCGCGTAGTGCCAGGCGCATCTGGGTAGCGAGGATGGGGTGGGGTGGGGTGCGGTGGGGTCGGATGGGAAGGGATGAGATAGGATGGGATGCGATCACACAAGCAAGGACATCTGTTTTGTAGCGCACTTCCATCATGAGGAAGATGGGGAGGACGGGGAGGATGGCAAAGTTGCTAAGGGAGGATCTTCCTCATGAGGGAAGTTGCACACACAACACAATCACATGCGTACACATGCACACATGCATTGACCATGCAACGACCTCTGCTTGCAATCTCACCTGCAAGGCTTCCTGTGAGCCGCCCGATTCGTGCCGCATCCCCACCACGAGGAGGCCGGGGAGAATGGCAAACACTGAGTTGCGTGGATAGGCACACATGCACACATGCACACATGCACACATGCATTCTTGCGATCTTGTAACTGCCACGCACCTGCAAGGACTTGTGTGTGCCGGCCCGATTCATGCCGCATCTCCAACATGAGGAGGCCGGGGAGAATGGCAAACACTGAGTTGCCCACACAAGCACATATTTTGGCCATGCGGTGAACATGCAATGACCGCCTCAGCCTGCCATCGTACCTGGGAAGACTCATGTGTTCAAACGAGCATTAGTGTGAACACGCACCTGCGCCATGCACCCATGCATCGAGCAACGCACCTGGATAGACTCCTGTGTGCCCCCTGATTCATGCCGCATCTCCACCATAAGGAGGCCGGGGAGAATGACAAAGACCTGCATCGGAGCATGGAGAACGCACAGGCATGCATGTAAGTATGTATGCAGAGGGACACAAAAACGGGCACACATTCACACATACGTCCACGAAAGGACCCATTCTACCTCCACAACTACAGCTGCAAGCAACGACAGAGTTTCATTCACTCACACCCACAATTGTGCTGCCGGTATTTCCCTTACCTCCACAACCACAGCTGCAAACGATGAGTTCTATGCACTCCGATAAACATACCCATCCTTACCTCCACAACCACAGCTGCAACGACAGAGTGCCTGGCCACCGCAGGTGACATCTCCACATCTCCACCCAAAAGCCCCCCACCCACCCTCCCCCCCTAAAAAAAAAGAAGTCCACATATCCGCAGCTGCCAGGCTACCCCAAGCCCATGCATGTGCCCGTCCTTACCTCCACAACGACAGCAGCAACAACAGAGTGCCTGGCCACAGCAGGTGACATCTCCACATCTCCAGCTGCACCAGAAGCAGCACCAGCAGCAGGAGAAGCAGCAGCATCAGCAGCAGGAGAAGCATCAGCAGCAGGAGAAGCAGCAGCATCAGCAGCAGGAGAAGCAGCAGCATCAGCAGCAGGAGAAGCAGCAGCATCAGCAGTTTCTGTCGTTCCTTCCGTTTCTGCCGTTTCTGCTGCCACTGAGGGTGTGGCTGCATCTGTTCCTCTTGCTACTGCTGCTGCGACAACTTCGTCTGTAGCTTCACCTGCATCTGTTGGGTCTCTTGTTATTGCAGCTGCTGCAGCTTTTGCAGTTTCTGCAGTGTCTGCCGTTTCTGCTGCCACTGAGGGTGTGGCTGCATCTGTTCCTCTTGCTACTGCTGCTGCAACAACTTCGTCTGTGGCTTCACCTGCATCTGTTGGGTCTCTTGTTATTGCAGCTGCTGCAGCTTTTGCAGTTTCTGCAGTGTCTGCCGTTTCTGCTGCCACTGAGGGTGTGGCTGCATCTGCTTCTCTTGCTACTGCTGCTGACGTAGCAGCTGTTACTGGGAGAGTAACTTCTTTATTGGTAGCTGGTGCCGTTACTGCTGCTGCTACTGCTGGTGCCGCCACCGCTACTGCTGCTTCTGCTGCTGTTGGTGCTAGTGCTGCGTGTCTCAACTCAAGTCGGAACTGTCCAAAAAGGCAAGAACAGAAGAGGGAAAAACGACAGGGAGGGATCACAGAGGTGAGCTTGGACAGCGCAAGAACCAGATGGGTAGTAAGAGAAATAATAGTAGACACGTTGCTTCTTTCCCTCTTTTTCCTTTGGGAGGGGTTATGAAAAGGGGTGGGGGGAGGGGCGAGGGAGAGGGGGGGTGAGGGAAAACATGAGCACAAGCAGAAATCCAATTTATTCGCCACCCACCTTGAATCCCTCTCTCTGCACGTGCCAGCCCAGCTCCCCTGCTACTACCTCCACTCTCCCAACCAGACGCCCCACTGGTGCATGTGACAAGAACCGAGTCTGCTTATAACGCCACACTTCCTCCTCCTCCATTCCTTCCTCCCTCCCCCGCACTTTCGACACACCCTCCACGTTTACTCCTCCCTCCCCTCCTCTTTTGTCTCCCCCTCCTCCTGCTCCACTCTCCCAGGGTCTCTGTTTTTCCCGTTTCCCACCGAACAAGGCTGGGCTGCTAAACAACCCCCCAAGGTCGAATCCTTGAGCCAAATTCAATAGAGCAAAAGCATTTAACGTCTCTGGTCTCGATCCTTTCTCCCATGCCCCATCCTCCCTCCCTACTCCTCCTCTCACCCCTCCCCATTCCCCTCCCGTTCCCCCCGTTCCTCCCCATCCCCCACCTTCCTCCCCACTGTCTTCCCCACTATCCTCCCCTTCCGCCTCCCCTTCCTCTATAGTCCCACCAACCCCGCCTCTGCTGCCCCTCATACCCCTTACAGTCACACTCGTTACCCCTCTCACGCCTGCTGCCAAAAGATGCCTGTCCGCATGTGCCTCCTCACATGCACTGCTACACGGCAAAGTTTCGCTACAGGGGAAATCCTCGCTACAACCAGGGTAATGGCATGCTGTCGCGCCCTGACACACACTGGCGTGCGTGCTACAGCCGGGGTTGTAGCACACACTCGTGCTGTGGGTGCTGTGAGTGCAGCTTGGGCAGCAGCAGGCAGTACTGTTCTGGCTACAGCTACAACTTCGGTTGTAGCATGAGTTGGTATCCTGGCTACAGCTGGGGTCATCTTGGCATGCATCACTTGTGCTGCTGTTGAGCCAAAACCCATGGATGATTGTTGGACTGCTGTTGCTGCTGCTCCTGCTCCCGCTCACGCTGGAGCTGGTGGTGGCAGCACTGGTGGTGTCAGTGCTTTTGCTGCTATTGCTGCTGCTGCTGTTGCTGCTTCCGCTACTCTTGTTGGTATCATTCTGCACACCATATGGAGTGTGCTCCACTCCTCTTCCACTCTTGTGGTTGAGCGTAGGAGTCAACCCTCCCAGCTGACAAGACAACCCCCCTCTGTGTGAACCCTTCAGGTCCCCAGGACCTTCTGAACCGGTCTGAACCTGCTGCTGCTGCTGCTGCTGCTGTCCAGCACAGGTAGCACAACCACTGGTGCCCACACTTGAACCACTGCCCTTGCAAGTCCCGGTAGCATTCTCACTACCAGCAAGGGCACTGCCAGCACTACCAGCACTAACAGCACTGCCGGCAGCAGACTTGGCTGCACCAGAAGCAGTGCCAGAAGCAGCACCACCAGGAGCAGCGGATTTGACAGCACCAGAAGGAGCAGCAGCAGCAGCAGGAGCAGCAGGAGCAGCACCGAAGGCAGCATCAACATCGTTCATGTTGTCGTCAGCAGTATCAACAGGGACCGGCACGGGAACATAGTTGGTGCGGAACCATGCATCCTTCTTTATCTCCTGATACCGATACCTCTGCACATGTGAGGAGGGGTTGAAAAGTAGAAAACACAAACCTCAGTGGTCAGCAGTATCTACAGGGACCGGCACGGGAACGTAGTTGGTGCGGAACCATGGGTCCTTCTTTATCTCCTGATACCCGTACCTCTGCAAAGGTTGGGTGGGTTTGGGTGGAAGAAGGGATAGAGAGATAGAGAGACACGGGAAGACGGCACCAGGTGTTAATGAATGTATTAACCGGCATGGGAACATAATTGGTGCGGGCGGGACGATGGGTCCTTTCTTATCTCCTGATAGCACAGGGGCCAGCACAGGGGCCAGCACAGGGGCCAGCACAGGGGCCAGCACAGGGGCCAGCACAGGGACCAGCACAGGGGCCAGCACAGGGGCCAGCACAGGGGCCAGCACAGGGACCAGCACAGGGACCAGCACAGGGGCCAGCACAGGGGCCAGCACAGGGGCCAGCACAGGGGCCAGCACAGGGGCCAGCACAGGGACCAGCACAGGGACCAGCACAGGGACCAGCACAGGGACCAGCACAGGGACCAGCACAGGGGCCCGCACAGGGACCAGCACAGGGGCCAGCACAGGGGCCAGCACAGGGGCCAGCACAGGGACCAGCACAGGGGCCAGCACAGGGGCCAGCACAGGGGCCAGCACAGGGGCCAGCACAGGGGCCAGCACAGGGGCCAGCACAGGGGCCAGCACAGGGGCCAGCACAGGGGCCAGCACAGGGGCCAGCACAGGGGCCAGCACAGGGGCCAGCACAGGGACCAGCACAGGGACCAGCACAGGGGCCAGCACAGGGGCCAGCACAGGGGCCAGCACACGGGCCAGCACACGGGCCAGCACAGGGGCCAGCACAGGGGCCAGCACAGGGGCCAGCACAGGGGCCAGCACAGGGGCCAGCACAGGGGCCAGCACAGGGGCCAGCACAGGGGCCAGCACAGGGACCAGCACAGGGGCCAGCACAGGGACCAGCACAGGGGCCAGCACAGGGGCCAGCACAGGGGCCAGCACAGGGGCCAGCACAGGGGCCAGCACAGGGACCAGCACAGGGACCAGCACAGGGACCAGCACAGGGACCAGCACAGGGACCAGCACAGGGACCAGCACAGGGACCAGCACAGGGACCAGCACAGGGCCAGCACAGGGGCCAGCACAGGGGCCAGCACAGGGGCCAGCACAGGGGCCAGCACAGGGACCAGCACAGGGACCAGCACAGGGACCAGCACAGGGGCCAGCACAGGGGCCAGCACAGGGGCCAGCACAGGGGCCAGCACAGGGGCCAGCACAGGGGCCAGCACAGGGGCCAGCACAGGGGCCAGCACAGGGGCCAGCACAGGGGCCAGCACAGGGACCAGCACAGGGACCAGCACAGGGGCCAGCACAGGGGCCAGCACAGGGGCCAGCACAGGGGCCAGCACAGGGGCCAGCACAGGGACCAGCACACGGGCCAGCACAGGGGCCAGCACAGGGGCCAGCACAGGGGCCAGCACAGGGGCCAGCACAGGGGCCAGCACAGGGGCCAGCACAGGGGCCAGCACAGGGGCCAGCACAGGGGCCAGCACAGGGGCCAGCACAGGGGCCAGCACAGGGGCCAGCACAGGGGCCAGCACAGGGGCCAGCACAGGGGCCAGCACAGGGGCCAGCACAGGGACCAGCACAGGGGCCAGCACAGGGGCCAGCACAGGGGCCAGCACAGGGGCCAGCACAGGGACCAGCACAGGGACCAGCACAGGGACCAGCACAGGGACCAGCACAGGGGCCAGCACAGGGGCCAGCACAGGGGCCAGCACAGGGGCCAGCACAGGGGCCAGCACAGGGGCCAGCACAGGGACCAGCACAGGGACCAGCACAGGGACCAGCACAGGGACCAGCACAGGGACCAGCACAGGGGCCAGCACAGGGGCCAGCACAGGGACCAGCACAGGGACCAGCACAGGGGCCAGCACAGGGACCAGCACAGGGACCAGCACAGGGGCCAGCACAGGGGCCAGCACAGGGGCCAGCACAGGGGCCAGCACAGGGGCCAGCACAGGGACCAGCACAGGGACCAGCACAGGGACCAGCACAGGGACCAGCACAGGGACCAGCACAGGGGCCAGCACAGGGGCCAGCACAGGGGCCAGCACAGGGGCCAGCACAGGGGCCAGCACAGGGGCCAGCACAGGGGCCAGCACAGGGGCCAGCACAGGGGCCAGCACAGGGGCCAGCACAGGGGCCAGCACAGGGGCCAGCACAGGGACCAGCACAGGGGCCAGCACAGGGGCCAGCACAGGGGCCAGCACAGGGACCAGCACAGGGACCAGCACAGGGACCAGCACAGGGGCCAGCACAGGGGCCAGCACAGGGGCCAGCACAGGGGCCAGCACAGGGGCCAGCACAGGGACCAGCACAGGGACCAGCACAGGGGCCAGCACAGGGGCCAGCACAGGGGCCAGCACAGGGACCAGCACAGGGACCAGCACAGGGACCAGCACAGGGGCCAGCACAGGGACCAGCACAGGGACCAGCACAGGGGCCAGCACAGGGGCCAGCACAGGGGCCAGCACAGGGGCCAGCACAGGGGCCAGCACAGGGACCAGCACAGGGGCCAGCACAGGGGCCAGCACAGGGGCCAGCACAGGGGCCAGCACAGGGACCAGCACAGGGGCCCGCACAGGGACCAGCACAGGGACCAGCACAGGGGCCAGCACAGGGACCAGCACAGGGGCCAGCACAGGGGCCAGCACAGGGGCCAGCACAGGGGCCAGCACAGGGGCCAGCACAGGGACCAGCACACGGGCCAGCACAGGGGCCAGCACAGGGGCCAGCACAGGGGCCAGCACAGGGGCCAGCACAGGGGCCAGCACAGGGGCCAGCACAGGGGCCAGCACAGGGGCCAGCACAGGGGCCAGCACAGGGGCCAGCACAGGGGCCAGCACAGGGGCCAGCACAGGGACCAGCACAGGGGCCAGCACAGGGACCAGCACAGGGGCCAGCACAGGGGCCAGCACAGGGGCCAGCACAGGGACCAGCACAGGGACCAGCACAGGGACCAGCACAGGGACCAGCACAGGGGCCAGCACAGGGGCCAGCACAGGGGCCAGCACAGGGGCCAGCACAGGGGCCAGCACAGGGGCCAGCACAGGGACCAGCACAGGGACCAGCACAGGGACCAGCACAGGGACCAGCACAGGGACCAGCACAGGGGCCAGCACAGGGGCCAGCACAGGGACCAGCACAGGGACCAGCACAGGGGCCAGCACAGGGACCAGCACAGGGACCAGCACAGGGGCCAGCACAGGGGCCAGCACAGGGGCCAGCACAGGGGCCAGCACAGGGGCCAGCACAGGGACCAGCACAGGGACCAGCACAGGGACCAGCACAGGGACCAGCACAGGGACCAGCACAGGGGCCAGCACAGGGGCCAGCACAGGGGCCAGCACAGGGGCCAGCACAGGGGCCAGCACAGGGGCCAGCACAGGGGCCAGCACAGGGGCCAGCACAGGGGCCAGCACAGGGGCCAGCACAGGGGCCAGCACAGGGGCCAGCACAGGGGCCAGCACAGGGGCCAGCACAGGGGCCAGCACAGGGGCCAGCACAGGGGCCAGCACAGGGACCAGCACAGGGACCAGCACAGGGACCAGCACAGGGGCCAGCACAGGGGCCAGCACAGGGGCCAGCACAGGGGCCAGCACAGGGGCCAGCACAGGGACCAGCACAGGGGCCAGCACAGGGACCAGCACAGGGGCCAGCACAGGGACCAGCACAGGGACCAGCACAGGGACCAGCACAGGGACCAGCACAGGGGCCAGCACAGGGACCAGCACAGGGACCAGCACAGGGGCCAGCACAGGGGCCAGCACAGGGGCCAGCACAGGGGCCAGCACAGGGACCAGCACAGGGACCAGCACAGGGGCCAGCACAGGGGCCAGCACAGGGGCCAGCACAGGGACCAGCACAGGGACCAGCACAGGGGCCCGCACAGGGACCAGCACAGGGGCCAGCACAGGGGCCAGCACAGGGGCCAGCACAGGGGCCAGCACAGGGACCAGCACAGGGACCAGCACAGGGACCAGCACAGGGACCAGCACAGGGACCAGCACAGGGGCCCGCACAGGGACCAGCACAGGGGCCAGCACAGGGGCCAGCACAGGGGCCAGCACAGGGACCAGCACAGGGACCAGCACAGGGGCCAGCACAGGGGCCAGCACAGGGGCCAGCACAGGGGCCAGCACAGGGGCCAGCACAGGGGCCAGCACAGGGGCCAGCACAGGGACCAGCACAGGGACCAGCACAGGGACCAGCACAGGGACCAGCACAGGGACCAGCACAGGGGCCAGCACAGGGACCAGCACAGGGACCAGCACAGGGGCCAGCACAGGGACCAGCACAGGGACCAGCACAGGGACCAGCACAGGGGCCAGCACAGGGGCCATCACAGGGGCCAGCACAGGGACCAGCACAGGGACCAGCACAGGGGCCAGCACAGGGGCCAGCACAGGGGCCAGCACAGGGGCCAGCACAGGGGCCAGCACAGGGACCAGCACAGGGACCAGCACAGGGACCAGCACAGGGACCAGCACAGGGGCCAGCACAGGGGCCAGCACAGGGGCCAGCACAGGGGCCAGCACAGGGACCAGCACAGGGACCAGCACAGGGGCCAGCACAGGGGCCAGCACAGGGGCCAGCACAGGGGCCAGCACAGGGACCAGCACAGGGACCAGCACAGGGACCAGCACAGGGGCCAGCACAGGGGCCAGCACAGGGGCCAGCACAGGGGCCAGCACAGGGACCAGCACAGGGACCAGCACAGGGGCCAGCACAGGGGCCAGCACAGGGGCCAGCACAGGGGCCAGCACAGGGGCCAGCACAGGGGCCAGCACAGGGACCAGCACAGGGGCCAGCACAGGGGCCAGCACAGGGGCCAGCACAGGGGCCAGCACAGGGGCCAGCACAGGGACCAGCACAGGGACCAGCACAGGGACCAGCACAGGGACCAGCACAGGGGCCAGCACAGGGGCCAGCACAGGGGCCAGCACAGGGGCCAGCACAGGGACCAGCACAGGGACCAGCACAGGGGCCAGCACAGGGGCCAGCACAGGGCCAGCACAGGGGCCAGCACAGGGGCCAGCACAGGGGCCAGCACAGGGGCCAGCACAGGGGCCAGCACAGGGGCCAGCACAGGGACCAGCACAGGGACCAGCACAGGGACCAGCACAGGGACCAGCACAGGGACCAGCACAGGGGCCAGCACAGGGGCCAGCACAGGGGCCAGCACAGGGACCAGCACAGGGACCAGCACAGGGACCAGCACAGGGGCCAGCACAGGGACCAGCACAGGGACCAGCACAGGGGCCAGCACAGGGACCAGCACAGGGGCCAGCACAGGGGCCAGCACAGGGGCCAGCACAGGGGCCAGCACAGGGGCCAGCACAGGGGCCAGCACAGGGACCAGCACACGGGCCAGCACAGGGGCCAGCACAGGGGCCAGCACAGGGGCCAGCACAGGGGCCAGCACAGGGGCCAGCACAGGGGCCAGCACAGGGGCCAGCACAGGGGCCAGCACAGGGGCCAGCACAGGGGCCAGCACAGGGGCCAGCACAGGGGCCAGCACAGGGGACCAGCACAGGGGCCAGCACAGGGACCAGCACAGGGGCCAGCACAGGGGCCAGCACAGGGGCCAGCACAGGGACCAGCACAGGGACCAGCACAGGGACCAGCACAGGGACCAGCACAGGGGCCAGCACAGGGGCCAGCACAAAGGCCAGCACAGGGGCCAGCACAGGGGCCAGCACAGGGGCCAGCACAGGGACCAGCACAGGGACCAGCACAGGGACCAGCACAGGGACCAGCACAGGGACCAGCACAGGGGCCAGCACAGGGACCAGCACAGGGACCAGCACAGGGGCCAGCACAGGGACCAGCACAGGGACCAGCACAGGGGCCAGCACAGGGGCCAGCACAGGGGCCAGCACAGGGGCCAGCACAGGGGCCAGCACAGGGACCAGCACAGGGACCAGCACAGGGACCAGCACAGGGACCAGCACAGGGACCAGCACAGGGGCCCGCACAGGGACCAGCACAGGGGCCAGCACAGGGGCCAGCACAGGGGCCAGCACAGGGACCAGCACAGGGACCAGCACAGGGGCCAGCACAGGGGCCAGCACAGGGGCCAGCACAGGGGCCAGCACAGGGGCCAGCACAGGGGCCAGCACAGGGGCCAGCACAGGGACCAGCACAGGGACCAGCACAGGGACCAGCACAGGGGCCAGCACAGGGACCAGCACAGGGGCCAGCACAGGGGCCAGCACAGGGGCCAGCACAGGGGCCAGCACACGGGCCAGCACACGGGCCAGCACAGGGGCCAGCACAGGGGCCAGCACAGGGGCCAGCACAGGGACCAGCACAGGGGCCAGCACAGGGGCCAGCACAGGGGCCAGCACAGGGGCCAGCACAGGGACCAGCACAGGGGCCAGCACAGGGACCAGCACAGGGGCCAGCACAGGGGCCAGCACAGGGGCCAGCACAGGGGCCAGCACAGGGGCCAGCACAGGGGCCAGCACAGGGACCAGCACAGGGACCAGCACAGGGACCAGCACAGGGACCAGCACAGGGACCAGCACAGGGGCCAGCACAGGGACCAGCACAGGGGCCAGCACAGGGGCCAGCACAGGGGCCAGCACAGGGGCCAGCACAGGGGCCAGCACAGGGGCCAGCACAGGGGCCAGCACAGGGGCCAGCACAGGGGCCAGCACAGGGGCCAGCACAGGGACCAGCACAGGGGCCAGCACAGGGGCCAGCACAGGGGCCAGCACAGGGACCAGCACAGGGACCAGCACAGGGACCAGCACAGGGGCCAGCACAGGGGCCAGCACAGGGGCCAGCACAGGGGCCAGCACAGGGGCCAGCACAGGGGACCAGCACAGGGGCCAGCACAGGGACCAGCACAGGGGCCAGCACAGGGACCAGCACAGGGACCAGCACAGGGACCAGCACAGGGACCAGCACAGGGGCCAGCACAGGGACCAGCACAGGGACCAGCACAGGGGCCAGCACAGGGGCCAGCACAGGGGCCAGCACAGGGGCCAGCACAGGGGCCAGCACAGGGACCAGCACAGGGGCCAGCACAGGGGCCAGCACAGGGGCCAGCACAGGGACCAGCACAGGGACCAGCACAGGGGCCCGCACAGGGACCAGCACAGGGGCCAGCACAGGGGCCAGCACAGGGGCCAGCACAGGGGCCAGCACAGGGACCAGCACAGGGACCAGCACAGGGACCAGCACAGGGACCAGCACAGGGACCAGCACAGGGGCCCGCACAGGGACCAGCACAGGGGCCAGCACAGGGGCCAGCACAGGGGCCAGCACAGGGGCCAGCACAGGGGCCAGCACAGGGGCCAGCACAGGGGCCAGCACAGGGGCCAGCACAGGGGCCAGCACAGGGGCCAGCACAGGGGCCAGCACAGGGACCAGCACAGGGACCAGCACAGGGGCCAGCACAGGGGCCAGCACAGGGGCCAGCACAGGGGCCAGCACAGGGGCCAGCACAGGGGCCAGCACAGGGGCCAGCACAGGGGCCAGCACAGGGGCCAGCACAGGGGCCAGCACAGGGGCCAGCACAGGGGCCAGCACAGGGGCCAGCACAGGGGCCAGCACAGGGGCCAGCACAGGGGCCAGCACAGGGGCCAGCACAGGGGCCAGCAC
The DNA here is from genome assembly GCA_947471745.1 of Closterium sp. Naga37s-1. Lineage (NCBI taxonomy): Eukaryota > Viridiplantae > Streptophyta > Zygnematophyceae > Desmidiales > Closteriaceae > Closterium > Closterium sp. Naga37s-1. Next base: position 1,934,545 of record CANJKZ010000737.1, read on the forward strand.
AGGGGCCAGCACAGGGACCAGCACAGGGGCCAGCACAGGGGCCAGCACAGGGGCCAGCACAGGGACCAGCACAGGGACCAGCACAGGGACCAGCACAGGGACCAGCACAGGGGCCAGCACAGGGGCCAGCACAGGGGCCAGCACAGGGGCCAGCACAGGGGCCAGCACAGGGGCCAGCACAGGGACCAGCACAGGGACCAGCACAGGGACCAGCACAGGGACCAGCACAGGGACCAGCACAGGGACCAGCACAGGGTCCAGCACAGGGACCAGCACAGGGACCAGCACAGGGGCCAGCACAGGGACCAGCACAGGGGCCAGCACAGGGGCCAGCACAGGGGCCAGCACAGGGGCCAGCACAGGGGCCAGCACAGGGACCAGCACAGGGACCAGCACAGGGGCCAGCACAGGGGCCAGCACAGGGGCCAGCACAGGGGCCAGCACAGGGGCCAGCACAGGGACCAGCACAGGGACCAGCACAGGGACCAGCACAGGGACCAGCACAGGGGCCAGCACAGGGGCCAGCACAGGGGCCAGCACAGGGGCCAGCACAGGGGCCAGCACAGGGACCAGCACAGGGACCAGCACAGGGGCCAGCACAGGGGCCAGCACAGGGGCCAGCACAGGGGCCAGCACAGGGACCAGCACAGGGACCAGCACAGGGACCAGCACAGGGGCCAGCACAGGGGCCAGCACAGGGGCCAGCACAGGGGCCAGCACAGGGGCCAGCACAGGGACCAGCACAGGGACCAGCACAGGGGCCAGCACAGGGCCAGCACAGGGGCCAGCACAGGGGCCAGCACAGGGGCCAGCACAGGGGCCAGCACAGGGGCCAGCACAGGGGCCAGCACAGGGGCCAGCACAGGGGCCAGCACAGGGGCCAGCACAGGGGCCAGCACAGGGGCCAGCACAGGGGCCAGCACAGTGGCCAGCACAGGGGCCAGCACAGGGGCCAGCACAGGGGCCAGCACAGGGGCCAGCACAGGGACCAGCACAGGGACCAGCACAGGGACCAGCACAGGGGCCAGCACAGGGGCCAGCACAGGGGCCAGCACAGGGGCCAGCACGGGGGCCAGCACGGGGGCCAGCACAGGGGCCAGCACAGGGGCCAGCACAGGGGCCAGCACAGGGGCCAGCACAGGGGCCAGCACAGGGGCCAGCACAGGGGCCAGCACAGGGGCCAGCACAGGGGCCAGCACAGGGGCCAGCACAGGGGCCAGCACAGGGGCCAGCACAGGGGCCAGCACAGGGGCCAGCACAGGGGCCAGCACAGGGGCCAGCACAGGGGCCAGCACAGGGGCCAGCACAGGGGCCAGCACAGGGGCCAGCACAGGGGCCAGCACAGGGGCCAGCACAGGGGCCAGCACAGGGACCAGCACAGGGACCAGCACAGGGACCAGCACAGGGACCAGCACAGGGACCAGCACAGGGGCCAGCACAGGGGCCAGCACAGGGACCAGCACAGGGGCCAGCACAGGGGCCAGCACAGGGGCCAGCACAGGGACCAGCACAGGGGCCAGCACAGGGGCCAGCACAGGGGCCAGCACAGGGGCCAGCACAGGGGCCAGCACAGGGGCCAGCACAGGGACCAGCACAGGGACCAGCACAGGGGCCAGCACAGGGGCCAGCACAGGGGCCAGCACAGGGGCCAGCACAGGGGCCAGCACAGGGGCCAGCACAGGGGCCAGCACAGGGACCAGCACAGGGGCCAGCACAGGGGCCAGCACAGGGGCCAGCACAGGGGCCAGCACAGGGGCCAGCACAGGGGCCAGCACAGGGGCCAGCACAGGGGCCAGCACAGGGGCCAGCACAGGGGCCAGCACAGGGGCCAGCACAGGGGCCAGCACAGGGACCAGCACAGGGGCCAGCACAGGGGCCAGCACAGGGGCCAGCACAGGGACCAGCACAGGGACCAGCACAGGGACCAGCACAGGGACCAGCACAGGGGCCAGCACAGGGGCCAGCACAGGGACCAGCACAGGGACCAGCACAGGGACCAGCACAGGGGCCAGCACAGGGGCCAGCACAGGGGCCAGCACAGGGACCAGCACAGGGACCAGCACAGGGACCAGCACAGGGGCCAGCACAGGGGCCAGCACAGGGGCCAGCACAGGGGCCAGCACAGGGGCCAGCACAGGGACCAGCACAGGGGCCAGCACAGGGGCCAGCACAGGGGCCAGCACAGGGGCCAGCACAGGGGCCAGCACAGGGACCAGCACAGGGACCAGCACAGGGACCAGCACAGGGGCCAGCACAGGGGCCAGCACAGGGGCCAGCACAGGGGCCAGCACAGGGGCCAGCACAGGGGCCAGCACAGGGGCCAGCACAGGGGCCAGCACAGGGCCAGCACAGGGCCAGCACAGGGGCCAGCACAGGGGCCAGCACAGGGGCCAGCACAGGGGCCAGCACAGGGGCCAGCACAGGGGCCAGCACAGGGGCCAGCACAGGGACCAGCACAGGGACCAGCACAGGGACCAGCACAGGGACCAGCACAGGGACCAGCACAGGGACCAGCACAGGGGCCAGCACAGGGGCCAGCACAGGGGCCAGCACAGGGGCCAGCACAGGGGCCAGCACAGGGGCCAGCACAGGGGCCAGCACAGGGGCCAGCACAGGGGCCAGCACAGGGACCAGCACAGGGGCCAGCACAGGGGCCAGCACAGGGGCCAGCACAGGGGCCAGCACAGGGACCAGCACAGGGGCCAGCACAGGGGCCAGCACAGGGGCCAGCACAGGGGCCAGCACAGGGGCCAGCACAGGGGCCAGCACAGGGGCCAGCACAGGGGCCAGCACAGGGGCCAGCACAGGGACCAGCACAGGGACCAGCACAGGGACCAGCACAGGGACCAGCACAGGGACCAGCACAGGGGACCAGCACAGGGGACCAGCACAGGGACCAGCACAGGGGCCAGCACAGGGGCCAGCACAGGGGCCAGCACAGGGGCCAGCACAGGGGCCAGCACAGGGACCAGCACAGGGACCAGCACAGGGGACCAGCACAGGGGCCAGCACAGGGGCCAGCACAGGGACCAGCACAGGGACCAGCACAGGGGCCAGCACAGGGGCCAGCACAGGGGCCAGCACAGGGGCCAGCACAGGGGCCAGCACAGGGGCCAGCACAGGGGCCAGCACAGGGACCAGCACAGGGGCCAGCACAGGGGCCAGCACAGGGGCCAGCACAGGGGCCAGCACAGGGGCCAGCACAGGGGCCAGCACAGGGGCCAGCACAGGGGCCAGCACAGGGGCCAGCACAGGGGCCAGCACAGGGGCCAGCACAGGGGCCAGCACAGGGGCCAGCACAGGGGCCAGCACAGGGGCCAGCACAGGGGCCAGCACAGGGGCCAGCACAGGGGCCAGCACAGGGGCCAGCACAGGGGCCAGCACAGGGGCCAGCACAGGGGCCAGCACAGGGGCCAGCACAGGGGCCAGCACAGGGACCAGCACAGGGACCAGCACAGGGACCAGCACAGGGGCCAGCACAGGGGCCAGCACAGGGGCCAGCACAGGGGCCAGCACAGGGACCAGCACAGGGGCCAGCACAGGGGCCAGCACAGGGGCCAGCACAGGGACCAGCACAGGGGCCAGCACAGGGGCCAGCACAGGGTCCAGCACAGGGGCCAGCACAGGGGCCAGCACAGGGGCCAGCACAGGGGCCAGCACAGGGACCAGCACAGGGGCCAGCACAGGGGCCAGCACAGGGGCCAGCACAGGGGCCAGCACAGGGGCCAGCACAGGGACCAGCACAGGGACCAGCACAGGGACCAGCACAGGGGCCAGCACAGGGGCCAGCACAGGGACCAGCACAGGGACCAGCACAGGGGCCAGCACAGGGGCCAGCACAGGGGCCAGCACAGGGGCCAGCACAGGGACCAGCACAGGGACCAGCACAGGGGCCAGCACAGGGGCCAGCACAGGGGCCAGCACAGGGGCCAGCACAGGGGCCAGCACAGGGGCCAGCACAGGGGCCAGCACAGGGGCCAGCACAGGGGCCAGCACAGGGGCCAGCACAGGGACCAGCACAGGGGCCAGCACAGGGGCCAGCACAGGGACCAGCACAGGGGCCAGCACAGGGACCAGCACAGGGGCCAGCACAGGGGCCAGCACAGGGGCCAGCACAGGGGCCAGCACAGGGGCCAGCACAGGGGCCAGCACAGGGGCCAGCACAGGGGCCAGCACAGGGGCCAGCACAGGGGCCAGCACAGGGGCCAGCACAGGGGCCAGCACAGGGGCCAGCACAGGGGCCAGCACAGGGGCCAGCACAGGGGCCAGCACAGGGGCCAGCACAGGGGCCAGCACAGGGGCCAGCACAGGGGCCAGCACAGGGGCCAGCACAGGGGCCAGCACAGGGCCAGCACAGGGCCAGCACAGGGGCCAGCACAGGGGCCAGCACAGGGGCCAGCACAGGGACCAGCACAGGGACCAGCACAGGGACCAGCACAGGGACCAGCACAGGGGCCAGCACAGGGGCCAGCACAGGGGCCAGCACAGGGGCCAGCACAGGGACCAGCACAGGGACCAGCACAGGGGCCAGCACAGGGACCAGCACAGGGGCCAGCACAGGGATCAGCACAGGGACCAGCACAGGGACCAGCACAGGGACCAGCACAGGGGCCAGCACAGGGACCAGCACAGGGACCAGCACAGGGGCCAGCACAGGGACCAGCACAGGGGCCAGCACAGGGGCCAGCACAGGGACCAGCACAGGGACCAGCACAGGGGCCAGCACAGGGACCAGCACAGGGGCCAGCACAGGGACCAGCACAGGGACCAGCACAGGGGCCCGCACAGGGACCAGCACAGGGGCCAGCACAGGGGCCAGCACAGGGGCCAGCACAGGGGCCAGCACAGGGACCAGCACAGGGGCCAGCACAGGGACCAGCACAGGGACCAGCACAGGGGCCAGCACAGGGGCCAGCACAGGGGCCAGCACAGGGACCAGCACAGGGACCAGCACAGGGACCAGCACAGGGACCAGCACAGGGGCCAGCACAGGGGCCAGCACAGGGGCCAGCACAGGGACCAGCACAGGGACCAGCACAGGGACCAGCACAGGGGCCAGCACAGGGGCCAGCACAGGGGCCAGCACAGGGGCCAGCACAGGGGCCAGCACAGGGGCCAGCACAGGGGCCAGCACAGGGGCCAGCACAGGGGCCAGCACAGGGACCAGCACAGGGACCAGCACAGGGACCAGCACAGGGACCAGCACAGGGGCCAGCACAGGGGCCAGCACAGGGGCCAGCACAGGGGCCAGCACAGGGGCCAGCACAGGGGCCAGCACAGGGGCCAGCACAGGGACCAGCACAGGGGCCAGCACAGGGGCCAGCACAGGGGCCAGCACAGGGGCCAGCACAGGGGCCAGCACAGGGGCCAGCACAGGGGCCAGCACAGGGGCCAGCACAGGGACCAGCACAGGGACCAGCACAGGGACCAGCACAGGGACCAGCACAGGGGCCAGCACAGGGGCCAGCACAGGGGCCAGCACAGGGGCCAGCACAGGGGCCAGCACAGGGGCCAGCACAGGGGCCAGCACAGGGGCCAGCACAGGGGCCAGCACAGGGGCCAGCACAGGGGCCAGCACAGGGGCCAGCACAGGGGCCAGCACAGGGGCCAGCACAGGGGCCAGCACAGGGGCCAGCACAGGGGCCAGCACAGGGGCCAGCACAGGGACCAGCACAGGGACCAGCACAGGGGCCAGCACAGGGGCCAGCACAGGGGCCAGCACAGGGGCCAGCACAGGGGCCAGCACAGGGGCCAGCACAGGGACCAGCACAGGGACCAGCACAGGGACCAGCACAGGGACCAGCACAGGGGCCAGCACAGGGGCCAGCACAGGGGCCAGCACAGGGGCCAGCACAGGGGCCAGCACAGGGGCCAGCACAGGGGCCAGCACAGGGACCAGCACAGGGACCAGCACAGGGGCCAGCACAGGGGCCAGCACAGGGGCCAGCACAGGGGCCAGCACAGGGGCCAGCACAGGGGCCAGCACAGGGGCCAGCACAGGGGCCAGCACAGGGGCCAGCACAGGGGCCAGCACAGGGACCAGCACAGGGACCAGCACAGGGACCAGCACAGGGACCAGCACAGGGACCAGCACAGGGGCCAGCACAGGGGCCAGCACAGGGGCCAGCACAGGGACCAGCACAGGGACCAGCACAGGGACCAGCACAGGGGCCAGCACAGGGGCCAGCACAGGGGCCAGCACAGGGGCCAGCACAGGGACCAGCACACGGGCCAGCACAGGGGCCAGCACAGGGGCCAGCACAGGGGCCAGCACAGGGACCAGCACAGGGGCCAGCACAGGGACCAGCACAGGGGCCAGCACAGGGACCAGCACAGGGGCCAGCACAGGGGCCAGCACAGGGGCCAGCACAGGGGCCAGCACAGGGGCCAGCACAGGGGTCAGCACAGGGGCCAGCACAGGGACCAGCACAGGGACCAGCACAGGGGCCAGCACAGGGGCCAGCACAGGGGCCAGCACAGGGGCCAGCACAGGGGCCAGCACAGGGGCCAGCACAGGGACCAGCACAGGGACCAGCACAGGGACCAGCACAGGGACCAGCACAGGGGCCAGCACAGGGGCCAGCACAGGGGCCAGCACAGGGGCCAGCACAGGGACCAGCACAGGGACCAGCACAGGGGCCAGCACAGGGGCCAGCACAGGGGCCAGCACAGGGGCCAGCACAGGGACCAGCACAGGGACCAGCACAGGGACCAGCACAGGGGCCAGCACAGGGGCCAGCACAGGGGCCAGCACAGGGGCCAGCACAGGGACCAGCACAGGGACCAGCACAGGGGCCAGCACAGGGGCCAGCACAGGGGCCAGCACAGGGGCCAGCACAGGGGCCAGCACAGGGGCCAGCACAGGGGCCAGCACAGGGACCAGCACAGGGACCAGCACAGGGACCAGCACAGGGACCAGCACAGGGACCAGCACAGGGGCCAGCACAGGGACCAGCACAGGGACCAGCACAGGGGCCAGCACAGGGACCAGCACAGGGACCAGCACAGGGACCAGCACAGGGGCCAGCACAGGGGCCATCACAGGGGCCAGCACAGGGACCAGCACAGGGACCAGCACAGGGGCCAGCACAGGGGCCAGCACAGGGGCCAGCACAGGGGCCAGCACAGGGGCCAGCACAGGGACCAGCACAGGGACCAGCACAGGGACCAGCACAGGGACCAGCACAGGGGCCAGCACAGGGGCCAGCACAGGGGCCAGCACAGGGGCCAGCACAGGGACCAGCACAGGGACCAGCACAGGGGCCAGCACAGGGGCCAGCACAGGGGCCAGCACAGGGGCCAGCACAGGGACCAGCACAGGGACCAGCACAGGGACCAGCACAGGGCCAGCACAGGGGCCAGCACAGGGGCCAGCACAGGGGCCAGCACAGGGACCAGCACAGGGACCAGCACAGGGACCAGCACAGGGGCCAGCACAGGGGCCAGCACAGGGGCCAGCACAGGGGCCAGCACAGGGGCCAGCACAGGGGCCAGCACAGGGACCAGCACAGGGACCAGCACAGGGACCAGCACAGGGACCAGCACAGGGGCCAGCACAGGGGCCAGCACAGGGGCCAGCACAGGGGCCAGCACAGGGACCAGAACAGGGGCCAGCACAGGGACCAGCACAGGGACCAGCACAGGGGCCAGCACAGGGGCCAGCACAGGGGCCAGCACAGGGGCCAGCACAGGGACCAGCACAGGGACCAGCACAGGGGCCAGCACAGGGGCCAGCACAGGGGCCAGCACAGGGGCCAGCACAGGGGCCAGCACAGGGGCCAGCACAGGGACCAGCACAGGGGCCAGCACAGGGACCAGCACAGGGGCCAGCACAGAGGCCAGCACAGGGGCCAGCACAGGGGCCAGCACAGGGGCCAGCACAGGGACCAGCACAGGGGCCAGCACAGGGGCCAGCACAGGGGCCAGCACAGGGGCCAGCACAGTGGCCAGCACAGGGGCCAGCACAGGGACCAGCACAGGGGCCAGCACAGGGACCAGCACAGGGGCCAGCACAGGGACCAGCACAGGGACCAGCACAGGGGCCAGCACAGGGGCCAGCACAGGGACCAGCACAGGGACCAGCACAGGGACCAGCACAGGGGCCAGCACAGGGACCAGCACAGGGACCAGCACAGGGACCAGCACAGGGACCAGCACAGGGACCAGCACAGGGGCCAGCACAGGGACCAGCACAGGGGCCAGCACAGGGACCAGCACAGGGGCCATGGGTCCTTCTTTATTTCCTGATACCAGTACCTCTGCTCTGCACAGGTCAGGCGGGGTTGGGGTTTGGGAGGAAGGACGAAAGAGAGCAAACACTTGTGAGTTGACTCAAGTCTCCTCCGCTTGCATGCCTGTCCATAAAAACAAAACGATTGTCTGGGACAAGACAAGGCAGCTCACCAGCTTGGGGTTGGGCTGTAGAATGCCGGTGATGAGCCTCTTAGCTCCAGCAGAAACCACGTGGAGAATTCCGGGAGAGTGGCTCATACAAACTCTGCTTACTGTGCGCACGCTTTCGGCAATGCAAGACAACGGACATGCTTGCTCACCAGTTTAGGGTTGGGCTGCAAAATGCCAGTGATCAGCCTCTTTGCTCCAGCTGAGGACCACATAAGGAACTCGGGCTGAATGGCTCGTAAGTGCCTCAAGCTGCACACTCTGCTTACCGTGCGCACAATAATGTCAATACATGACAGACACGCTAACTCACCAGTTTAGGGCTGGGCTGCAGAATGCCAGTGATCAGCCTCTTTGTGCAGCTGAGAAACCACGTGGGGAATGCTCTGAGCCGTCTCAAGACTCTGATTGCACACGTTCGCATCAACTGCCTTAGTACGGAGGCTGTGCAGAATCGTGCCTTTTGAGGCGCCTTAGTACGGAGGCTGTGCAGAATCGTGCCTTTTGAGGCGCCTTAGTACGGAGGCTGTGCAGAATCGTGCCTTTTGAGGCGCCTTAGTACGGAGGCTGTGCAGAATCGTGCCTTTTGAGGCGCCTTAGTACGGAGGCTGTGCAGAATCGTGCCTTTTGAGGCGCCTTAGTACGGAGGCTGTGCAGAATCGTGCCTTTTGAGGCGCCTCAAAAGTCGTCTCAAGACTCTGCTTGCGCACGTTCGCATCAAGACAAGACAAGGCACCCCACGATTTTGTCTAGGACAAGACAAGACAAGGCACCCCACGATTTTGTCTAGGACAAGACAAGACAAGGCACCCCACGATTTTGTCTAGGACAAGACAAGACAGCTCACCAGTTTGGGGTTGGGCTGCAAAATGCCAGTGATGAGCCTCTTTGCTCCAGCAGAGAACCACGTGGGAAAGCCAAAATCAGACCTTCGGATCTGTGCGGAACAAAGAAGTGGAGGAGAGGGAAAGGGGTGGAAAAAACCAAAGGCTAAGTCTTAGGGCCAAATCTGCATGGAACTGAAACCAGGAAGCGTGAGGGAGGGGTGCAGTGGGGGATGTGAGGAGTGAGGGGTGTAAGGCAGAGTAATGAAACTTTATGTAGAGCGAAGGAACGTCAGGCTCGTCGAAGGGAAGGAAGCCAGCAAGGAGAACGTAGAGAATGACTCCGCACGACCATATGGCATGTAGCAGCCGTGAGAGACAGAGAGACCAAGTACCTTTTTGTAGAGCGAAGGAACGTCAGGCTCGTCAAAGGGGAGAAATCCAGCTAGGAGGACGTAAAGAATGACTCCGCACGACCAGATGTCAGCCAGGACTCCATTGTACCCTCTGTCGCTCAGCACCTGAGTGTGTGTGGGGGGAGGAGGAAGGATGGGAGGGGAGGGGGGTTGGTGGGGAAGGAAGCCAGCTAGGAGCAAGTATAGAATGACCCCACATGACCAGATGTCCGCCAAAACCCCGTTGTACCCTCTGTCGCTCAGCACCTGAGTGCGTGTTGTGTGTGTGTGAGGGGAGGAAGGGGAGGGGCGGGAAAGGAGAGAGGGGGAACGGGAACGAGGAGAACGTAGAGAATGACCCCACACGACCAGCTGTCCGCCAGAACCCCGTTGTACCCTCTGTCGCTCAGCACCTGAGAGAGTGTGCGGCGGGGGCGGGGTGGCGTGGTGGGGGAGGACGAGAACGAGGAGGGGGTGGAGGAAGATATGGGATGACATAGAGAGAATGATCCCGCATGACCAGATATCCGCCAGAACCGCGTTGTACCCTCTGTCACTCAGCGCCTGTGTGCGTGTGCATGCGAAAGGGGGGAGAGGGAAGGATTTGTGAAGGGCGGGAGGAATGGAAGGAGGACTGGTGAGGAGGAGGACGTAGAGAATGACCCCACATGACCAGATATCCGCCAGAGCCCCGTTGTACCCTCTGTCACTCAGCACCTGAATGTGTGTGCTGGGAGGGGGGGAGAGGAGGAGAGCCCTGAAGAGATTTGAAGTGTGCCAAGAGGACGTAGAGAGAATGACTCCACACGACCAGATGTCTGCAAGGTCTCCGTTGTA